>JBAMJR010000042.1:2212500-2710000 GCA_038501785.1 Myoxocephalus aenaeus
CTTGAGGTACTCTCACTACATCTTGGAAACATGTCATCTTTAAGTCAAAATCATGAAAAGTCATTGAATGATAATCTAATAATGTAGTATAATAGCATTGTCAAATCAGTTCTATACCAAAACAATATACTGTATTTGATGCAACTAGAGACGTTCTCCATGTTCCTTATAACTAATACCAAATCCATACTAGCACATTAATTAAATTTACAGGAACGTGAAGGTACCTGCACAATAAACCCTCACAAAAGATTCAATGAAAAGCCATATTAAATTACTTAGAATGTGTAACATAGAAACATGGTAAACACTCACCCCTGTGAGCATATTGCTGGCTCACTCCCACAAGTCTCAGCCACTGAGATGCCTGGCGATCTTGGTGGCAGAATTAGACTTGGCCTTCGATCTGATTGGCTACGTCGAATGAAGGGTTGAGGTCCTTGAACAAATACAGGTAACCTCCCACGACTTCCCCAAGAACGTGACAGAAAGGAGACCCCAGTAGAGGTCCATGCTTGAGGTGGACAAGGCTGGGCCTCAAAAAGTGATGGCGATGCGGGGCAGAAGACTGAACGTGCGTTATTTATCATCTGAGCACTGGATGAGTCTTCCGTGCTGTTCTCCCTTGACCATCTTTGTAGTCTCGGAGAGGCTGGTGGAGACGGTGCTTTGAAAGGGTAGGAAGAGGGCGAGTTTGAATTTGAAATATTCTGCTTTGTGACCGGTGGGCTAGGGAGCCTTCCTTGAACTGCTAGTGGTGTGGGGAGTTTCCTGTTAACAGCGGGGCTGGCTGAAGAAGGTGGAGTAGGTTGCCTTTTAAAGTGCTGGGGACTGGGAAGTCTTCGATGTAGACTGCTTGGTGTAGAAGGTGTAGAGGGTAACATTCGCCCCCTATTTACAGGTGGTGTGGCAGGTGGTTGGCTCCTGACCACAGAAGGAGGAGGCACTGTAGATACTGTGGTGTTACATCCAGGCACTGAAAAGTTGCTACCATCTTGTATGTCTGCTGATTCTCCTTGACTGGCAGATGGATTTGTTGATATGTAACTCTTTGACGATCTCTGTAAGTCTGAAGAGTGTCTTAGGTGTATGCTCTTTCTGTCTGGCTGGTACAAGGAATCCTTTTCATTCCCTGGGTCTGCCTCCAGTTGGACATCTGGTTGATTGACCTTTGACGGAGCAGATGTGTGTTGTTGATTCGCTCTAGGCAGGGAAATAACCTTGGAAGCTTGTGGCAGGCCTCCTTTACTTGGCAGCACTGTCACTGACTGAACTGAGGCCCTCAGTCGTTGTGATACTGCAGCCCTTTTTAATGAAGGCGATTTTCCGGGTTTTGTTGCCCCTTCATCTGCTACACCAGTGAAAAGATTTTGGGCACTTTCAAAAGAATTGTCCATTAATACTTCCAGCGGAGGCGGAGGAAGACTATCCAGATCAAAATCGTTGGTTTCAGGTCTACAGCTTGTTATCCCACTACTAAGCACGGCTTCCATATTCCCTAAACCAGGTAACACAGGAACACCACACTTCCGTACTCCTTTGAGGGGCCCCAGAACTTGAAGACCTTCTAGATCCTCTATTCCTTGACTAAACGTAGTGATCAGTCTTTTGACTGAGTTCCTGCCTCTGTAAAGACCTGAAGATGGTCGTGGTGATGAAGGAGGACTAGGAGGTGGGGTGGCTTTTATTGGACCCTTGGACGTTTTCTTGTCCATAGGTTTATCATCTTCCACAGCACTAGCTACCTCCCGTTTTTTACTGTTGCGCCTTGTAAGACCTGCTTTGTCATCAAGTGGTTGAGGATTGCTGTTCTTCTGTAATGAGGGACTTTTGCGATGAATTGCTGGAGATTGTGCTGGTGAGGTTCCTTGATTTTGTTTTGATGGAGCAGTCTTCATGTTCCCACCTGCCTTGCTTTTACTCATCCTTTGCAACCTCTGGTTTAAATCCTTCTGGGTCCTCTCTAGTTCAAGCAGAGTAGGATCTTCACCTTTGCTCCGCAGGGATTCTGCTGACTGAGAACGTCGCTCTCTAGCCACTGCGGTCTTTTTTACCATTGCCTTCTGAAAAGGTGCTGTTGTTTGAGGCCTCCTTGGAGGACGTTCCTCCTCCTCCATCCATTGGCGTCTATTGTTTTTTGGGCTGCCACCTACCCTTAGTTTGGCACTAGCATTCTGTGATGGGACAAACTGTATCCTACCACTAATGGCATTTTTCATTTTGAGAGTCATTTCGACATTTTCAGGATTCTCTATGCGCTTTGGGGGCAGGCGGCGTGGATGTTGTTGTTCACGATCGACAGTTGAAGAATTTGATCGCTTTCTAATCCCTACATCTTCCAAGCCTCTATCCATCTCCTCCTCCTCCTCATCGTCATTGTCGTCTTCTTCCCCATAATCTAAGGAGACTGATCCTAACAATGAGTCTCTATGGTAACTGGCCATTATGGTACTTGTGGAACCTAATGAGTTGAGTGAGGTGAGGGACACACTTGGACTTATTTGACTTGCAAGCTTTTGTCTTGATACTCCTTGCCTAATGTTCATGGAAGTGTATCCCATAGGACTGACAGGTGTAGTTCTATTTGTCCCAGTGGATGCACAACTCTCTCGTCTATGGCGTCTTTCAGATCCAGCAAGGGATTCGCTCTCAGCCCCAATACCACTGTCCTCACTCAAGAGAGCAGAATCCTCTGGCCCAGGCTTGCGCAGAGAGGCCATTTCTATTCGAGTTAAGAGTTGCATTAGCCTCTTCTCTACTGCACGTTTGACTTTCAATTTCTCCTCTAAAAGCTCTGAGACAGAGGCAAAGTATTCCACTGCCTCCTCCAACGCACACTCCCCAATTCCGGCAACAGTCTGGCTCACATTTCGCATTCTCTGTGTGGTGTACTGAAGCAGCTGCTGCAACAAATCCGGCGGGGGCTCAATATTAGCAGAGCCAGTCTTCAAAGGTGGAGAAGATGAGAGGTTTTTCATTTGACTTGGCCAAGCAAGATGTTCTCCATTTTCTTTTAAAACTTGTTCTCCCTCGTCTACCATCTCCTCCAGTCCCTGAATCATTTCCTCATAGCGTAGAGCCATGAAAGCAACCATGGTCTGCACAGAATCCTGTGTTTGGGTTGCTTGTTCCAGAAGTCCCAGTAAAACGTCATATTTGTTTATGCTAGGATTCAAAAAGGCATAAGCAGATTGGTGAGCTTTGACCAAAGGTTCAGGGAAGTCCACTTTCTCTTCTGGTGGTTTGTCTTTGTCCTTGTCTTTCTTTTTAAGCCCCTTAATACCTCTGGTATTTTTTTTTGGTTTTCTGCCAGGCTTATTTTCTGCCACCTCCTGCATGTCAACATTTTTGTCTTTTCTCTTTGAAACTGTGTTGTTGTCCATTCCTTGACTCCCCAGTTTATCCATGTTTACTGCTTCAGGGGATAGCTCAGTTACATATCTATTTTTCTGTAGTGTCAAATGAGCCTCTTTCTGAAATACCTGGCTTTGTCCAGCTGCCTTTATCTCCTTTGTATCTCCATCCGTTGATCCCTTTGAATTACGATTCTCTCCATCTTCGAAATGGGAATCTCTCGGGGTTCCTTGAGGTGCAGGGGGAAGCATTCTGCTCTTCCTCATGGGACCCAGAGTCCCAAAATGGTTGCCTTTGGATGGTGAGCAACCCATTTTGGATGTCTTCAAATACAAGCTGATTTCTTGGATCTTCTTTGAGACACAGCAGTGCAAAGAATAGCCACGGTCCTTAGCCACCTGCTGTATCTGTCAGTTTCAGATGGCTGAGGGTGTCAAGTCTGATGAAATCCCTCCCCACAAGGATGCTGCCAAAACAAAACCTTGATACATCCATTTTACAAGTCTCTCTCACCTGTCATAGATAGGCAAAATAAATCCACCGCTCAATGCCCATGTTTAAAAAAAAAGGCCCTTGTAGCGTGCTCTCAAACACATCCCTCTCTACCTTACACAAGCAGCTGAAAGGATTAGCGAGGCTTTCAGTGAACTCCTCGGCATGCACATATGCCACGTTAAAGCATGTAAAACTCACCTCCTTGTAAGACTATAAGCTCATTTGCGTAAGGAGAGTTGGCCTCAGGTGGCTTTTTATAGTCGGTAAAACAATATCTCCCTATTTAGCTCGAGGGGTATTTCTTTTCTTTTGCAAAAACAGAAAAATAATCAAATTGATTTTTTTTACATGCAGTTGCTGTTGTATGCAAATAATAGTTATCTACTAGAAAGTGTATGTAATATACGATACAGAAAAATGATATAACTGTTGTTTTTAATAAACACTTATAATGTTTCCATTTGACATAATATCTAATAACAGACGCAAATACCTTTGTTATACAGTTGGACAGTAAGTTATTTTGGTGATTTGGGAATCCTCTTTAAAACATGTATATCTCATCAGATCACTGGAACAGGGAGGCAGGTTTTAAAATAACTTGAACTGCCTCTGCCTCTCTGTAGACACTAAAGAAAAAAGAGAGAAAATAACTGTAGTAATCTTTCCTCTTTGGCATTTATTTTTAATCCGGTCAAGAAAATGACACAAATAATTTAAAATGAACAGGCAAAAAATTATATTTATATATTTAGAAGACTGAGCTTCATGGTTTGATTAGAATGACAACAATGTACACTTAAACATGATGCAATTAAGTTTTAATTTAAATGTCATTTAATGTCAATTAATTAATTTGTGAATATATTTTAAATCCTTCTTATGTGGTTACTTTGAAAATATCTATTTATGGTCACATATGCACCTTTATTTTATCCCTGTAATCTCTGCATTATTTGATTACAGTAGCTAATAATACAAATAACCAATTATCCCCTTTTCACAAATTAAAGCTGCTCTCTGCTATCAAACTATGCAGTCATCAGTACACAGATCAACTTTTCCCAATTCCCTGACCGCCTGTCTCATTCCTCTATGCAATACTAAGCCTAAAGCTATGAGCTAGTGAAATGTTAAATAAATCAGTCCAACCGTTGTTTCTCACACACATTTGTGTATTTATTGTGAATGGAACAACTATGGGTAAAGTCAAACTAAACAGAATTGGGCATATTCAAATTCAGATCTCTAATTACACTATGGGAAGAACAAGACTGCATTTTCAATAATGATTTGAAAAAATATATATATTTGCAAAAGTATGTTCCATTTATTGTTTTATCGTCATCTTATGTTATGTCAAACTGTATTTCTACATGTTTAATATATTTTTAAAAAAAATACAGGATGGAGGGGTCGCCATTATTTTCAGAAGAAGAAGAAGAAGAAGAAGAAGAAGAAGAAGGTGATTGGTCTGCTTGTCCCCGCGTGCAGGTGACCTGCTGACGCGCGTTCCCAAACCTCCCGTCTCCTCCGCCCGGCCAGTGCCTCCTACCGACGGCTTTATTCCCGGTTTTGGCTCTGGTTTTAAAATCAGTACTTTTTAGTTTGTTCTTTTGCGGTCTCTGCCGTTCACAAGGGGCAATATTCACGTCCGCTCTTAGCGCTGTCTGCCCGTTGTGTCGCTGGTGTTCGTAACACTGAAACCCGGCGACTTTTGATCGTTTGTTTTTTTCTTCTGAGAAACTTAAAAAAAAGAAGAAGCTTACTCTGCTCCATTCACTGAAGCCAAAGGGAAGAATCACGGAGGTGAGGACTCGGTTGACGGTCATTGTCCGTGTTCAAAGTTAACTTGATTTAACTTATTTATTTATTTTATTTTCGCCAGAACAAGTTCGGAAATAACGTCAACATTAGCTTCAGAACTGTCAGCTAGTTTGCTAGCCGACAGCTAGCTTAGCTTCGTTGACATTGCGATGTATTCGGATGGATATTCAGGTACTAGCTTAAAACTAGTTAACGGCGTTTTGTGTGTACTGAAAAAGCACTAGAAATGAATGCTATTTGGGGTTTTACATTAGTTATTTAACCTCAAAACTATCCATTACATTTCCTCTCAGAACGCACCCTCCACTGCACGTGACCCAGACCTGAAAGCATGATGAAGCACACGCGCAGCTGCTGCCAGGCCTCTCCCTCGACGACCGCTGGGACGAAGCCCGGCGGCTCGCACCCGCTCCAAACCCGGCGAGGCCTCCGGCTCAAAAGGGCCAACGGCCAAGACGCCCCGGGCCCGCCGGGCAAGAGCCAGCCGGGCACGCGTCGGGTCGAGATGTACCGTGCCAATATGACCGTAGCCCCGACCATCATCATCCAGCGGCAGGAAATGGCGTCCTTCTTCAGACTTTTTGGTGTGAAATGTTTTTCTCTTTCAATTCGGTGGCAATCAAAGGGATCCGTATGAAATGGCATTTGATTGATACATGATTGTATGTGTGTTTCGGTTACAGACGATGACATGATCCACGACTTTCTGTGGATGGACTGTTGCTGTAAAATGACTGACAAGGTAAGATAAAATAAAATAATCCTTTATTAGTCTCGCAGTGGGGAAATTACAGGATTACAGCAGCATTGCTCACAAGTGAATAAAAGATTTTAAAAACAATCAAGTAATATAAATAAACAGTAATAGAGAACAATAAAAAACATTAAAGAAGAATATTAAATATACAGACTGAATATAAAAGTACTTAAACGTATGGCACGTGTTGGATAATGCACCAGGTAAACTGCAGTAAATAAATAATAATCAGAATCAGAAACCGTTTATTTGCCAGGAATGTTTACACAAACGAGGAATTTTTCATGGCGGAAGGTGCATAAACATTTAAATGGTACATGGAGAGTTAAATGCTGCTTAAAATCAACCGACTCCCAACTTTCCTCTCTAACTCACCAGTACCTTCTGGCCATGACCTTCGTGTACTTCAAAAGGGCCTGCTTCACCATCGGCGAATACACCAGGAAGAATTTTTTCATTGCACTGTAAGTTTGAACAAAAAAATACATATAGTAAAATCTCTATTTTGTATCTCGTTATCCTTGTAGAAAAGTGCCCCCCGCCCCAATACCCCTATTTGTGCGCTCCGTCGCTAGGTATCTTGCCAACACCATGGAGGAGGATGAGGAGGAGAGCAAGTACGAGATCTTTCCATGGGCGCTGGGCAAGAACTGGAAGAAGCAGTTTCCCCGCTTCCTCAAGCAGCGAGACGAGCTGTGGGCTCGCGTGGAGTACAGGGCTGCTGTTAGCAGGCGCTGCTGTGAAGAGGTGCGCGCCAGCGTAATTGCCGGAGGGGGAATGATGAAGACTCTGTGACTCTTTTTAAGGGTCTTGTTTTCTGCTGCACAGTGCAGTTTTTATGGTTTTGGATTACCGCCAGAAGTTCCATCTCTGTTGTTGTTGGGGGTTTTTTCTAAGGGAGCTGTATTTATGTATTTCTGGGTCTGCGTCTCTATCTTTTGTCCTTTCAGGTGATGGCCATTGTGTCCTCTCACACCGTGTGGCAGCGAGAGCGGTCAGAGCATCACAGCGGTGCCCGACGGCAGTACGGGGGCCGCATTCGCATCCCCCGCGGGCCCCTGGCCCCTCCGGTCTCCTGTCCGCTCTGTAAGCGGGGCGGCGCGTCGGATCGGTGCTCCTCCGCTTCTCCCTCCGGAGGCTCCTCTGCGCACACCCCGGACCCCGCCTTGCCCCACCCGTTCACCTCCGCACTGAGCCTGGAGGTCACGCCGCAGCGGGCCGCCGCCTGTCGCAGGAAGGCAGCGGAGACGGAAATCCACACGCAGCCTTCCTTCTGCTGTAGTGCTGCGGAGGTTCCCAGTAGGTATCAGGTTTCCCAAAAGGCAGAGCTGATCATAAACTCCATCAGCAACTTTGAACCAAAGATTGAAATATAGAAACTATCGCAGATAAACTAGTACCTCCTACTCACTACCTGCTTTCTTTTTTATTATTCATGTTGCATATGCTGTTTGCCACACATTGTACACAGTAGACCTAACATCCACAATCATTGTGCATATTAATGAAATCCTTGCTGCTGGAGTTCAGTTGAAACATGAGTTTAAAAGTAAACGTCTGCCTCGAGGGCCAGCAGCTATATTCATTCTAAAGCTCTCTTGGTAAAATGTACTTCCTTTGTGTCTGGATTGTGTGTAGAGGGGCTTTATCTGGATTACACCTGGGAGGTGCTTCACAAAACGTGATTAGAAAGTGAAAGGTGGCGCTGTATGTCCTGTGATACCGACTTAAAAAGCTTGAATATTCAGGAGGTCGTCTTTATTGCCCCGATGCAAATTGTTCCATTTATTAGCAGTTATCAAACAACGACGGTGTTAATGGTCCATGTGTAATCAGTTCCTACTCAAATAAATACATCTGGGCTTTTGCTTTCAAGCCTGGGGTCCGTACCCTCCATAGGAGGGTGCTAAAGATCATAGTGAGTGTGCCGGGATTAGTCTGATAATGTACTCAAAAGTCTGTATTTAAAACAAAAATAAATAAGATGCATTTAATCTGTCCAGTCAAAAATAGTCCACGCTCTGTTTAAACCTGCTATTTCTGCTGAAACAATCTGCCCTGATAAAGAGCAGTATTGGTATTAGACTTGGTGTAGAATAAGATTCCTGATCTCAGCTTTTCCCACATAGATCCAATATCACTCCACTGAACTCCCATGTGTCTGTCCTCAGTATCCTCAGGGGACGAGTCCTCCTGTGGTTCCTCGTACGACCCCTCCATGGACTGGATCAGTGAGGAGTAGAGCGCCGGGCACCGAGCAAGTCGCCGTCGCTCCTCTTTCATGCCACTTTTACCCTGAAGACTGAAAACTTTACCGCTTTATTTTTTATTTTCATGCGACTGTCCAAACAAAGTTAAGTAAAAGTTGGCGTGTTTTGAGAATGAACTCCTGTCATTCCATATACATCATTACTCTAGGATTGTTGTTTAACCTGCACTGAGTTCTTGGTATTTATTTATTTATTTATTCATTCATGTACTGATGCACTTCTGGGGTTGTTTCCCCCCCCCCCCCCTTATTTGTGTGAAAATGACAAAAAGTGACCATTTGTCTGAATCAAAGTTATGTAGTCAGTCACATGCTGGGATTGTGTTGTTAGTGCTGTTGCCGATGTGCCTGTTTATGATCCAACACTGCCTTCAATTTTGAATAAAAGGCATGAGCAAAAAAATAAAATCTTGTCTTTTTGAGAGCCTATTCTGCACTTGTCTTAAGTTTTATCACAGGAACGGAGCATTTACAAGATGAGACTCTTTTTAAACTGTAAACATTTTAACTTTTATCAAATAATTTACAATAATAATGTTTTTGGTTCCTTCCGGGCCAAAGGGTCTACTGCACACACTTCCTCAGTTTCACCAGGAACGCTGGAAAAAAAGGAAACGCAGAAGATGAACACGAATGAACACACACACACACGAACACACACACGAACACACACACCAAATGTAATATCTGACCCGTGTGGCTCATCTGTTCGGGATGAGGTCTGGCGATGTAGGGAATACTCCCGAAGGCCGGGTGTTCCTCTGTGCTCGTCTCCTCTGCAATGAGACAACAAAAAATATAAAAATGCTCTAAAACTGAATACACAACGGGCACTTTGGTCGCATCGCTTTACAATCACCTCTGTCGGCCTCCTCCCTCCGGTCTGGGTCCAGGACGGGAGCTTTCCTGACGCAGTAGCTCCCGTCTTTCTGAAGGGCCGGAGCCACCACCCAGTCTCGGACCGGGACCTCGACGATGCGTTCGCACAGCAGGGGCAGCGGCAGACATCGGAGCCCCTCCAGCAGGTCGATGACCTGTGTGATGCTGGGTGACGCAGAGGTCAAAGTCACGGTCGGGATGCCTCGGCTTGAGTACGAGGTCTCATAATCATGTCAAGACACGCCCCACTTTGAAAGGATAGCCTGACACGTTGGAACACACTTATTTGCCTCCTCGCCAAGAGACCGGTGAGAAGATCTAACACCACTCGTGTCTGTGCGGCAAGTATGGAGCTGGAATCAGCGGCTGGCTAGCTTAGCTTAGCACAAAGACTGGAAACAGCTAGCCTGGCTCGGTCAGAAGGTTACAAAACGTCTTCCTGGAGCCGCTGTCAGTCGGCTTTAACAGCTAGAAAGACTTTTAATCACTATACTTATGCTAATAAAGACACAGTTATCATCACTAACCGTAGAGATGTTCTCTCTCTGTAGTCTGTTTCCTGTTCAACCAACTGCAGTGAGTATATAGTGTGGGGTATTTATACTGTGTCCTGATTATAAGGACCAATTTCTACTGGTGGAAAGCGTTGGTCTTGTTTACAAAGTATTTGAGTATTCTGATTGAAGTCATCACTCATCAAACCCAACACTCAGGAATGAACGGTCTGCCGTAACTGCATGGAAATAATGATAAATGATTGTTTATAAAAAAAACGGTTGCTGCTGACAGACTCTCTGACTTTAACTGTATCCACAATAAAAGTTATTAAAGGGAAAAAACTGAGGAAGAAAAGACTAATCTTTTTATAAATGAAGAAAGCTGTTCAGACCTACAATAACATATTTTAACCAGATGAGAGGGAGGAAATGACAAGAGACTCGGGACGTACCCCGCAATCTCGTCATCGCCGTGAGGTTGACAGGCAACCGGTGGGGGCCGCAACTCGTCCCTTTAAAACTGAATGAAATGAACGGATACGAGAGTGGTATCGGCCAACTCTCGGGAAGACTGCGGGTTAAGCATATTTCCCCTATATGTTGAAACTACTCGACGTCTTTCTTTCAGGGGCTCAATGTGTGCACCCTCGCTTGGGGTGGGGGGGGGGGGGTCTGTGTTTTGAAAAGGTGGAGAGATGTACACACTTGGCGAGGTAGACGGCACACACGGCTCCGGGGTGCAGACGCGGAACCACGGCGGGCAGGACCAGGTGAGGGTGGATCAGGTCGAGGGCCACCTGCAACGCAGAGAAGCCATGCGATGGATGAGCGGAGCAGGTGTAGGGTAAATATGTATCGAATTCCACTGACTTTTGAACGAAATACACATAATCGGGTGTTGCCAGACACTGACCGCGTGGAATCCCTGAGTGGCGAGGAGCGACGAAGCCTCGCAGAGGTCCCCGATGTGAAACTGGACGTTGTCGGGCCACTCCTCGCCTCGCCGCAGGCTCCACGACTCCCTCCAGCGCCTGTAGTTGAGGACCGCTCTCCTGTGGTGGTCCTCCCTGACCTCCACGCTCAGCACGCTGCCCTTACAGCCGACTGGGAACAACAACAACAACATCATCATCATCATAAGCGACGATCAGTGAGACGAGGACGGAGTCTGACGGGGACACACACCTGCTCTGGACAGGAACAGAGACATGGCTCCGGACCCGGACCCCGACTCCAGCACGCGGTCTCCCTCTGTGACGTCCATCATCATGAGCATTGCGCTTGCGTCCTAGGGGGGAACAAGAGGGTCACACAAAACAATCAGGAAGAGCCCACGGGAAGTCACGCGGGACCGTGCACACAATGCGAACCCCCAAACCTTAGGGTAGGCGATGGCCGGGCCCCTCTTCATGTACAGCACGTAGTCCTCCAGACTGGCCCGGCGCACCAGGAAGCGAACGCCCCTGTTGGTCTTCAGAAAGCGGCCCGCGGGACGTCCGGCCACGTCGTCGTGCGCGACCACCCCCCAGTTGCTCTGCAGGAGCGCCCCCGCCCGGAGCTCGAACATCTTCCTGAACTCCACCCGGCCCTTCTTGCGGTGCTCGGCGACGAGCAGCTCCCCGAACTTGAGCTCGCTCTCCCCGGGGAGGGCGGCCGACGCGCTCGCCTCGGGCCGGTCGCCCTCTTCCGGGGTCGCCCCGTGAGCCTCCTCACCGTGCGTGCCCGACGCCGCAACGCTCGCGTCTTCTTCCGGGTCCCTCAGCTGCGACACCTCGGGGCTCAGAGCGTCCAGGGGCAGCAGGCGGCTGAGCCTCTCCAGCGGGGACAGGGGCCGCCTCGCTCTGGGCGGCGGCGCCTGCCCGCTGCTCGGGGCCGGGGAGGGGTCCCAGCCGTCCCCCTGGCTCTCGCTCCTTTTCACGGGAAAGGTTGAGAGAGTCCTCGTCTCTCTTCTGCATTCGCGGAGCACGTCCCTGCTGCGGAGACATGGTTGACCGGATGTGCTCGTCCTCAGCAACCTGTGCACGAGCAGGAGTCGCGCAAAGGGCATTTTCACGGCCATTACTTCAGATTATACACATACCGCGTGAGCTCAGAGTAAAAGTCCTTTCTGATATCCCATCCAGTGAATTCAAAGCAGGTGTAAAAAAAAAAAAAGGAGAATGACAGCTGTAGTTATTTAAAATAATATAATAATAATCGACTCAAAGTGAATATTTACTGACAGTTCACTCACTCGACAATTTACAGCTCGACAACTGACAATTAGCTCGTGTTCATTTCCCCGAAGCTCCGGCTGTATTTACAGCCCACGGAGGTCACCATGCTGGGAAAACACACGTGAGCCACGTCATAACTGAGCGACGGGTGTAGTAATACACGTCTACCAGCAGAGGGAGAAATTGCATCGATTTATTTTTCAGCATTGCAGTGTGAAATTCAACCCTTCCTATATATAAACTCTTTGGACTCTCATGGCTATTGTCATTACTTCTTGGAAATGGAAATGCATACGTTTTAGAGACCCGGCATAATTTCCACACTGACATTTTCAAGGTACACAACAGTTTTTCGACTTCATGAAATGCTAATTTACGCGTTAAAAACAGTGGAGAGGTGTATTAGTTGATGCGTTCAAGTGCTGTTACAAAAAAAAAAGTTAAGAAAGTTGATCTGCTAAAGTGAACCAAAAGCATGAGAGGACAAGTTGAAGTGAAATGCTAGAGTGCGTGTTTTGAGAGATTAAAAAAAGAAAGAACTACCTCTGCTGCAAATTGCAGCACAAAGAGCATCGATATGAGGTAAATGTGTAGACAGAGAAGAAGTAGTGGGTGACCTTTATAGCCAGGGGTGATAAATTCAACATCTGATATTCACTGAAAGGATGCAGGTTGTTGTGGAAGCAGCCGACACACACACACACACACAATACGGATTTGAAATGTGTTGAAGTGAGGTATGAGCTTCTGCATTTAAGTTAAGAATCGGCATGTGTGGGTTAATCATTGTCATTCCTCGGGGATGGGGGACGTAGGTGTGTGGAGTGAGCTTAAAACGAGCCGGGAGGGACTGGTGGTACCTTGAGTGATGGGAAGGAATTAGCTGCATCCAATAGGGAAAAGCCTGCAGTGCATGGTGAATACTTTTGTCACGGTACACAGTTTCCATACTTTGTGAGAGGAGGCAACACAAATAAACTAACTAGAAAGACTGATGAAAGATTAAATCTTTCAAATAATACTCATTTTAAGTAAGGGGAGAACTGAATATATATATATATTTGTTTATATATTAATTTGTATATATTAATGTATTTCATGTATGTGTATATATATATGTCTGTGTGTATATATAATGAAATATTAATAAAAAAATAGTTTCGTCTTTAACGAGGACACATGAAGGCAGCACGAGTTTGCCTGGCAGGGGGCGGTGCTCTCTCTCTCGCGCGCCAGCGCGCATGTCCTCTCAGGTCCACACGTGGTTGGTCTGCTGTGAACCACGCACGCAGACGCAAGCAGCGGCTCAGAAATGGCGGCCGATACGGGCAGCTCGTCGCTGCAGCTACCATGCGTTTTTTCACCAAAATCCCGACAGTACCTGGCGCTGTGTTCCCAGGACGGCAGACTCCGCATCTGGAACACAGACAGTAAAACACTTCATCAAGAATACGTGCCTTCAGCCCATTTGAGTGCCACTTGTATCTGCATAACCTGGGGACCATGCCGGACAGTCAAGGTACGTGAGGCTGCCTGAGCGAGGCCCGAGCAGAGCTGCCCGTGAGCGTTTCCGCCCCGACGGAGCGCAGCAAAAGACAGAAAAGTATCACCGGTCCTCGAAGGACAGGACACGGAAAGCGTGAACCCGTCGGCCGCGCGATACCGCGGACGCTCTCTCGTGTCCGACACAGACTCTGGTTTTAGTAAGGTAGCCACGTTAGCATCTAGCTAGCTTCAACAGCTGCGCAGGACGCACATGTTGGCCCCGCATGGTAGTGAGGAGAACACGGGCAGCGTGTTCATTCAGTCGTTCAGCGTGAACCGACTCTAAAGAACACGCGCGGCGGCCACGGTGATCCGCACAATGAGCTCCGAACTGCATTTAGGCCGCTAGCACTGTGAATAAAGTAGTTATTCAAAGTTAGCTTTAGCCCACCGGAGCTTCAGAAGCGTGTGCCACCATGACACGTCTGTGGTGAGGGTCGGGGGAAAAAGTTTTACCATCTTAATGTCTACGAAAAAAAGGTCGATGGCGTTAGTTTCAACACGGAATCGTAATTATGCTTATTAATACCGTGTGGAATGTGTGCTTATTGTGTCCTGGATATATATATTTTTTACTGCGTCCACAGCTTATCAGTAGGTTGTTGAGCAAGATTGTTTTATTAAATGTCAATTGGGAGCAGTGATTTAAATACAGCATTTCTTTATTATTTTCTGCACCTTTCAGGTGTAGCTAGGAAGATCATTAGTGTAATAAACTGATATTTTAATAGAATCAGCTTTATTGGCCATGTGTGTTTACACATACATGGAATTTGACTGCGGTTTCACGTAGCTCTTCTTACATATATACATATTATATACCAGAAGCGAAGATAACCAAGCGTGAATCCTACTTGTATCATCATTGGTGATCTTATGTGCTGTGTTTTTCAGGAGGGACCCCAGAGGAAGAAGAGGAAATCGGTGGCAGGGCAGGCAGAGGAGAAGGCCGACCTGTTGGCGATGGGCACGGCGGCGGGCAGTGTCCTCATTTACAGTACAGCGAAGGGAGCCCTGCACTGCACCCTGGTGAGTCCCGGCCTTGATGCGCCCGCACCCCGACTTGTGTTCATTTCACAAACTTGTATTTAAAAAGAGTCGAGGGACTGAGTAGGTAGTTTAGCTAACTGCTAACGACCAATTTCCCTTCTCTGCCAGGATGGAGGCCACAGCGGAGGGGTGAACTGTGTCCAGTGGCACCCTGAAGACAGTTTATTATACAGCGGCTCAGATGATACGAACATCATAGAGTGGGACCTGCAGACGGGCAAGGCCAGAAGGTCAGTATCTAGTTTGTAATACTGCGTTCACGCTGCAGTCATAATTGGCCCACGTCAGGATCGTTGGTTTTCTTGCTCATATGACTGAGTTCTGTTATCAGTGTGAACAGCACAAATCCCATGGAATCTGATCTTTTCAGATTTAAGTGCCTTTCAATATGTGATCCTAAATCAGATGCAGGGTGTCTTATTGTATTGGGACCCAAGTCTGAAGTCACACCGGGATTCGTGCAACCTTTACCTCAATATAGATTGACGTTCGTCCCTATTCTGCGCCGGTGGGAGTCTATCCATTCGCGTTGCAATCCCACCACTTGTGGGTCCAACTTCGACTTACCTGTGCACCTCCGTACAGGCGGAGCAGCCATTTCTCCACCAGCAGCGGGGCTTTGCAGTGTGAATGTAGCCGTCGAGAAAGGAAAGAAGGAAGGAGTTCCTCCTGATCCGTCCAGAACTCCCTGAGCCAAACTACATTTGCTATAATGCATCACATTGTGATGTTTAACCCTATAGGGTCTTAGCCTTTTTCTCGATTTTACATAATTTCTTAAATTCTCCTTTTAAGGCACTTGCATATAAGATACATACCCATGTGTTACATCTAAAATTGCAAAACAATCTCAGCTATCTATATGAGGCACAATTGTCATAAGGCAAAAGTGTAAAGTGATAATATGAATCTAAAGCTAAAAAATTAAAGTTCGATTTAAAAAAATCTTCATATATCTTGTGAAAACATACCTTTACTCATGTTGACGAAACGTTTTGGTGCTAGAAGTTGGTTTACCAAAGGTATTAGGTTCACAAAAGCACTGAAATATATACATAAAATGGTAGTTACATGTAAATAAATGTCTGAAACCCAAAAAAATATTGAGCAGAAATGTGGCCTGTCACACCGTTCACCAAAATGATAGAAATTGGACTGAGAAATGACTTCTTACTGCAGATAAAGCTTCAAATGAGCAAATTAAAAATTACCATCACAACATGTTTTTGTTTTCAAATAAAATATGTATTATTCATGAATAAAAAAATATTTATACATGTTACTGGTGGGGATGGCTGTGCTAGAGGGGCTGGTGGTGGTGCATCCTCTCTGTAAAATAAATGACTACTAGTTAGTAGTTTGAACAGTTCAACAGGTGTACGTGTGTAGCTGAGCTGTGTACATTACCTGGTAAACAGGGCTCAGGCCTTCAGTCTTCCACGTCGATAGCATAGGTGCATGTTGTCCACTGGACCCTGACAGCTGTGAGTCCTCTCTGTAAAATAAATGACTACCAGTCAGTACTAAGTTCAATGAAAGAAAGTTACGATTACACAACAAAACAGTGACAGAGCTCCGGGCACGAGCTAAACGGTACGTTAGCACGTTCCTAATGTAAACACATACCGATAGTTAGCATTACGTCTTACAAACACGTAACGAAGTTCAGCACTAGTTGGTACTAAGTGATATTGACGATGCAGTCGGGTAATAAGCTGATACTACTAGCACACAGAGGAGGGGGCCGGAGACTGCAGAGTTTGGCGTTTCTAACAGTAGCAGATTCTTTTTTCTGCGCCGTATTTTTGCAGAGATATGATTTTTATTTTTTATTACACTATGTATATCACGCCGGAGATACGCTAGACCCGAGAGGGTTAAGATCTAAATGGGATGCTGTTTTTTTTTTTAATGGGAAAAGAACATGTATGGTGTGTTTTCAGTTTATCCCACTTGACACAAAAGTGTCAAGAGTTCTGTTAGAGAAGAACGCCTCTTTTACGTTATTATAATTTTCTCTGGTAGAACTAACAAAATATCTGAACAAAGTTGTGCGGCAGTGTTGCACAACGTGTGTTTTCAATCTCGAACAATCTCTAACCAGTACGGACAGGGACTCGCAGAGAACACGCGTTTTGCTTTTGGCTGTTTTCTAGAATTAACATCAATTAGCGACGGATGACATGCCCTGCTGCTGGTGACGTTTGTCATTGTGCTCCTTGGATGGCCAAACTACAGCCCACTGCTCGTTTTTACATGGCCAGCTGGGGTAAAAGAAAAAATATTATGACATGAGCACATTTCTTATAAACTGTCCTCTTTGTACGACACACTTTCTAGTTAAAACTCTCAATGTCGACTAGATTTAGTGAAATTCTTGGCACAGAAACATTTGAACATTTCTGCCCTTGTGGCATCTTAACATAAGACGTACAGATTTATATCGTGCCTTCAATGTATTTACATATTCACACATGCATCATCATTTTTAGTGGCCATCTAAGTCTATTGCAAAAGCTTGGCCGCCCCAAACCGGTGAAAGAAAAAGTTTGTGCCAGTTACGTAGTTACTTTTTGTTTGCCATGAAACGATTTCTTCTCCTTTTCCAACTCGATTGTGATATTTCCCCCGAACCTTTCCCACGTGCAACAACTCTGAACGAACTTACCCGGCCCTGCTCTAGCTCCTCAACGTACGACGTGGTAGATCCATCAGTCTCCTGCTGACCCGAGTCCGGCCGATCCCAACGCATTTAGGCTGGGATCCATGTGCTTACTGGTCTGCGCACTCCTAAAAGGTGTGGCCTTTTTTTAATTTCTTTTTCACTACTCGAAACTAATACATTTCATAATCTTTTGAGGGCATTAATGGGGGTGCTCCTAATAGTAAACGCCATAATGATGGGGAAACCCTGAACTCCTCCACCAATCAGACTGTATGTCTGGAGCTGCTTTTGGGTGAAGTTTGATGAAACGCAGAGGTCGACCTCTCTTCATCCCAAATACAGACCAACAAGTTTCAGTTTTCAATGAATAGCAGCACTTCTGAGGTGAACAGAAACTTAACTGTTTTCTTTTTCAATCCAAAGCATCTCTGCTGACTTCACTTCCTGTCAGTGTGAACATTAATTTAAACTACCGGCTGTGTTTCACTGCTTCCTCACTCGCTGGTACCATTCAGGTTCCAGTGTTTTTATGTGATGCCAGTTGTCTTTTTTAAAGTCGTGTAATAAAACAAAGTATCTCTCTGTATTCTATTCATCCCGAGGGAAATTAAATCATCCAGTAACGTAGAATACGAAAACAAATACACCGATGCACACAGGAACAATCAATAACACCCTAATAAAATAAAATGGCAGTGAAATGATGGTCCAACCCGAAGAAGTACAACAGAGTTGATTTGGTATAATCTGACGCCATCATTAATCTGTCAAATAGAAATGGCATTTGTTTGAGCACAGCCAGGTCAAAAACAGGACCAACCTGAAACAGTCTGATCCAGTTAATTTTATCCATAAAGGCCAATTTCACAAACTTGATTCCGGAGGCTTTACAACCAGGTCCGTATATAACAACTCCTGTCCTTTGACCCACTTTCAGATAAGGAAAAGTTTCAGTTAAGTTGAAAAACCTTTTACATCACATGCACCGTCATATATTTTTTGCCTATTCAACAATATATGGGGAAAAAACATTCTATTTTTCAAATCAAAATTCAATCTTTTCTTCCTGTGACATCTGAAGTGTGCTTCCGTGAGCTCGTACCAGGCGATTTAAAGAAAGAAAAAAAGAAAAGAAACATGCACTTTATTAATCCCCTTGGGGAAATTCTTCTCTGCATTTGACCCATCCCTGGATGGGGAGCAGTGGGCAGCCCTGTGAGGCGCCCGGGGAGCAGTTAGGGGTTCAGTGTCTTGCTCAGGGACATGAGACATGTGAGCTGTGGGGGGACTGGGGATCGAACCGGCTACCTTGTGGTTGCAGGACGACCACTCATCCCCCTGAGCTACAGCCGCCCTGAAAATCAGATTTCACAGAAGCTACAGTCGCTCTACCTTCTATTTCCTCCAAAAGACAGGATCCGTACCACCATTAGTGGAAACTCTCTAAGAGACAAGGGGGGGAAATAACAGTGCCACGAGTTATTGATGGAGTTAACTTAATATTTCTCACAGGGATATCTGTTTTGATAAAAGTGTAAAAACAAGTCTTTTATGGCTATGAATAACTACCAACCTTTTCCCCAGAGTTCCCTCCGTTTTCCTCGTCGCCGCTGTAAACGTTCCAACGTCTTTCATTCTGTCCGACCGTCACCTGTACTCGTAGAGAGCAAAGTGGTTTACGTTTAAGATTCCCCTCTCTCTCTCGATAACGGAAATTGCTGCTGGCTCTCTCAGCCTCTCCTCGCGTAGAAACGCCACCGGTGATTTGAAAGACGGCGCTCTGCCGACATGCGTTTAGCGTCTCTGTATTTCGACGTAAACACCGGTTACACCACTGATTTGGTGGCGGGGTACGACCACGAGCCGTAATGTCGCCATGAATGCACATCTCTTACTGCTGTTAGCTGGAGTGCTGTACTAAGCAGCATGCTGTTGATTGTAGCGGCAAAAGTCTCGTCGCTTAAATCTTTGTTTGTCCCCGCAGCAAGTGGAAGGCGGACCGCGCGGCGGTAACCAGTTTGTGTGTGAGCCCTGACGGCAAACTGCTGCTCTCAGCTGGTCAGATCATCAAGATGTGGGACTTGGACACCAAGGAGGTTTACAGGGTGAGTGCCAGTTGATTTCGCTTGATATTTGGGGTTTTGTCAGCTGTTCTGGGGTGTCGTGCAAGTACGCTGGGAGCCTGTAGCCGCTCCCAGTTCAAACGCGGGTCTGATGTTTTCAGCCCAATTAATTGCTGTTTTGTCCTCGGCCCCTCTCCGCAGAAGTTCACGGGCCACTCCACAGCCGTTACGACCCTGCGCTTTGCCACCACGCGGCCTCCCGACAGCAATGGCCTTTACTTCCTCTCCGGTGCCGCACACGATCGGCTGCTCAGTGTCTGGTGAGTGCGCCCCCCCCCCCCCCCTGTTGTCGGTGACGCCCTGTCCTCGCCTGAAACATACAGCTGCATATTTTTCACGCCGCATGACACGAAGCCATTTCACCCGCAGGCAAGTACGAGAGGACGGAAAGGACAAGAATTCGGTGGTGTCCTTCACGCTGACGGATGAGCCGCGGCACGTGGACCTCGTTGCGTCCAACAGCAAAGAAGAGGTCAGAGTGGACAAAAGTGTCCCATCATTACATTAAGTTGACTGCCGTCTTCATGTATATGAGGGAGCGTAACGCTGAGGAGTTAAGCGCTCGCTCAAAGCTCTGCAGAAGCGTTCCTCCCTGTGGTGTCGTTCTGTTGGAGCTCAACAGATTGGCTGTCTTATCAAACCGATTTACCTCATGCAAATGTTTGCTTTCACTCAGGCGGTGAGGCTGGCGGTGGTGTGCAAGGATGGCCAGCTGCATCTCTTTGAGCACTTTTTAAATGGGTAAGCCCTTAAAACACTGCACACTGTACAGGCAACACACAACAGAGTGAGGTAACTTTAGGAAAGGTGTTGGAAAAGCGACTGCTTTGTCTCATTTATGGGGCCTTTTTTGTATTCCCCTCATAAAGGTCATAAAACCAAGGATTTGATTGAAACAAAGCTGCTCTTCTGTTCCAGCAGCTGTATTTTGAGAGGCGGCTGAAAGTCATTTTGCATATTTGTTCCCTGTGTTGGCCCCCCAGTGGCTGTTGGGGGATGTTACACTGCCAACACACGCCACTGGTCACTTCTCGTCTCTGCAGTCATTCGTCACTCTAACCCCACCTGTCCCCTTTAGGCCCTGTAAGAAGCCGCTGTCGCCCTCGTGTACGGTGCAGATGTCGGACACGAAGGACTCCCCGGTGCCGATCCCCCTGCTGGGTGCCGCCCTCAGAGCCGGTACGCGCACTGTGCTGCTGGGCTACGGCAACCACCTGCAGCCTGTGATGGAGAAAGTGGTGAGTACACCAGTGCATGCTTGACTAGTAAGATCACGCCACTGAAGATTTGCATAGACAGCCATGTCAGAGTTCAGCTACTTTCTGGCTACCAAATAGCCCCTCCGGTGTCATCAGCTTTCACCAAGTTCTATTCAGAAAAATATGAGTATTGGGCGAATGTAAATTATAACCTTATTCTGATCAAGTAAAATGTAGTTTTTGGCAAGAAACTTGACGCGGCCGGTAGCAGCAGAAGCACTAGCTAGCAGCGCTAGCTAGCATTGCTACTAGCTTGCTACAGCGGGGACACTGATCAGCCGTAGGAGCGACTTGTAACCCGAAATGTACGGTATGTAGGGGGCTTAGTGGTCACTGCTTTAAACTATGAGTATCCATCCCTGAACGGTTACGGTGTTCTTGGTCTGTACAAGCAGGACAGAAACAAATCCTCCTACATTTTCCAGGAAGTCAGAATCAAACTGTTGACTAGTATTTCACATGTTGTGTAATAATACAGGAATACTGCATGCTTTACGGCATAGCTCATAAGTCTCAGCTGTCGTATGCCCTTTTTGTTCTGACGGGGTAATACCCTGCTGATTGTTGCTCAGTGAATTATGAATATGGTCGCTTCACAGCAATGATATTTATCAGCCTTGTTGCCAGACTCTTGATTTACCCACAATGCTCTCTCCTATCCGTGCAGGAGATCAACACTGCAGAGAGACACGTGTGTTTGACCCGGGATGTCCAGACCAGCTTGGCCCTTTCCATGGAGACTGCCGTCTCCAAGGTAACACTCACATCTGAGTCGAGGAGACCACCGGGCAAGTCGGAAAACCTGAGATTATTATTCTAATATTTTTTTGCGTACCAGGTGAAAACCCCTATTGTCAACGCCAAGAGCAGAGTGCTGGTCCCAGGGCTTCCTGGTCACCAAGCCCCCGTCAAGGGAAGCGCACCGGGATCAGAGAAGAGGAAAAAAGACACTGACACCAAAGAGGTGGGTTCAGGGTCTGAGACGCCAGCTAATGAAGACCACTTGCTGGTGCCCGTCATAAAGGGCCACTAGACGTGTTCATATTCAGGATGTGCATAGGAAACCAAGGACACGTATAATGAACAGAACCCTCTGAACGTTTTTTTTTGCTGATGTCACATTTTACTTTCCGTGACCTTGTTTTTCACCGAAAGCCCTGCACACTATCGACTCAAAGTAGAGAATGTGTCTCTTGCACAGTAAAACTGAGCTACAATGGCATGCATAATAGAAAATAACAAAGCACACATCTTTGATAATTCACTTTACAAACATGGACAACAATAGAATCTATATATTGTACATTTCTCCCAGTGTCCAAGTGTTACCAATGTTGGGGGATTAAAAATGAGGCTCCACGTGTTATTTATATTGGAACTATTTACATTTGTATAGCCTGTCTTCTCCGCAGGCCACGGTTAGCAATTCAGGTCCGGTAGATGTTCCCAATAGACGCTGCAATGTGTGCATGAGTTCACCCTTTTTTGCAGTTATAGACATTGATTTGCTGAATCAATCAGGTTTACATTGACAACACGCAAATGTTGTTTTGTCATCTGTTGCTCCCGAGCAAGAAAAGGTCTGAAATAATTGACTCGTATGCATGAGAAGACGTTGAGCGGTCGTATGGCCTGTTTTCATATTATTGCTCTGTGATGTGGTTTTGGTGTTAAACCTGGCTAGAATGGACACATGTAGTGTGACCACATATCACACACCCCTCCCCCGTTGACTTCACGTGTCTGCGCTCTCCTGTAGATGTCGATAGCGGAGCGGCTCGGTGAAATCGATCTGTCCACAGTCTCCACCAAGGGGGCCCCTAAAGGGACGGCCTCTTTACAGACGGACAACTTCGCGGTGCTGCTGGTGCAGGGCCTGGAGAGCAGCGACGCCAACATCCTCAATGTAAGTGTCCGCCCGAGAGTCTGAGTTCCCCAAAAAAGTGACTTTACTGCATTTGTTTTGCCCAAAGATTCTGTTCACTTACCATTCACAATTAAGGAAGTTATTAACGGCTTGTTTCTTTCTCTCTCCTACAGAAAGTTTTCCAGACTCGTAAAGAGATGGTGATAAAGAAAACGGTTGCTCGGTTACCCCTCCCTGCTGTTTTACCGTTGGTGGAAGAGGTGAGTCGATTTTCCTGCCCGACGTACAAACCGCTGCTTATCCCTCTGTGCGTTCCTCGGGGAAGTTGTGTTAACTGCAGTGTTTTCTTTGTCTAATCATCCCTTTCATCTCCTGTAGATCACAAAGAGGCTCCAGGGGCATCCTTTCACGTAAGTCTAAGCTTGACGGATCAACTGAGCATTCAATTGGCTTCCGTTGACTGTTTAACTTTCCATTGCATAAAAGCATCACGTGTGTGTGTCAGTCAGTCATACGTATCTGTTCCTTCCTGCAGGGCCGTTTTAATGGTGCGGTGGCTCAAGGCCGTGCTCATGCACCACACATCATACCTGGCATCGGTGAGTCCACATCGCGCCTTGTGTTCGGCTGCTCCCCGCGGGGCACGGCATGCAGCGGTTTAAACAAACGCACGGCATCCTTCTCTGCGCATCGACGTTCATGTTTAGATCTGCAGCCACACAGCTGAGATTACCAGTTGCATCCGGCCGTCTGCCCGTTTCCAAATATCTCATAACAGCAGCTGGATATCCATTGAGCGTGCGTGTCTATGCTGGAGCGACCTTTAACCACAGCATCCCCTAACCTGTAATGTCACACAGAAGAGCACACAAGGGAACAGCGGAGCCGTTTGCTTTGCCGTTGACCTTCTATGAGCTATTGTCCTCCGCTTACTTTATACATTACCGGAAAGCGTTAGTTAAGCAGAGGTCGGCTCATTGAGTGCCGGCTTGTTTGTTTTTTCCCCCGCTGTTGAAATGTTAATATTTTTTTATTTACCTCCAATCGATCCGTGTTTCCCCAACAGCTGCCAGACCTGGTTACCCAGCTGGGAGTGCTTTATCACATGATTGAGAGCAGAGTGAAGATGTTCCACAAGCTGACAAAGCTGCACGGGAAACTGTACCTGCTGATGACGCAGGTAGGTGTCGGCACGCGCACAAATTACAGAGTTGTAGGTATGCGTTGGGTGGTGAAGATGGCTTAGATTCCCTATTTGCTCATGTACCCTGTAGCACCCTCAAGTGTAAAAAGGTTCCAAATGTCACTTGTTTGCTGAGAAGATACTGACATTTGAGTTAGGGCTGTGTGATTATGGCAAAAATCAACCCCAATATTGAGATCACGATTGGTAAGGGACTTTAATGTTTATCATACATTTAAAGAGAACAGCCTACATTTTTCAAAGTTAAAGCTAATCTTGAGAAACTAGCTGAGTAAGCTAGCTCTTAAGAATGATGTAACCAACAAACCCAAACCAGTGTTCTCAACTCTCTCCCGGTGGAAGTAGCCAAGTCGCCCTCCAGAGCTACTGCCCAAAATATACCACATCGTCACCTTCCTAAAATAATGGCCCAAGTCATTTTTTTTCAGGTTTTTCAGAAAACACAAAACTTGACCAAATATAATCGGGGTGAACAAGCTGCCTGTAGACACTGCGCAACAGGCATACTGTAATCCCGGTCAAATTATGTTATGATTACTAATATGTTTGAGTGAGATTTTCATTGACAAAAATGCTAACTAAATTGCTAGCTTAAATGCTTGCTTCAAATGCCATATTGAAAAGCTTGTAAAATAAGTCACATTGTCTTTTGACTTAGGCTAAATAAAATGGCCTAAGTCACACTCTTGACATAGGCCATTATACTACAGGGGTAGAATCACATGATCTGTTCAACTGAGGAGGTGATTTTACCAGAGGTGGCCAGTGTCATGAGATGATTTAGGCAAGAAAATCATCTGGTGAAAGACTTTCCACATCTGTCACAGGGACATTTGTCCGTCTCCCTCCCCGCCCCCCAATAAAAAGCAACTAGTTACCTTGTGTAAAAAGTTATTTCCCGTTGTCGTCTCGGATAGAGCGATCCATTCACGCAAGTGGACCGAGGTTCTTTCACACCTCGGTCCACTTGAGGAGGCATTTCATTTAAAAAGTGATATGTGAATAAGAACTACTGGTCTGCACATTTGCTCTCTAAAACCCATTCTCCCCTTTCACCACTAGGTGGCGACAACTGACAGCAGCAACACCGTTACAGCCGTTGACCACACAGCAAAGCTGGTGTATGAAGAAGGTGAGTGTTGTTCATGTTCACTTTTCCCTAATCTGTTTTCCCAGAAGCCATTTCTCAAAACCCCAAAAAACCTTCCTCCTCGTTGGCGTCGCGGTTCCTCGGGGAAACCCCTCAAAGCCTCACGCGGAATCGCAACTCGCCGGCGGCTCTATTTTTGACGAGGCGTTACGAGTTGAGCGGCAAGCGACGGAAAGGAAGTGATGTCCTTTCGGCCGCTCCGACGCTCACAGGTTGTACGTTTCAGATTGACTCTCAAAGCACGCGGCGGGTCACCGCGGAGCCGGCGGTGACACATTCATGTTTTTGACTGGCGTTCATTATCTCGTCCAGGACGCTCCCCGCCAAGACGGCACAGAGTCGGCCGAGACTTGTGAAGACGGCGGTGCCCGTCGTGCAGCCGCTCTTGGCGATGCACTGCACGCAAACATGACTCCTGTTGCCTGGCAACCTGACCGGCAGCGTTCGTTTTTTTGTTATAGCTGAACAACAATGCCCCGCTCTGTTCACTCGTTTCTCATTACCGTACTGTATGATGCTTTATTGAAATAATTAAGCTGCGCTTTGGAGTTCCAATCTCTCTCTTCCCCCCCAGTGGTCCAGGATGCAAGGGGGGAAAGTTCATAAAGCGAGCTGATGAGCAGCTGATGAGCAGCGGCTGTTACGGCCCTGTGGATGCCTCTGGGCTTATTGTGGCTCCGACATGGGAAGGGCAGGGAAGTGCTCAGCATGCACAGTAACTCTAATTGATCGGTTTAGGTAAGATTCATTACGCACTGATTAACCGTCCTGTGGCAGGAGCTGGTCCAGATTAGATTTAGGTCTGTAGAAACCGTCACCCGGGGGGTGATGGAGATAACGAGAGCGCGAGGCAACACTTTCCTTTTACAGAAAAGCTAACAGGCTCTCACTTTGACCGGTTTGATTCTCCACGGTGCATAAAAAGATGATATTTTTCGTGTTTTAAGACATTCCTGTCATTAGTTGTTTTAATGATGTATTGTAAACCGCTTGTAATCTGTGAACGGATCACCACCACACAGCCTTTATATTCTTGATAATTACCTCTGCCTCGTTTCCCTCGTCTGCGACCTCGCCCCCAGAAGCAGATTTGCAGTTATGCCATGTCTTATAATACTTTTCAATGTTGACATCAAAGTTGCCGCTGCAACAGTCTGGGCCAATCCCGTCGGCTCTCCTCCCTCCGGCTCCGCTTAGTCGGTATTGTTGTCGTAACCAAACGGCCCGTCTCTCCCACGATGTTCCTACAGCGGCAGCATGAACGTGTTATATGGAAACTGTTTTCAAGATCTGTTTTTCCTCGCGCGCTTTACAGAATCATCTGATGAAGACGAGGCCTCCGGCGATGAAGGTCTCCCAGACGGTGATGACTCTGTAAGTCAGTCGGACGGCTCTCCAGAAGTGTAACTTGACAGTTGGATGACGTGGCCACCGACTAACACTTTGTTTTTGTTGTGGTCCTTCTCAGAACTGGGAGGAGGACGAGGAGGCCGTAGCGATGGAGGAAGGCAAGGAGGAAGAGGCGGATGAGGACGATCCAGACCGCAAAACAGATTCCAAAGCGAACGGAGAGGAAGACATGGAGCGCGGGAACGAGAGCGAAGAGGAGTGAAGACGAGCGGGGGGAAAAGGAATGCCGATCGCACGTAAAATGGACCTGAAAGAGTTATATATACTTTCATTTTATTTTCATGCTTTTGATTTTATTATCAGAACAAAGTATGGTTTTACAAAAAAGAGAGAAGGAAAAAATCAAGGGGACTCATGGTGACGAAATCTGGCCGGCTGCAAAACACAGTTCAGCCACAGGGGCGGTGATGTCACTCCCCTCCCCCATATGGAGGAACGGATGCAGCATTTTGCGGAGCCGCGTAAAAACATTCTGCTGTCTCCTCCTCCTGTCAGTTCAGTCTGCATCCCAGCTCCACAACCTGACCTGTTGCATAAATTAAAAAAATGACTGAAATCATTTGGCGGCGTTCCAGTTTGCCTACGCTGCGGTGTGCATTCCAAATTTTTTTCTTTTGTTATTATGTAGTAATAAATAGTATCAGAGTATATTGTTTAGGCTTAACCGTAGAAGAGGCGGCCCTCCATCTGCCTGCGGTTTATTCTGAGACGACTCCTCGCCGCTCCAGACGCCATCGCAGTGTGTGGAGTTGTGACGGTGACCATACATCATGTCTCTAAACAATGTAAACCTGTATGTACAGTGAAGTGTTTGTATGAGCTCTTCCCTCTACAGCCCCCCTCCCCCACACATGCTTGGGATTAAATGACCTCCTGTAAAGTCTCTTGAATGTTTGTTTTTTTCCAAACTTTTTTGCCGCCTTCGTTCTTTTTAAGTCTTCTCTTTTTGTGCATTTAATTTCTGGCCATGCCCCGCTGTCCACTGCCTTGGACCCTGTTATTCACCGGGGCGACATGAAAAATAGAAAATGTGAACTTTGCTCCAATAGTGGAATAAATGGGTTTTCAAAATGGTTTGCCGTGTCTGATGGGGGTGAGAAGTAACAGTCCTCGCCTATTAAACAAAACTTTTTTTTTTTAAATATCTGCCAGTCTCCTGTAGGCATGGCAATAGCCAAAGGGAAATTGAGGTCATGCATTTTTTTTTTTTTACAGCAGGAGTTAAGAAAATCAGTTTATGTAATTCCATTGTGATAATGATAGATTGTGGGATGGTTTATTTTCCAAAAATCGATAAACTGCCAGAAGTGTTCCAATAATTCAGTACATTAAATACCTGATAAAAGTACTTGATGTAAAAATCTAATATTGCCGTAAAGACAGTTCTGTTTATAGTTGATCGCAAAGGCCTAATGCACCCAGGTATGTGGCAATCTAACGGTGTGTGTGTGTGTGTGTGATACTCGTAAATTGTTTCTCAGGAGATATGTATATATATTGTGTGTATATAGCCAGCTGTATATAACCCCCTGTTGAGCTGTTATGCACTTCTGATACCCAAATACATTTTGTGTGGAATGTGCCCAATGCTGTTGAGGGGAAAACCCCATGAATGGCACCGATTGGTCGGACTCCAGCCTGGAACACATCGTGCCTCGTGATTGGCTGTGGGGTGCAAGCAGCTGGACCTTACTGCCTTTTTTAACCATCTAGTGGCCGTCTCTTACTCAAACAACTTTTCTGCAAATGTATTATATAATTATTTATTTGTTCTAATCTTGACAATTATTGCAATCCTAACTGATTATTTTCACTCCGTTGGGTCACGTATAAATGGCCGATGCTCTGTTCTGTTTCATTACAAGATCCCACAGCCGTTCTCTGTGCGACATTCAAGCGCTAGGATTGGCCAGGCGTCCATGATCCCCGAGGTGCCGGTGACCAATGAGCTATCCTCACCCTGAGACCCCGCCTCCTTCAGGTCAATGCCTGACCTTCACCAGGACGGTTCTTTAGCCAAGAATACCTCTGCTACAGCTGAGAACACCTGTGGTTAACTTCTCAAATCTTGAACCCCCCTCCCAAAGTATAGTACAAAAAAAAAAGAATATTGAAACAAATGACCCCCCCATTTGTTTTCAATCTTTAAACAATAAAATAAAACGTTAATAACTTGGAACGAGCCGCAAAACCCATTCTGGGAACTAAACGTAATTGCAAACAACAATTACAAAAACGGAAATGAAATTAAAAACTAATGAAAATGACGTAATATAATATCACTGGTGCAGTGCCTGCGGCGGGGCAATAATGAGTCAGAGTCAACAAAACGAAGTCTGCTCTGGAGTCCCCAGACTTCATGAATTAGTGTCCTCATCCAAAGTCTCGTCTCATGGCGTCCGTCTCGCTGTGAATGATGAAACGGAGACGCCGCCGAGGCCTTCGCCAGCGAAACGTCGTTGAGGACGTCGTACATCAGATCCTTTGATCTCAGCTCTCGTCCGCTGTCAGAAGTCTCCTGTTGACACGATGGTTTGCTTTGAGTGGTGGCCTCTGGCGGATGATAAAAGGGAATGCAGTTGAAAAGATATTGGATAATGTAAAAATGAACTGTTAGACAAGTGGGTTTAACCCACTTGAGAGCAAAACATAAAAACCACGTTGAACCATTGAAGTTGTGTTTAAACATTTGTTTTGTTGTATATGACGGCGCCTCCTATGTGTCTACGAGAGGAAAGAGGGTGGAAATACAGTGCTGCTTGATTAATACTTTTTTTTTTTACTATTCAAATATTCTTGCAAATGCTAGTGGTTGAGTTCAAGTTCCGTAATTGTTTTATTTAAATTCACAATTATTTTATAAATATCCGCCTTACAGGCCGACTGGACTACTGGGGTTCGTGGTATATTTTCATGAGTTAGGCAGATGATGGTGACGTATGTCCGGTACACTCTAAGACAGCGTGACCACTTCTGCTCTAGCGGGTCAAAAATAAGATCATCATTATGCAGAATTATTTCAAAAAGAATGTATGTTATATGTCTGGATTGTTATTATTGATACATTACATTAATATTGCAGCTGGTTTCGATCTGGCAAATTGGACATACTTAACCGCTGGGCAGCTTAATGTACAATTATATTTCATAAAGTTTATGAGCCGATTCAGTAAAAGCACCTTCAATTCCATTCTGAGTTCATACTGGATGTTTTGTTAAAGTCTCTTCTTATTTCAATCACTTGCAAAATACCAGCAGGTACTGACAATTAGCAATTACGCCCGCAAAAACACACACACAAACACACATATATATATATATATATATATATATATATATATATATATATATATATATATATATATATATATATCTATATATATCTTTCTTCCACTCGGCTGTCAACACCCTTAACTCTGCACCACGGTGACAGCCCCCTATCACCACCAGCAATCAACAGACACCACCATTATATATGTGTATATATATATATATATATATATAGAATGTATATATCTGTTTATACTGTTTATACTGTTTATACCGTCTATACTGTTTATATTATTTATATTGTCGTCTTTATATTATCCATGACATTACACTGCACCTTAACTGCTTCTTTTGCACTCTGGTTAGATGCTAACTACATTTCGTTGTCACAGTACTTGTACTATGTGCAATGACAATAAAGTTGAATCTGAATCTGAATCTGATATACATTATATATATATATATATATATATATATATATATATATATATATATATATATATATATATATCAATTGCTGTCATTACACACAGAGCAGAGTTACATTTACGGCAGCCTACAACTACAAACATAACCTTTTATGATTGAAATGGGGAGAGAAAGAAGTCCAGGACCTTAAGAGGTCCCATCCTGCTGCCAACGTCAAAGAACATGAAACAACTCTTAATAATGTCTAATGTCGAACAGTGAGAAGGCCAAATAACTACACTTCATTCACACTAAATGATGTGTAAATACTCATATTGGAGCCAAATCATTATTAATCTCCTCTTAATTATAAAAAAAGGAGAAGCAAGGAACCCAGAACGCTTGAACAAGAAGTGACAGAACACCAGCGACGGACGGATAGCGCTTGAAGTCAGCGCTATTGCTATCGCTTTAGCTATCGCTATCGCTTTAGCTATTGCTATCCAACATTACGCCTCCCGATCTTAGCGATGTAATCATGAAAGTTACTTGAAACAGGTACTTTGAAGCCTTTATTCTTTTATATTTGTGTATGTATTGCGCAATGCTTTGAATGATGCTGCTGACGTCGTCGAAGTGAAACACGCGGTGAAAACAGGCAGCTGTCTGCTGGATGTTACGAGGGCCGCAAGCGTGAGGCTCATGACCTGTACAGTGGGTGCATTCTGGTTCTGGCTAACATGCTAAATGCTAACAGGCTTTATGGCTGGTTATACTGCAACCAGAGAGGCATATTGGACTGGTTGGGACCAGAGAGGCAGAGTGGACTGCCTTTCTGACCATATGACCATACCGGGACAGACAGGCAGAGTGGACTGGTTATACTGGGGCTGAGTGAACTGAGTGGGCTGTTATACTGGGACTAGAGAGACCGAGTGGGCTGTTATACTGGGGCTCAGTGAACTGAGTGGGCTGTTATACTGGGACTAGAGAGACCGAGTGGGCTGTTATACTGGGGCTGAGTGAACTGAGTGGGCTGTTATACTGGGACAGAGCTTGTGAGTTTACAGTAACAACCGCGATTGCATACAGAGGGTTTAACAGGAAATAAAAGTAAGTGTTTCAGGGTGACTTTAAAGATTCAGACAAATATTAATACGGGTTAATAAATGCACCTATAAATCATCTTCTGTTGTTTTTTCTGGCTTTGTTGTTGTTGTTGTTGTTGTGCTAATAAAGTTCATGTTTGCTGCAGAACCGGGTCTCATTATTCCTCGTAAGTGCATTCTGATATTGTGCATGATAGCTGGCAGACAGCCAGCTATCATGCACAATATCAGAATTTAATTTGGAAAATGGAGTGAATTCATGAATCGGAGGGGAAAAGATGATGCTGCCCAGTGCCGCGGCACCACTTTGTGAATTTAGACGAGCCAAGTGCGTACGCAGAGCGGGACGACCATCCATCACGCCATCACCCGGTGACCTTTGTTCTTCTCTGAAGGTCGCCTGGGGCTGCGTTCCAAACCATCTCATGCCATGGGTACATCAGATAACGTGAGGAAGTGCAGTCATATGGCATTTAAGGCTCTGTGGAAAAGGAAGAGCTGAGTGAGCGAGCCGGCCATGAAGGAGACGATGGAGCCACAGCTACGAGAAGAAAGAGTGTTCTTTTTTATTCCTCCAGTTAATGATGGTCTCCTCACTTCTAACAAGCAAACACGAGAGAGCCAGATCACCAGTTCAAGAAAGGGATACTTCAGTAAGTCCGGGTTTTCTTTTCTCCAAGAAATTCTGTTTCATAAAAGAGCTTGCAGTAAGTTTGAAACCAAGTTGCCATGGTTATCCCTCCAGGTTATCCAGGGTGCCTGTAAGCCTGTTCGCCAGCGGTAAGAGTAACATTCATAGAACTATTGTGAACTTAAACAAAACAATTACAGAACAACTTCACTTCATTTTAACCGCTGCATTTGCAAGAACATCTTAATTAATTGTTTTCATACATTTTTTGCATTAATCCTCCTGTAGTGCAATAGTTTCACTCGTGTGCAAAACCCCTTATTTATAACTCAATATAAAAAAAAAAAAACGGGCTTTGAGAAAATAGTCTCCTTTGATGACGAGTGTTCTGCTTTCCACTGGAGGAGTCATCTGCAGCGAGACGCCTCTCTTTTACCCACATCTCTGCAAAACCTCTCCAGACCAACCCTGGTCCTGGTCCTGGTCCTGGTCCTCAGGCTGAGCTTCCCCTCGGGCTGAACCAGCGCTACAGCCAATCAGCACACAGCACCTCCTCCCCGACAGCGGCTGCACTTGTTGTGCCCTTCAGCCCTGAGCTCGGTCTCAGTCCGTAGTCCACTCAACACCGTGTGAGAATGAAGCACAATTCAAAATAACAGCCTCTTCTCCGGTTGTTTCCGTCTTTGTGAATGCCGCTCAACTAGATAGAGCCCTTTAGTGGCTTTTCTTTGCTATAAATAACCTGGCTGGGGTCCTGTTGGATATTTATTTTTCTTGGAACGTCATGTTTAGGGTTGAAATATTTCTGATAAATTTCCACTCAAAGTTAATATTGAAAATTCCTTCCACAAAATGTTGCACTGAAAATGAAAGTCCCAGTGACAGGGAAGTTAAGAGCGTCTTTCCTCCTCCGTACTGTGAGTTTTCCCAAGTGAACAAGAATATGTAGAATGGAGCACAATACAGCTTTATGGAGGACGGTGGACTCGACACACACCTCTTTGTCACTAGAAGTTGCAGATTGATGTCATGGTATCATTGGTTTAAATTGCTTGGTTCTAGCTTGTGTAAGTACACTGCGTATTTTGCTTCACAGGAAGAAAAGATGAATGAATTTAAAAAAATACGTGTCATTATTTTTTTCGCCCCCCCTGATTAGCTTCACCTCGGCGCCCTTCCTCCCCTGGGTGTTTAGCCGCTGCTCTTCATAGCCAATGCTCCAGCTCACAACCAGAAGAGTTAGTCTCAATCTGCATTGATACAGCCTGAGTAGGTAACCCCTATATTTCCATTTGATTCCTGTCATTTCCCTTAAATTCCCGTCGGTTACCCTGAAACGTTTCCGCCTTGAATATTGTCGGAAATCTTGCGACCTTTTAGTCCTGTCGCATTTACACTTGCAGAGAGAATAAACATCCCTAATATAGGGCTTGGGCTAAAAGAGGAGGGTTGAGTTTGTCTCTCCTTGTGATAAGGTGTTCCTGCTCGACAGCAACCTGCAGCCAAAAGTGCTCCCCTGCTTTGTTTTTCTCCAAGAATTACTTTTATTCTCCAGAATATGTGTTTGCTGTTCCGCCGCCGCCAGCGTCACAGTTCTCAAGTTTTCCTTCGCTGCGAATAGACCTGTCGGTTTCTCCACCTGCGTCCGTCCGTAAAAGCCTTCACCAGCCGGCTTTGTGGAAGAGGGCGATAAGTTCAACCGCCTCATCCGTCGTCAGGTTTACCGGCTGGCGGCCACATTTGCTTTGACCTCGGATTCGCCCCCCGAGGGCCTCCGAGATGAGGGAGCGCTGTCCAACGTATTGATTAAAGACGCCAAGAGAGACGTCTCTCCCTGTCACGCTATTGACCCGGCTCTCGCGCCCACCAGGACTGCAGATGATGGAGAGCGGAGAACATCTCCGCTCTCCATCATCTGCAGTCAACATGGCTCATCAACGGAGCTCGAGGTTGGACGGGGTTAGACCAGCTCAGCCGAGGGAAGAGAAATAACCCAAAAAGAAAAAAGAAAAAAGAAAAGAAATGATTGCCGATGACTGGTAACATGGAGCCAACAGTGTCGGTGGTTACCCGTTCATGCACTCTTACATAAAGTGTCGGTGTTCTCCACTAAAGCTATAATTAATAGCTTTAGTGGAGAACTAAAAGAAATAAAAGCTTCAGCCTTTTTCTTATTCGAACACTGAATAATGCATTTATGAGTGTGCATGAATAATGAACGGCGTGCATAATTCAAAGCTACAGCCACAATGGTTAAAACTTTTTAAACGCTGCAACATTTTTAAAGCGTGACTGTGTTTAGGCATCTCATTGTCCCTCACTGTCACGGGGCTGACCCCCCTTCCCCTCTCCGGACCTCTTGATCATGATGCTGGTGTTAATGCAGAAAGTCCAGAAAAAAAGGAGCATCGGTCAATGCGGTCAAGTATTTAGTTTGGGTCAATGCGTGAATCAATGCGAGGTAAAACCACCGTTCTCTGACTGGAGTCTGGCGGCTTTGAGGAGAACATATACATTGTATGTTTTGTACGTTTAATACATCACAATAATTGTCCAGATCAATGTTGATTTGAATTAATTTGGCAATATATATATATATATCAACATAAGCCGCAGGGGTGAAAATGAGCGTGTCCATCCGGTTGTCATGTTTAGACTAATTGTATTTTTTTTGGGGTGAGAAAATATGTGCCCTGTATCCTTCAAAGGAGACATTTCTGTTATGTAAATGAGACCTTTTGAAATGTTTTCTCTGCACATTTGTGGATCGGTTCACAATAATTTGCCAAGCGATCATATTGGTTGTTGTTGCTGCTGTAAAAGGCCTCGTAGGACCCCACAGGCTGGGCACCATGTGGTGCGGGAGAGTTAAATCAATCAGAATTCAGATACACTGTATGAACAGATGTACCTGCTTATTATAGGAGGCACAAATAAGTTTCTGTGCTCCGATTAAATCCTGTTTAACACATTCTCTGTGCAATGTTCACACATGTTTCACTCCATCCAGTCTTTTCTTTAGAAAAGCGAGTTCTCTGTCGTATTTTTGAGTTCTAATCATTAGACATTTTTCCAAAATTCTGCGTCATCTCTTCCAGTTTAGGGTTCCTTTTGGGTCCTGGTATTTGTTGCCAGTAAGTGGCGCTAATGTTTGAGTCAATATAATGCGTCAAGCGTGTAGACGTCTTCAGGTTTGGACAATGCACACTCAAGTTACAAAAACTCCACGTTTTAATGGCGAAATGCGCCACAGCAACAAAGCAAACGCTTCACTGTTTTACATCGGTAAAAAGTCTGAAGATTGCACTCAACAAACTTTAAGGAAAACCTGTTCCTTACACCTTTCTGCCCCGGTGCTCTGTGGGACTGCAGGCATCTGTCAATTCACCTTGGTTTTTAAATGCCATCTTTATTTTGGTGGCAGCAGGTGATGCAATTTATGAAATGGAGGTAAAAGAAGTGCTCAAGCAAAGACATAAAGAGAGCGCTGTGGTGTGTGTTCACGCAATCAAAAACACAACAAGTGACATCACAACATATCTGTGCCTTTTATACACTGAGAACAGTCTGATTGATTTTTCATGTACCTTTCAGTCAATATTCTTTTTGTTTCTTTTTTGTGTGAATATTCTCTTTCGATTGGTTGGCTGGGTGGAACCGGAGGCTGGGCCAGGAGAGCGGCATTAACACTGCGGCTTGCTACCTTACTGATTAAACAGTTGTTTTCTGCAATATTAAACCTTTTTTAAAGAGTAACATTGGCTGAAATCAGTGGTCTTATACCAGAAATGATCAGCGACTCAGCCGCCGCATTACAGGCGGCAGAAATGCCCTCAATAAGTGAACTAGGTGTGTTGTTGTATGTCAACTAAGCAAGGTGGATGTGAAAATGGATGCAATACAATCTGCACTAATAATATGAACCAAATCATGTCGGGGGGAAAAATTCTTCCTATTCCAATAACAAAGCCCACAGAGGCATAAATCCATACTCGTATTGCCGTACTATATGATGTCTTCCGCTTCCATCCATGCACCGAAAGGAGGCATGGAAAAGTTTGAACTAGCCCGCTGGCTTCAAACGCCATCATCTTCATGCTTCCATTTCCCGTGTAAATGTACGTAACAAGGTGATCAGCCAGTTCGCACTCAAAAAAACTACCGTGGCACATCCGGCAGAAGAAAAAAACCCTGGATGTGGCGCCGCCGGAGTTCCCCCGTGAATTCCTATAAGCCCTCTCGGAGCGTTGTCCCACTTCAGCTGAGCAAAGCGCAGCAGATGAGGGGGGGAGGGGTCAGAGGGCAGCGCCGGATGTGCTGCAACTGCCAATGGGGAATGTCAGTCCCTCTCCCAGACAGAGGAATAACAAATTGCCCCTTGAGCGTCTCGACAAGCGGTGGCGGCTGCGGCACACTCGGTTCATCCGCCGTCCGCTGAGAATTATGCATGAGAAGGAGCGGCCTGCCCGCTACCTGGGAAAATGTATCTCGCCGAGTGCTCGAAGACATTTTGACAAGAGCATCTTATATATTTCATCGCGTGTCTCCGGTAATGCTGAGCAGCACCAACGTCAAGTCATGAATCGGAAAGGGTTGACATTATTTACCTTCAGCCTGAAAGCCGAACACCGGCTCATTATTTATTCAGCAGAGGGGTCATGGGATGCTACATCCCCCCCCCCCCCCCCCCCCGCGTTTATTACGGCTCCTGCAAAAGTCATTTCTAGCGACTGCAGACCACTTTCAGAAACTTTCAAAAGTCTTTATCGGCACACACACACGCGCACACGCACACACACACACACACACACACACACACACACACACACAGGCACGCGTCCACGTTTAAAGGGGAAATGTTGAGTTAAGGCCCTTGACGTATGAAACGGACAATCTCAGTGACAGAATAATGACACTGATCATACACTCCGGCCCGTACTGTGACACTCTGCCTTTCAGTGTTTGTCGTCACCCCCCCACTTCTGCCTGGCAGCACTGAGAGAAGTTACATTAGAAAACATAGAAATATATATATATATATCCACCAACTCCACGCTGTGAAAGTCAACGTATTGTAGAATTCAAAATGTGACCGCTACCGCAATCCATCCCTTTCGTATGAGGTGTCAGGCCTTTTTACACCAGGTCAGAAGCTGAACAATTTCAGAAATATTCCAAGTGAAATATTATTCCAAGTGTGCAAGGCTGTGTTGTCTGTGTCCGGCGCCCATGTAATTGTGATGTGGTGTGTAAATGCTGAGCTTCATGCACTGATTTTCATCATGCATGACTGGACCGAACATATTAAATCTGTTCATCATACGTGCTTATTGTATTTCATACTTAGGCTTTGATACAGTAATGGTCACTTACACAATATTGTGTGGTCGGCTATCCGGGATTTTAGTTAATTCATTGAGCTCATATGCTTCCATTGCTGGAAATAATTATGTAACATTATTGCTTATTATTTAAGTATTTGTCATAGTATATACATGAAATGTATTCTCTGCATTTGACCCATCCTTAGTATTAAGGAGCACTGGGCTGCCCCTAGTCAAGCACCCGGGGAGCAATTTAGGGTTAAGTGTCGTGCTCAACATGTGAGCTATGGGGAGACTGGGGATCGAACCGTCTACCTTGTGGTTGCAGGACGACCACTTGTCTCCATGAGCTACAGGCACCCTGTATGGTCAGGTTGTATAGTGTCCCTTTCACAACAGCTCTGTCATTTCTGACACCATATACAGGAAAACATCAGCTAATGCACATAGAGACGAATGGTTCCCTTTATGTTACCTTGAAACCAAAGTGGACCCGCACTTATTTCCTTTGTAAGTGCCCTGGAAAAAAATAAGAACGTTTCAGATAGATGGAGAGAGAGAGAGAGACGAGTTAGAATGAGATGAGAACTGACGTGCGATTCATTTGCACACACTATTGGTGTTCGGTATGAAAAAACTGTCGGATGATATTTAGCTGACTCCTGAATTTGGAAAGGAACTCTCTGTTATTAATATGCACCACTTTTCTCTCAAGCATCTTGTGAGATGGAGTGGTCTCACAGAATGACAAGAATACATTTGATTAGCGATGACCTCATTTAAAAAGTGATTTATCCCATAAAAACAGAATCCATGACATTATTACTGACATTGACATTTCAGCAGTGACCTGTTTGTACATTCTTAGCTGTGCTAGCGGCGTAGCGTGGATGACGATTGTGGGTTGCTCGTGCTAATTAGCAAACATGAGCATGCTAATATGCTAAACTAAGGTGGTGAACACAGTAAACGGTATACCTGCTTGAATATGGAATGCTAGCATTGTTATTGTAAGCATGTTAGCATGCTGCATCTCTGTGCACTAATACGGTGGCATCCATTACTCTCAGTGATGTTTATTTCTGATGATTGTATGTTTCATTAAATTACAGGCTACATTATACAGGTCATACTGTTCAGCCATGAGGCTGTGGTAATAATTATCAAAATATTTTTCCATTAAAGGCTTTTATGTTAAAATTTTGTGGCTGATTTTGTATTTCTTTTGTAAGCGCAAACCAATTAAATTCTAACTGGATACATACATTTTTAATATATGTGGATTGAATTGAGGAACGTTGGAGTAGATGTTCAGATTGATGTCCCTGGGATCGGAACAAAGCGGCCTTTAAATATGTAACGTTTTACCATTCATTTGAGTTGTGTTGTCACATGTGAAGGCCACACCACGATACCCACGGCCATCCCCTCCATCCTGGCTGCCACAATGCAGAAGGTCAGGCAACATGTCGCTCTTTTAAAGTGCACTTGCGAGCTCTTGCTGTGGCTGTCGGTCGTGCCCATCGTTCAGAGAAGAGGTCTATGTTATTGCTGCATAGATGTGATTCTGTGCAGTAATGCTGATTGAAACCACTTTTACCAAGCCTCAATTGCCTTATTTCTCAGCATAAACGCTGAAGCGTGATGGAAATGTACAAGCTAAGCAAGACCTCCTCAGCATCATCATCTCCTTATTTAGCAGTTACTATCACATATATAACGTTGTGCTCGGCAGAGGATAATGTTTACACGGGGAAAGCGTAGGTTTGGCCTGACCGGGTGCACGAAAGGCAAAAGGTCACAGGCGCCGCTTATACCAGCAGGGTTCATACACATTTTGACCAATGGATTTCCATGACTTTTCTATGACTTTAAACCAAATTTCCATGAACAAACCTTTTGTGAAATCTGGGTGTCCATCCATCCATCCATCCATTATCAGCCGCTTATCAGGGGTCGGGTCTCGGTGGCAGCAGGTCCAGCAGACCGACCCAGGCTTCCCTCTCACCCGCAACACTTTCCAGCTCATCCTGAGGGATCCCGAGGCGTTCCAAGGCCAGCCGGGAGATATAATCCCTCCAGCGTGTCCTCGGTCTTCCCCGGGGTCTCCTACCAGTTGGACGTGCCTGGAAAACCTCTAATGGGAGGCGTCCAGGAGGCATCCTGACTAGATGCCCGAACCACCTCAGCTGACTCCTTTCGACACGAACGAGCAGCGACTCGACTCCAAGCTCCCCCCTGATGTCCGAGCTCCTTACCCTATCTCTAAGGCTGAGCCCGGCCACCCTACGGAGGAAGCTCATTTCGGCCGCTTGTATCCGAGACCTCGTTCTTTCGGTCACGACCCAGAGTTCGTGACCATAGGTGAGGGTTGGAATGTAGACCGACCAGTAAATGGAGAGCTTTGCCTTCCGGCTCAGCTCCTCTTCACCAAGACGGACCGGTACAGCGCCTGTTTTACTGCTGCAGCCGCACCGATCCACCTGTCCATCTCCCGCTCCACCTTACCCTCACTCGTGAACAAGACCCCGAGGTACTTGAACTCCTTCGCTTGGGGTAGGAAATCTGGGTGTAAACATGAAAAAGTGATAAAATGTAGTATTTAAACTAACAATGAGAACACAAAGCATACAGTAAACCTTAAATGACACAAATGAATGAGACAATAGTTTGATTAAAAGAATAAACATTTATATCGATGCCTGCTTATATTTTGAGCCTCTTTATTTTAAAAGCGTATTCATTATTTCAAACTCAGCGTAAATGACCGACATGAACATACTGTATAAATATAAAAAATGTCCATGACTTTTCCAAAACTTTTGGGATTTTTTTTAACGCATTCACTGTGTATCCAGCCCAGTAGCAAGGTGGCAGGTCGTGAAATAGTCACAGAAGGGATCTATTGGTTCAATCAGGAGAGACTTGTTCCGAATTCACAAGAATTTTATTCCGTGGGTATAACAATGAATAGTACAACAATGAATAGTGCAAAGTCTTTGGCGATCGGACTCTATCCTGAACCAGGATAACCAAGGGGCAGTGACTCTGAGTTCTGATCCGGCAGAATGGATATTATTGGATACTTATTGTCCAATCATAGCTTGGTGGCCCGACTAGCACATCCACTGTGCAGTAGTAAAAGGATTTGCTGAGCATCACAAGGGGTGACTGTGGCTCAGTGGTGAGCAGGCCGTCCTTCAATCCTCTGATTTAAGAACATTGTAAGTCGCTTTGGATAAAAGATTCAGCTAAATGAAATGTAATGTCATAACATAATTTTCGTGCTCTTCATGGAATTGACCCGTGTCAACTTTTCCTTTGCAAAACACACAGGTTTGCCTTTTTTGTTGTACTGTGTTAAATATTTCCGTTTTTTCTGCAGCTGCTAAAATGTTTCCCGAAAGTAATTTCCTGCGACTGCAAAACACTTTCAGAATTCTTCAAGAGTGTTTTCAGGCAGACACATGCACGCACACACACACACACAGAAACTTCAGGTTTGTTTGTTTGATGGACCCTCTTAAAGCCACCACACTCCTTTTCCTTTTTCCGTTTCACCCTCTGACTCACAGTCTCTGCACTGCAACACAAGGACAATGCTGCTTCTTTGTTTCCATGTCTTTTACCCACGAGTCAACGTTAGCTTAATTAGCTTGCTGGCTGCTCAAAATTAATTAAATTAATTAAAATAAGAAGAAAAAAAGCTGTTTCATTTCAGCCATGCAAGTCGGCAGCTGCCGGCCAGAGTAGAGCGCTTTTGTCTGCCGCTGCAGTCTGAAAACAAGGACCCATTGTTTAAAGAATCTCAAGTAAAGCCGTCGCCATTGTTATGCTAAACCGCACGTGTGCGCTGCGACAATGGGACCGCTTGATAGGCATAGCAACAGTAACTAAGAGGGACAAGGCTACGTGTCAGCGATCAGCTGGATTTGTGTCAAACACATGAGGACAAATGAGAAACCAGTCTAGTGATTTCTGAAAGAAAAAGTAAAAACCAGATAACGGTCAGGTGTTTGTTTGGTCTGGCATGTGACAGCTCAGTCTGGCCCGCTTGACCTTCCCTAAATAAATCCCACGGACTCGCATTTAGATGGAGATCATTTAGGCACGTGGCTGTACCAGGGAGTTTTGTTTGCTGAACTTAAGCTATGAAAGCACCATTTAGAGAAATGTCATCTCCATTTCTTTCGCAGGCAAGACGGGTCGGAAAAGATGTTGCCGTGCAGGAAAACTGAAAATTGGATTTTTACTTGCACAAACATTTGTCTGAGGCAGAGCTGTCGGGTGTCAGGAATCGGTTCGGCTGAACGTCGCTGGGCGGAGAACCCGTTTATTAAAGTCTTCCAGTCAGGATGTCAAAGAAACTTTTTAAATTTTGCGTTCGTGCGGAGCCCTGCTCCTGCCGGCTCCGTGGCTCCCAACCTGTACGCACCCACGCGCGAGCCCTTCATCGACAACACCTGTCTATCAAACAGCTGTGACAGAATGAGGAAATATTGTACATTTCAAAGTTTAAGTGCACCGATTTGGAGCACTTCAGCAGATCAGGATGGAGACGCAAGATCTACAAAGAGCTTTGATTGTGTAGACATGAAGGGCGATGACACAGCAACGAGTCGCGCCCCACAAAGAGGCAGTGAACAAGACAGGTTGGGTTGGTTGACGGTCGCGCTGGGAACAGGGGGCTCTGTTCCACGGCCCTCAGGAAGCGGAGAGGTCCAGAGCAAAGGGTGCTGTTGAAGCTCATGATCGGAGCCGCGAGACACCGCCAGCCTGGTGACGGCCAACCAGTGCTGGCCAGAGGTCCCGTGTGGGGATCGCTGGTGTGGGAGGATCCCCACAGTCCTGAGTGACTGTATCCGCATCGCGTCGTTTATACACTTTGACACTAGCCTGGCACACCGGGCCGATCAGCCGGCCAGGCCACCACTCCAGATGGCCCAGTCCGGCTCCAATCATGCTCCCAGCATCACGCTAATTTGCTAATTTCTTGTTCACACAATGTGTGTCAATCTTTTTTTTTTAATTAAATAATGATTCCTTCACATTTTTAAGCTGAGGCACTTTACAATCTTGTCGGGTATCCACATGCAAACCCCCTCTGTTTTTAACTCGTCAACAACGGCCTTAATTGCCACTTAATTTCCCGACCTTCAGTCAGAATCGCCGAAACATCCAAGATGTGGGCGGCGATGTCTGCAACCAGGCTAAGCTAACAGCTGGACGACGGTGTATAGCCTCCCAACCTGGTGGCGGCTAAAAAGTTGGGGCTGAATAAAAATAATATTCTGTGCGGGAAAATGTGGCATTATGAGCAAAATCCTCTCATGATGGGAACTTCTTTACAGCTTTACACAAGTAATGCACTCTCCCGTACGGTAAATTCTACTTGTGCATCAAAAATAATACCTCAAACTGAAATGATACGTCTGTTTTCATGTCTGCTGACCTGCTAGCGGAGTAGTCTGACTCGAGCATGACTAAGAACCAATAACTGATATGGCAGTACAACAACGGCCTTCGCTGGAGGCAGCAGGTGGGATACAGCAGATGATTGGGTGTATTATAATAAAGAACGCACGGCTCCATTATTGCGTCCCTCGTGAGAGAGGCGAGGCTTATTGGCTGGATGATTCAACCCCGTATGGATTTGACTGATTGGATAACATGATGAACCAGGAAGGAAGAAAAAAGAAGAGCTTGAGGCGAAAGCAATTAGCAGTAAAAAAAAATGAGAGAAAAAAAGGAGAAGAAGGTGAGGAGGTAAACTGAACTTTAACTACGCTCCATTAGAGAACTTATTGCGGCGACGACGTGCTTCTATTCCTGTAAACGAGACAAGACGCGGGAGTCATACGGAGCCGAGCGCCGGGGACTCGGCTAATGGAGAGACGCTCTCTCCTCCACGGGAAGCTTTTTCAAGCTGCGGTTTAAATAGCACAGAAAAGAGGTTTGGAGTAGAATATTCTAAAAAACAAAGCTTTATTTCAAGAAAACACAGTGCTCAACACTGTCCAATAACAACTATCAACAAACTGTAACTTTGGGCATGAGAGGTTCAGAGCAGAATGGTTTAAGAAACATTCAATGTGGTGGCCAGAGCAACTTCAGGGAATACATTGACGTAGCATTCAAACTGGGGGCCCTGCAGTAAGGTGGCACTGATGAGGTGGTCTTTGAAGGCAAAGCGTTCCCTGGTGTGTCCAAGTATGGTGTCACAAACCTACAGATAAATATATAGAGAGACAGAGACAGTAAGATAAGTTGTGGGGAAATATCTACTACAAACAGGCTTCATACTACAGACAAAAAACTATGTTTTGTGTGTCTTGATGGCTCAGCAACATAGACAAAAGGCCAGGAGCCACCTTGATGGCTGTAGCCTGTAGCTATGACACACACACACACACACACACACACACACACACACACACACACACACACACACACACACACACACGCACACACACACACACACACACACACTAACTTGTTGGGGGTTGAATTGGTATTTTAGATAAAGTTATAGCCTGATATGATATCCACCCAAATCTAACAATGTCCAACATGTGTTCTGCTGTGGGAAAGATAAAACATTAAACTCTAACAGGCATCTGCTGATTTTGACACTCACCTCTGCAGCAATCCTTCAAGCTCATCTTCCTTCATAGCCGGCGCTTCCTCGGCTGCTCAGAGCCACTGCTTTGCTCCACACTGAGCCTCCAGCTAGCAGCTCCGGTTAGCATGTAGCTTGGTGCATGTAGCTTCACTGCTTTGCTGCTGAATATTTAAATCCGGACGTTCGGGTCCCAACTCTTTCAGCCTCTTCTTGTCAACATCTGATCGTGGATTGAAAGGTGTTTCGCGTAGAGATACCACAGAGTTTTCAGTCGCCATACTAACATAATCAAAGTCTCTGCTAGCTGTGTTGCTCGCGTAGCTACGTGGGAGCTATATGGGATGTGAGGGAATGATAAAGGTCTCTGATTCGACGAATAGTCCAACCACGTTGCAATAAGAAACGATGTCTTTGGCTAGGGCGCAGATTTGTGCGCCCGAAGATTCACGTTTCATCCGCCAATGGGAAGCTGTCCTTGCCGCAACGAGGGTGAAATGTTTGTTCGCTGCCATAGACTCACATTGGGCCGGCGCCCCGACAGGGGGAGGGGCTTTTCTCAGTGATGATGAATGGCGATATATTATATTTGGTATATCTTAAGTGGTTGTTGACAGGGGCTTACGGTCTCCCACACACATTTAGCGCGTCAACACGGTATATTTCTTATTTAAATTATTTGGTATATAATGTTTTTTGACAGTATATATTATATTTTTTTTTTCTTCTTTTTTTTTTTTCATCGCAAAATTTTAAGAGGGGCGGCGCCCTAGCGCCCTCTATTGACGCACCGCCACTGACGAGGAGGATTTTTCTCTATTTTTTTATCAAACTGTGGGCAGACGGAGGACTCTCAGATAAATGTGGGAATTTCCAGCCACATTCCTTCTTCAGAGTTAAAAATGCACATTCATTTATTAATTTAAAGCAGAAGTGCAACTTCACACCTTACCGCTATTCTTAGACCCCCCCCCCCGCCCCATTGGTCACATTCACAACTCCACACTTGTCACTCGTCTTGATGAGCCGTCTGCATCCGGATGGCATCCCGCCTCAGGCTGGCATACCCAGGATCCATAAAGTCACAAACTGGAGAGGAGGAAACAGCTGGCGACGTGCAATAAAAACAACGGTGACGGTGTTCGTCGTATTTTGGGTGGATGCTCCCCTTCCGCTCAATCGGCTTCACTCTTTTCCTTTTTCCTTTTTGCCGTTGCCATGATGCCCTCAAACGACCCGGCTCGTCACAAGACAAAAACCGCCCACGTTAAATGCTTTACAGCGGAACTTTCCACCCAAGTACATACCTGAGGCATATATATATATATATATATATATATATATATATATATATGCAGGTGCTGGTCATATAATTAGAATATCATCAAAAAGTTGATTTATTTCACTAATTCCATTCAAAAAGTTAAACTTGTCTATTATATTCATTCATTACACACAGACTGACATATATATTGTGTGTCTCTCCTCTCTTCCTCCAGACTCTGGGACCCTGGAGGAAGAGAGGAGAGACACACAATCCACGTTGCTTGAGGTCCAGTGTAAAGTTTCCACAGTCAGTGATGGTTTGGGGTGCCATGTCATCTGCTGGTGTTGGTCCACTGTGTTTTCTGAGGTCCAAGGTCAATGCAGCCGTATACCAGGAAGTTTTAGAGCACTTCATGCTTCCTGCTGCTGAACAACTTTACGGAGATGCAGATTTCATTTTCCAACAGGACTTGGCACCTGCACAGTGCCAAAGCAACCAGCACCTGGTTTAAGGACCATGGTATCACTGTTCTTAATTGGCCAGCAAACTCGCCTGACCTGGTATTGTGAAGAGGATGATGCGAAATGCCAGACCCAACAATGCAGAAGAGCTGAAGGCCACTATCAGAGCAACCTGGGCTCTCATAACACCTGAGCAGTGCCACAGACTGATGGACTCCATGCCACGCCGCATTGCTGCAGTAATTCAGGCAAAAGGAGATACTGAATTTGGGATTTTCCTTAGTTGTCAGTTATAATCATCAAAATTAAAAGAAATAAACATTTGAAATATATCAGTCTGTGTGTAATGAATGAATATAATAGACACGTTTCACTTTTTGAATGGAATTAGTGAAATAAATCAACTTTTTGATGATATTCTAATTATATGACCAGCACCTGTATATGTATCTGCATACAAATCTATATGCAACTCTGGTCTGGAGCAAAAGTTATCTGTGATAACTGAGGTTGTTCGACAATTTGACGGCACCAGTAAAACGTCTGCTGCAAACACTCGTGACCAAGTCAGTTTTTTTTTTCTTGAAATATTGATAGCGTGACATTGAATTACGCCTTTATTATCGTAATATTACAACTTTTCTTTTCCTAAAATGTTACGACTTTATTGTCGACGGGTCTGTGGGAAATGTTTTCTTTTTTATGTGAAGGAAAATTTTGAGCGTGAGCAAAGATATTGCTGAAACACATGAGCTATTACAGTCCAGGGGTTTGTTCATTGATCAAAAGGAATCAGCAGATCATAATTAAAAAATATGAATAGATGTTACTCCTAATTCCCCAAACGGAAGACGAGTAAATCATTCCCGTGTGGAGACTCAGCAGGGACGACGCTAAATTAGCAGAGTAAATATTTGAAAGCCATTCGAAGTTCCTGAGCGCCTTAATGCATATGCCCCATTATATTTGTATAATTTGAATTATCACCTGGTGCCTGAATGTGTGTTTTCCTTTACACAAGTAAGGACATTTCCACCATAAATTGATGCAGTAATTGGGGGAAATGTCACCACTAGAAAGTTAACTCGGGTTCATTGAAGACATACCACTCTGAATGTTTGCTTCAGATGCTTTAGATTGTTGCTTTGCCAAGATACAGCACAGGGAGATTTTTGGCACATTTGTTACATCAAGCCGTTAATGTGGTCAGGTACAAGGGGCCCACTTATTATAGCAGCTCTAAAAGTCCATGTAGAGATGTGAATCATCACATATGCTTTTAAAAGAAGACCTCAACAAGCACTTGCTTTATTTAAAATTTCCCCAGCCAAATCCACAAAATGGCATACCATGAAAATGTTCTTGAATTCTTTTGATAATGTCGTTGTACCTTTGGTCTCTTCTCAAAACGTAACAATCCCTCTCGTTTTGGAACGAGCTTCGTTCGTTTGCCATTTTGTCTGAATTTCTTTGCCTTTTTTTTTGCTCGTTATCCGCCATGTTTTTAGCCTCCTTGGATGCATGTTGACCATCTGGCACCTGAGGCCTGTCTCACGAAGCTGGATTAACATACCCGGGGTTTCCCTCAGTTATCCAGCTGCACTTAACCAGATGTCCGCGGTCTCGCTTATTGGTCTCACGAAGCCGGTTATCTACTCGTTAAGTGAACCCAGGAGCGTCTCATCTAGATCTGTGCTCGTGCACATAAAAGGGGCGGAGTTAACTCCGTTACACCAATTGTGCACCATGGAGAAGCCGCTGAGAGCAACGTATTTTACAACGGAGCAGCAAACCATAATCTTAAGAATGTACGAAAAATATAGAGAAAGAATACAAGCAAAAAGCAACACTGCTGCAGCAGCCAGAAGCCGCAAGGAATCGCCGACTCCGTCAATGCATAAGTTACTGGGATTGTAATATTAAATCACTGTCTCAAATGTATGTGCCTATTTTGATTATCTTTTCGTTTTAACAATTTAACCTCATTTCAGTTGCAACCCCAGTGGAGCTAAAAGAATGGGAGCAAGTTAAAACCAAATATAAGAACATAGTTCAAAGCGGTCAGTAAGTTTATTATAATATCTTCCAGGCTACATGTATGATGTGAACAATATTATACAATTATCCTTCTATTGTGAAAGTAACTTGAGTAACGTTGGGGTTGGGTCCCCCCCCCCCCACAGTGGATAGTGAGACCCTCAGGGTCACGCTGCTACCTAGACCAATGCCATCCGTGATAGAGGTAACAGTAAATTCAAACTGTCATACACTTACAGGCAATCTGTTGGTGCTGATCATGCATTAAAGAGGAAGAAATCTTTTGCCACTTCTCATGTAGGCCACTGAGGAGGCAACAGATGAAGAGACGCTCTCTGGAGCGCTGCTCTTACTATCCGTGCGCCTTCCTCAACGGGATTCTGTAGAAATGGGCAGGCCGTTTTTCCAAGACAATGATTGGCCAGTAGGCGTCTTCTATACCCGCTGAGATCTTATCCGGGAACTTAACCTGCTCCGGAGCAGGTTAGGCGTTCAGCGTAAGTTACCGGGGCAACGTACCCCGCTAAGAAGTGAACCAGCTTCGTGAGACGGAAAACCCAGAGTTAATCCAGAAGTTACCTCGCTAAAACGAAATCCAGCTTCGTGAGACAGGCCTCTGGTTGCTAAATTGTTGATAGCCCAATGAAAAGAGTATATATAAATCCAAGCAGAGGGCAGAATCTCTGCAGAAACAACAGCGCCTCGCACTTCTAAATGATGGTTGAGAGGGATTCTTTTTGTAATAACTCTATATAGTTTTTTAGGGAACTCTTTGTGAATTTTGTGTTTTCTTTCACAAAAATAAAGACATTTCTACCATCAAATGATGAGGAAAAATTCACCGGAACGAAGGAAAAGAAGTGTTTTCACACTCCAAATGGTCCCCACCAACGGTAAAACCAAACCGACACCCTTGCGTTCTAATCGTCTTTGCTCCAAGACAACAATTTCCAGCTATTCATAGCAGCTTCATACATACCGCCCCGAGAAGATCACTGACAGTAACGGAGCCTGACAATCAAAAACATTCAGCTATTTCATTAATCCCCAACAGTTTCTCTCACACGGGCCCAGAACATATGCTCAAATCTAATACAATTAGAATAGAACCAGCTCGGCAAATAAGTCGTGCCGAAACGTGCCTTTCATTTCACATTAACGGCGGTGCAGCCGGGCGAAGCGGCGGCGCCACCGCTGATTAGAACGGTGTCTTTCCACATGAGAAGCGCACACCGGCAGTTCCTCTAATCGCTCTGTGCAGCACCGCGTGAGATTACGGGGATGAACCATTTGCTCCGGATGAATATTGAGGTAAATTAATTTTCCATTTCTTCTTTTTCGGCCTTTACTTCCATCCGGTGTCGAGCTAATGGCGGCACGAGCCCCCGGGACAGGAGTCGTCCATCAAAGGCGTCTTAAAAAGCCGACGCCCCCCCCCCCCACCCCCCTATATCTCTCTCTGCTCATTAGTTCAAACTAAATTACTTCTGTGGAGAGCCGCTCGCAGCTATCATGTTCTGCTTGTATAGGTGTGTGGGGGTGAATGAAGTGCATAAAGACAGTTGTCTGTCTTTAGGTTTTGACATAGTGTGTGTGTGTGTGTGTGTGTGTGTGTGTGTGTGTGTGTGTGCAGGTTTCTGTGTGTGTTTGTGCCGGGGGTTGATGAAAATCTCTCTTTAATAGTTGGCAAAGACATTCATCACTCTGAACTTGGGTCTCCGAGGCCACAAAGTAACTGTGTGTGTGTGTGTGTGTGTGTGTGTGTGTGTGTGTGTGTGGTGTGTGTGTGTCTCCATTCATGCGTGCAGCTGTTGTACTCTACACTGATTTTGAAGGGACACAAAGTATTGAGTGACTTTATAATGACTTTATAATCTCAGTGACGTACATTTAATTTACGGTCGCACTCAGAAGTATAATCAGCTGCTTTTGTCAACCGGTTGGATCCAATCTGGCTGGGGGATGGAAAGACACCTTCTCCAGCTACCTACAATGTAACCAAACAGCAGATGATCTACGAACAATGGTCACAAATTAGTTTTTTTGTGGTATATTTTGATGTATGTGTTTGCCGTTATCTTTCGCTAAGGCTGGAAAACTAAAGCAGGATGGAAAAGGGAACAGTTCATAAACTCCTGTAGGGGTGCCCGGGGGCGTATTTCTTGCTGCTAGTGAATCTCCCATCGTTTTAGTGCAGCGCACATTGACCGCTCAAAGCACGCACAGGACCCACCGTGCAGACCCAAGAAGTACTCAAGGTACAGCAGCAGATATGTGCCATTCCCGGCAGCGGCTACATGGAAAGGTGCAAATGTTTTGACCCGAATCATGTGCTGGCAGATAAGAGAAAGCAAGTCACTCGCCTCCAGTGGAAAATAAATATAGGGTGTCTGGCTGCAACCTCCGTTCTTACCGAGTGAAGCCAATAAAACCAAGTGTCTTAAGACCTGCATTCTCTCTAATGGCCAGCAGGGGACGATTCCTCCAGTTGCAAAGAAGAGGTCTGATTGTATAGAAGTCTATGAGAAAATGACTTTACTTCTCACTTGATTTATTAGATCAGTAAACATGAGTTTTTGGTCTCAATTTCTAGTTTTAAGTCTTCTTCCATACAGCATGATGTTCATTTAGTAAATTATGGTCCAATTAGAGTCAAACAGAATATACGGCAGAGTATGCTTTAGGGCGTGCTTACTGTAATTGACAGGTCACTAATGCTATACCAGAGCCACGACGCCACCACGTCATTCCTCCTCAGTCCTAATATGGTCGCTTCTATTCACTGCGTGCAAAATATCAAGATGGCGACGTCCAAATCGCCAGCTCGAGGGTTCAAAGCAGCAGTCCACAAACCGATGGGTGACGTCACCCTTCCATGCCCCTTTGACTTTACGTTCAGCGTTACTGCAGCTTTATCGAAGAGCGACCTTTCAAGTGGCATTGAACCCAAAACAAAATGGCCTACCTCGGTTATTACCAACCGTGCCATCACATCCACATAGAGACAAAGCATTGAGGCTCAGTTCAAAGACGGGAGTGGTCTGAAAATGGTCTGGAGATTTTTTTATGTCATCAAAACTTAACTTTGCCATCTATTTGCTGTTGAGTTTGAGTCCTGGCTAACGAGTTGTGATTGAACCAATCAGAGCATTTGTGCCTCCAGGACGGATCTGCCTCCGAAAGCTGTTAGTACAACTAAAAGTCCAATCTGCTGACACACCGCCGTCACTCTGACTCGTACCGGGACAACACAACTCCACATACGGCGACACATTACTAATGGTCCAGAAAATGTTTGTGTAGCATCACAGTGTTTTCCAAACAGCCATTCATATCATTATTGGATCACGTTTTGGCAGTTGGTCATTTGGACCATTACCGATAGAGTTGTGATAAAACACTTTGTTGGGTCGGGCAGAGTGAGTCTCTTTTGTAGCTATATCATTTGTTAACTCGGCTCAGTGTGAACTAAGACATAGAATAAAGAGCAAGATGGTGCAAACTGCTTTCCTCCTTCCAGGAGATCTCCGATTGTTTGCCTTTTTTATATGCAGCACCGAAGGGAATCCCCGACCAGCATACAGTAGCCTATTTAGTTAGTATTAAGGATTGTCATTTAAAATGTAAATTGGGATCACTGCTAAGGTTACGCAGCTGTAGGAATGAATTAAAGATGAGTTTGGGAGCTTGTACAGAATGTAGCTCGGGAGGCTGTGATATTTTATTACTAGAACAACTGTTTCCTTTCAAACCCATTTTAGTGAAAGAGAGTTTTTACCTCTTCTTCTTTTTTCAGTTGATACATTTATATGAATAGCAACGGGACATTGAGCTCCTTTGCCAACATTTTGGCCCGGAATCAAAAGATGCCATCTGCCCCAGAGCGCTCGTGTCAGCAGTTTAGCCACATCACATTATCCACCACATCTCTGTGATCAAAACATGGCCGTGGATCAAACGCCCCCCCAAAACAACCGTCCGGGGACCGAAACAGTCGGGCAGGAGGGAGATGCAATCTTTTATGTGAGTCGAGGTATCCGCTGATTACGACAGCCGTTTTTGTCCCTTCTGGAAGGAGGACATCCCTGGAGAAACCAGATGCTGGAGGAAAACAAAAAGAGAAAATACACTTCTTTTGCGTGTAGGTATTTGATGGGATGACATTAAATGCACACCAGGAAGCCTGTGGCTTGCCGGTGTCAATGCGTGAGTCTGATGCTGCCGGTGGCGTTACTTTGAGTCGGTGTTATGAGGAATCTACACAGCAACACACGACTTTTCTTGCGTCTATACCTTTAACCATTACTCTCCCAAGTTCCCCCGTCACTTCATCACATCCCCCCCCCCCCCCCCCCCCCACACACACACACACACACACACACACACACACACTGTCAGATATATAAAACCAGACTGCTCCGAGACGGGGAAACCACACCACGGGCAGACTTCATATTTACCACCGGCAGTGACAGCCCCGCCCCAGGACGTATTTGTCCTCGACAAAGAATAGTGTTAGTCGTCTGGAATAAAAAATAAAAAACAAACCGCAACACAAAGGGTGTTATTACATTTTTCGTTTGGGGCCAGCGCACAATGCTGACAGAGACGGTAGCGTGTTGCCCCGGAGCTAACGGGCAGACTCATAAATAACACTTGTGATTCAGTGAGTTGCCACTGTGTGTTCTCCGGCTTTTCTCCGCCCCAACCAATGCAATTGCGGTGTGTGTGTGTGTGTGTGTGTGTGTGTGTGTGTGTGTAACTCCCCCCCCCCCCCCCCCCCAACCCCGGGGGTAAAAAAATAATCGTCGCGGTTAATCCTGTCAGAGCCATTTAGGATAAGCACATTATATTTCATTTCAATACGTGAAAAGAGATGCCACACTGCCTTCACATCTCCGTATCTGCCTCGGCTCGTGTTCAATTCAATTCAACTTTATTAATCCCTGTGGAGGAAATTGATTTAAAGGCAAAAAGACTGCCTCAGACAACAAGATAAGGGACATAAAAACTGAGTCATGGTGGGAGAGGGAGGGAGGGAGAGGCGCATTGTACCAAACTAACTTTGCGTGAAGACCAGGGTGAAGTCTTCATTGTGTGGGCTCTTTGTCCAAGGATGTCAAAAAGCTTATTTTTCTTTTTCCTAGCGGGCTAAAATTGAGTCACGCTGAGGCACACGCCGATAGTGGACATGCGTGTGTATGCAAGACGTGTTTGTATTACATCAGCAAAACAGGTGATTTCAGGGTATTTGGGGGAAATAGCTGGCTAAAAAGGAGCCTACTATCCGACAGGAGAATTGAGTTTCCTGGTAAGTAATCACAAACAGTCTTTGAAATTTCCTGCGAGAGAGGGTGATTTAGAATTTTTCTTTTTCCCATCATAGCTATTCAGAAAGATTGGCTTTAGTCTCCTGAAAATAAATAAATAATTATTTTCATGCTGTGTATACCAGAAACAAAGACGCAGACAGCTCTGTTCGCTTTGAAGGAAAACATGACAAAAGAAGTACAATTCAATGGCACTCTTATGAAAATAATAATACTCCACTTTACCTTCAGCTTTATGTTTTGTTGGCAATACAAACAATGTGTTTACTGTAATATGAGGCTGATATTGAGCTGCACTTAGTATTGATATCTTTCGTTGTGTTACCGACCCACAGAGAATTATCACCCAATTAGCTTGTTTTGGTTTTACAGTGTTGATCTACTCTCACCGCTCTCATCCATGTTGTTACTCAGAAAGCTCTGAGAAACTACACTACCAATAACGTTTTGAGAAGTTTTCTTCCAGATTTGTTTTATGTATCGCAAATACGTTTTTAATGATTGTCCACGGATGTCCGCGTATGAAGGAGAATGTCGTGGCCAAGGACACCCGTGTGAAACCAAAAGTTAGTGTTCACTGATTTCAATTTATGTCCGTAACTTAAATAACGTAACAAACTTACTTAATTTTTTACCAAAACCATGACGTTTCACGAAACCAAACAAATTACTTTTGTTGGCTGAACATAAATAAATAGTCTTGTTACGTTTTGGTTTTGTGTATTTTTCAATGTACAACGCTATTCACGTGTTTAAAACTGCGACTGTAATCCGGGAGGAAATGGGCTTTTCCTCGTAACGTAATTGAGAAAGCAGTTGAGTTGTATGGGAACTTCATTTTGTCGGAGAAAGAACATTTTCAGGGCTAGCTGGTGAATACGGAGTTGGTGGAGACCAAAACTGAGCTAAAAGGACAGTGAATATTGGACTCACACCGGTCAAGTGGTCAGACCCAAGACTCCGAATGAAATCTTATGTAGCTTTGTGTCGCCTTGGTGTGTTAATAGTCAACTGTTGCTCACAAATGTGCTGATAATATTTTGCTAATAATGTTGTGTTTACAGCTTGTAAAGAAACCCGAATTGCCCCATAAATATCTAAAGCCAGGTTATGAAAGAATTGAAAAAATAAACTTGTTTGTCCACCAGAGCCCTGTCACTATGCAATGGTGATGCATATCTTTAGCATCTGCACTGACATTTCTTGGTCTGACATGATGAGCTAACATTGGCCAGTGATGTTGTTTTTTTCGGTTCTGTTGGTTCCTTATGTTTTCAGTCTCTGGTGGGTTGAACTGCCTCTGGCCAGAACTATGAAAACACCAACAACATCATGCGACATGTGTCACCGTATCCCTGTGTCAACATGTGCAATTGTACGCATCACCGACTGCTGTGCCTGATCTTTTCTTCTAAACCCACATGTGATCTCAAGCTGTCAAGTCCCCACGCCATCACCAATATTCATGAGCATGTACTTTATTTAGACGGAACTTGTAAATCCACCAGGACCCGCCTTTGAATACAATCTGATGCATCCAGTGACATGATGCCATGAGGTATAATGTACATATGATATAAAGGGACACTTTTACACGAGTGTGATGACCAAGAGGAAAAGTGAAAGATGGAAGGCTTGTGTCCATTTTGGCTTATTTTACAGAACTAAAGAAAATGAAAAATAAAGTAGAGTTTAAGTCTTTGTGGCCGTGATTAGAGGAAATAAAACGGCTTTATTGTCTGTTTTTTTCTTCTCCTGACTGTAAAACTGTGTCCTCTTCCGCACACGGTTGTTGTAACCACGCACCAACGCAGTTTTAAGATCCAAATTAAACGCTTTTCTATGTAGGTCACAGAGCTCCTGGGAGTTTTGCTCAACCAGCACCGTGACATTCTCCTCAGCCACAAGAGAGCTCCAGTGAGGAAAACGGCCTTTAGTGTTGGATTACATGTAACATTAGAGTTGTTCCCAACAAGGACCATCAAGAGATCAACGATTCATCTCAGTTTATTTCCACTGCGACTAACCCGCGATCCGGGGGCTTCGTTGGGCTCTTAGAAACGTTTACATTGGGTTCAACAAATAGTTCCACATGAACGCGTTAAGGGGATGTCAACTGTGAGTTATCTTTTCCAGTCTGTGCACTTATATGAACTGTTTGTTAGAGGCTGACACGTCTACTGTAGTGTGGCGTTACTGTTTGCTGTATACTGTGGCGACGTTTAAGCCATGGAGGGAAAGCACGTTCACATCCTCGCTTATATTTAAACAAAGATTTGCCGGCATCTAGTGGCGAGGTTGCAGATTGTAACGACTGAAACATCGCCCATGTGGAGCCAGTGTTAGGTTTGTCCGTTCTGGGCTATAGTAGCAACATGGTGGACTCGAGGACTGGCTCCGTGCAGATAAGAAAGGCTCATTCTAAGCTAACGGAAACACAATCACTCTTAATTAATAATTAATAAAAAAGCGTCTTTGAGCATCTGGAAAAGCGCTATATAAATTAAATGTATTATTATTATTATTATTAATTCCAGGTGATTATACACTAATGAAAACAGTTGTGAATCTTGTTCATGCATCCCCTTTACAACCGAGACACTGGACCTTTTTCAATGTGCGCACAACTCTATTATACTGGCAACTGCAATCTGCTAATATATAGGTTTTAAATAAATCATTAAAATCACCATGAAATTCAGTCAAGTATATAATTGTGTTATTATGTTAAATTACAAATTACGGACTAAGATTAGTTACGCATCTAATTGTGAAATCCACTGTGATTACATTCCTCTCTGTAATCTAAGTGAAAATATGTTTTCAAAGGACTCTGTTTATAGGGGAGTGGGCCTCCATGTATGATGGTGCGCTGTGTAATTAACGTGTGTAGTGAAGTAATGTCAAGGGTCAACCATGATTTCAACAACAACAAGAAAAAAAAGTACTCCCAAGGCAAACGAGTGGAGAAGAAAAACTCCCACGGTGAAGAGAAAGAATGCAAGAGAGAGTCAGAGTCGTTGTATGTGTTGTAACAGACACTGGTTCACCTTCCAGCGCTGCTCGACTGGACCTCGACTCTCAGAGCACCTGCTTTATCACATCTAGCTCTGATTTTAACAGTGTGATTATACATGGATGGTTTCTAATGAGGAGAAGAACATTGTAACCTCGTGATTTTGGTCCAATATTTATAACATAATGGTACCTTGACCATCGGACATGTAGTATTTGTTTTTAACCGACTAAATGACAGCACGGCTGCCTGTAGAAGTGTGTCAGAGGCCCGCCGTGTGACTCACCGGTGCCTGCGTGCTATTTAGCCAGACTCCCGTGGAGATCTCTGACCGCTGTGCTTCCTCTGCACAGCTGCTGTCTCTCCCTTTATGTGACTTCATCAATCCTCACAGTTACAGTCCCCGGGCTGTGTGAGCCACTCGCCCCACCCGGACTCGCGATGGATGATTTGTTGGTCATCACGGAGGGCATTCGTCTGAACTCAGACAGGCACTTGTGGATGTGCTCAGCACAAGGTGGACCGGTGGCATCGTGTCAGGGACTAAATGGGCCTTAAAACTTGACCCTCACTGCGCACTGTGACTCGCTGTCCATTTTGGAGCGACACAAATCTCCACCCGTTTACTGCAACATGGAGACGCTGCCACAGAGGCGAACGCTCACAGGACAATTCAGTGTCCGTGGTTCAGCCTGTGAGAGCGTCTACATCCTGCATCCATGCACAAATTATGGACTGAGCATGCAGAAATTAGTCAGCCTACATGTTTTGAATGATCAAAGTGTGTTTAAACTATTTAGCAATAGCCTGGATTTATACGATTTGCTCTCATATATGATATAGGAAACATCACATTTGAGAAGCTGAATATAGAAAAATGACTGAAACGACTGTTAAAAAATATACAAATTTACTGTTATACAACTAACTTGATGGAAAATGATCTGTCAGCTCAATAGGAAGCATAGTATCTCTCCTGGAGATGCATGTGTTGTTGCCTAAAGAGGAAGTCTGTAAAGCAGCTGACTCATCAGTCATGGGAATTGAAGGAGAATTCCATTATGTGCCGTTATTGTGTCATTGTTCAGCAGAGGTTACATAGTCTCGTTTAAAAGGCTGATTCAGTGCTTAGGAAGGGCATTTTGGGGGAGACATTAGTTTATTTGTCTCTTGAGTTGTATCCCAAAGCGTCAACAAGCAGAACTGAGCTATACGTCGCCTTAAACTGGACCTTTAGTCTCTTTTAAAATGTCTTTAAGACATCAAAGCCAGAGAAATATTGAACATCTCATATAATCATAATAATCTCATCAAAAAAAGATTGTTACATTTTAATAATTCTGTAAGCTCCTCAACATGACTAAAGCGATTATAACGTTTCACTAAAACACTCCGAAGTCCCCTAACAACAGCGGATTTCACTCAAAGTACCTTCACTGTAACCATAGAGGCTGTGTGAGTCCAACAGCAGTAGTGAGAGCACTGTGATCAGTATTGGAGTCTCTCACTGCGAAGCAGGAACCAGTTGTTGTTTTTTTCGAGGTCCTGCAATCTCATTGGTCCTCAGACTCATCTGAAAGCGTGTCAGATGACACACGCGAAAGGAGACGGTCATTTCATGTACCTCATGTGTGAGCAAGTTTCAGATCAAAGTAGGTAATTTTTCTATTTCTGAACCGAAAAACACGGTTTTGGGACTGAAAATGCTTCAAAACATGTCAATGCTTGTATTTATTGCAGATTAAGATGATTTAGGTCGTAATCTTTCTAAAGATGTGCAGTATTACTCTGGAGAATGATGGGAAGGCACCGAACAATACAATAAAAAAAACTCTGGGAGCAATCGAGGAGTCATTTTTTGCTCAGACTCTTGACTTTTCAGGCAATGAGTTGCGGATTCGTTAGAGATCAAGGACGATAGGGTCTGGTATTCATATCAAGGTCATATGAGCTGTAGAACATCTAGGGTCCCCTAATTAGGGCACCCTAGGGCTTATGTGACCAAAATGGAAACTCCAACCAACATCTTTTTTCTTTGGCGCAAAGGTATTAGCCTAAGGCAGGGGTGTCCAAACTACGGCCCGCGGGCCATGTTTTATTGGCAAGTTCTAGAAATATAATTAAGTGAAAGTCAAGCAAATGGTTAAACTGGCCTTAACTCAGGGTTTCCAAACATGCCGAGTCAATTTTGTGAACAAAGCCCAAACTCACAAATTGGCCCATGCAGTGCGTTGCGCAATCAGTACAACATATTGAGACAAAGAGAAACAAACACCAGTTGGCAGGTCAGATCAAAGCCAAATAACCAGTCTATTAACAAAATCATGACAGAATATCTTTATTCATCTACTCAGACATCATCAAACCTGCATTGGCCCATGCAGCTGGAGTTAATCATGGTATTATTTTCTAAATGTATGTTCTGTGCTTGAACACGGCCAGCGAGCGGACCGATACGGATCGCAGAGAGACTGGAATTCTCCTGAGATTTATTTATTGAGGTGCAGTGAAATTCAAAATAAACTGAGACTACTGAACATGTGACTCATAGCGGAAAAAAAGCAAGGTTTCGCGAGCCAAATATTCAAAGTCACCGCAAGCGGGTCGGTCTGTTTCTAAAGCGCGTGCTTTAGCCCATTTAACCCATTCTGAAAATGGGAAACGTCAACACAAGGAAACGGTAGGTGAAAAAAGGCCGACTCACCTCTGAGGTTTGGGACTCATTCCTGCAGCACTCTTTTAGGCGTCGTAAATCAACACACGTCTGTCTCTGTAACGTTTCCACAACTGGAGCAGCTTGTGCACTGAAAATAGGTGTCTTGTTTGAAACAGCAAGATATGTTTGGGAGAGTGATTTGAGATGTTCCAAGATCTTTAAGAGCCTTTATCAGGATATGCCTTTCGGCATCTCTGGGCTTGAACACTTCTTCAAACACAAAGATTAATCTTTCTTAATCTGTCTCCCACTAATTTGAGGTACTTGTACTTTACCTGAGTATTTATATTTTCTGCTCCTTTACACTTCTACTCCACCACATCTCTGAGGGAAATATTGTACTTTTTACTCCCCTACATTTATCTGACAGCTTAAAATAGAAATCCTTTATGTATTGTATTCTTTTCGTGTTGGACGAAGTTAAAAAATAAAAAAAAGAGCCTAACAAATTGCTAATAACTTGTATCTTAATGCGCAGGAGTATTTTTGTGTGTGCAGAGGCAGCCGCTATAGTTCCCACCGCTGACACCTCCCAATGGAACCTCGGCACCACTTCAAATGGATTTGTGATCATTTCATACTGAATTTCAGAGCTTACGGTCAGTTAGAGCGGCGCCACACACAAAAAAAAAACCTGTGTTCAATTTGTGCGCACACACACACACACACACACACACACACACACACACACACACACAGTGCCTAAATCTGTTTTTGGGACAGGGCGGCAGTGGCTGCAGCTATCGCTGATGGACAGGTCAGGCGGTGAGGAAGTGGTCTGTTAGTTTGGGTGGATTTGACGGCATCGTGCATATTCAAGAGCACCTGTTTACATCACTACGCATTGAGGGAAGCAAGACGATCCGTTAGGCCGCGCTAAACAAGCCAAAACATTGAGTATAACCGCCTATTAAATGGACAATAATGTTTTCTCCTCATAAGGGTCATGAAAGTGGGGATTTATTTGTGTATTTGGTCATGTATCAGGTCTACGTTTTCTAGTGGAGGTACTTTGTGTTTTGGACCGCTAATATGTGCGTTCTGTGTGAAAGTATGTAAAGGCCTTTTAATCTGTAAAGCTTCACCCACTATCCCAGGTTTGCATGTGTTTAGCATTATGATTTGTTGCAGTTAACGTCAACATTTCCTGGTTCCACGTGTCATTGCAGCCTTGTGCGTATGATGCGATGCATTTGCTGTTTGCCTTGAATTGAGTTCCTCTCAGTTCAGCCAAGTTAGCCATTCATATGTTTGAATAGGAAGCTATGAAAACGGTGGCCGCATCAGCAGAAGAGTTCAAATATAAATTGAGGTGAAACCCCAAAGCGTTCAAAGCTCGTTCCAAAACAAGAAGGTACCTGCAGCCTAACGTTAGCTTTTTTACTTCCAGCAATTGCATTTCCTTAAGTTCATTGTGGTTCATGTATGAAGATTATCTTGCTGAACAAAACGAGAAAGTAGCAAATGTTTGTTTGACACAGATCATATTTTCAGACATAATCCCAAATCCAATGGGAAAGATTCCATCGACGATGCTAAGTCTATTCACTTCCCTTCTTCGACTTTTGGAGTTCCCATAACAAGTGTGTCTCTTGGACCAGATCACACTGAACGGCGTAACTTAATGTGCTAAGTACTGACATACGCTGTTCATCTCTGTGCACTAAAGCAAGCCCTCGTCAATTTCCAGAGTTAAGAGAACGACTCCAAACTTCTAGTGTCGTGATTTTACCGATAATAAACGAAGCTCGCTGGCGTGTATATCCTCCGTATCCACAGTCTGCTCCCCGTCACTGTCAGTATAGCTTTGGTCTCCCGGCTCCGCTGTCTGCATCACACTGTCCTGAGAGACCCCTTCATGTCTGACAAAACCCCCCAAAAAGTACTTAGAAAAAGTACCCTGCAGTTTGGCTTCCACAAGGCTTTCCCCCCCTTCAAAGTCAAACGCGGATGCCGAGCAGTGGATGCTGTTACCCCGGCGCTTTACCTCCCTGGGAGCTGATCTCCATATCAGCCCCTTCATGTTCTACTTGCTGTTGTTGTGATCCAGAAGGTTCCAGGCAGCTTATTTCTCTGCTCCTGCTGCTCTACATGGGGGCTTGTCAAACCCAGTTTACAGGCTCGCTGCTGAGGCCTCGCCGAAAGCCAATAAAGTAGCTGCAGAGCCTGCCGTGAATGCATAATTCACCTCCGGACCCGGCGCCTAAACCCATCAGCGCATTGTGGATGAATGAGAGCTCCTTTTCCCTCGTTCAACGGAGGTTTATTTAATGGGCTCACTTGGCCTGAGCTTAAATCAAACATGGCAGCGTGGAGCCGTTGTTTAATATGACTTCATCCTGACCCGCAGGCCGGCGCCCCTCTGATGCATTTGCAACATGCCTAAACTCTTGTTTAAATACAGCAGGGTCCCATCACTCAGTCCGCTCTCTGCCCTCATACTCCATCACACATGCATCCCAGATGAATTAGACCGCAATTAAGTGATTGGATGGCTCGGCCAAACGGCAGCTCTTTATCTGGGACCTGATGTGCATGTTGCATAAGGATGAGGCCTCCATCACATTTAGCCTCGCTGAGCAGGGAGAAGATTGTATCTTCGAAATGTCAGCTGTTCCCTAAACTAAGAAAAACTGCCTTTTTATATCTATATTTTTTATTAAAGGGTAACTTTTTAAAGGGTAACTCAGTTCATTTAGGTATTGCACAGCATGTGAAATCAGCACGACGTCATCTGAGAAAGTAAACCCCCTCGATGATGTCATCAGGGTTAAAGGGTCCTCATTGGGCTTGGGTCTCGGACCAAAGCGATCAGTGGACAGAGAATCAATCAGCAACTATTTTTGATAATCAATGAACCATTTGAGTCATGGAAAAATATTCCAAACTCTGAGAAGAAAAAAAAATATATATATATATATTTCCAGACATTTTATAGCCAAAACATGAATCAATTAAACTGCGGCTGTCAAATCTAAACAGCCTTCACAGTCGGCTCCTTCATTTAGATTTCCTTCAGTGTTCATCATTCAGGAGGTTTTCACCGCAGAGGTCCTCCTCTCCGAAACAAACGCACCCGTTGATTGAAACCGGTAAAGACCTTGAATGAAGCTGTTTCATGTCAAAAGTCGTTGTTCCGGCGGAGAGCGCTTAACTTTCTCCGCTCCCTGAGTTTCAGTTGCCAATAACTCTGGGGAGGGTTTCACCCCCGTGGCCTCATGAAATCTCTCTTTAGTGTTTCCATTTAGGAGCAGGTTAGCAGCCAACTTTGATACTTTGTGTCTGTAAACTGTTTCTTTTCTCAGATGTGGAGTGATACTGAAAGAGCCATGGGATTAGATTACATATATAAATCCCTGTGGATTTCATATCGGGGCTATGAACAGATCACATTGCTTGGTTTTATAAATGTGGCTTACAACTGGATGACAAGTCGATTTACGACCGGTTCTGGCAGACAACCCTGTGGCATATGAGTGACATGTCATTTTTAAGCCATTTAGCGTTTATAACAGCGTCATTGTTGCTTTTTGAGTGTTATTTTATGCCGTGCACTGACTGCAATGTAAACTCAAATCTGTGAATGAAAAAAAGAAAGTTTACAAAAAGAGAGAAAGACTACTGGGTCAAACAAACACAGGAGGTTCAACCAGGATCTGTGTTCATGAGTTATTTTAAAAGTTATGTTTTTGATGCTTTTTCCGTACTTAATGTTACTTTGTTTATGTTTGATTTAGTTTAGGTCCTAATTTAAGCCCAACCTGATGGTTTTCCTCAACCTAACTAAAGTTTGCGGCTGTTTCACGGTAACAACGTGACGTAAAATCACACACGAAAAGCCTAAAAAATGTGTTATCAAGACACGTGGAAAGTCCTTTTAAATATCATGCTGTTCATAGCGTGAGATCCGGTTGGACAACCACAATGCTGACACATGCGTGAGGGGCATTAGACACCATTGACCGGTCGTAGATTCAAACATAATGTGACATTGATTTAAAATGACTAATTTCTCTGGGTTTGAAAACCACAAATTGTTGGAAAAAATGTAGACAAGGCTAATGAAAATCATCCTACATTTTTAACAAAATAAACAAATAATTTTTAAAAAGCAAACATACATGACAACCTGGGGGTGTGGGGTTTGAAAGCTCAAAGACACAAGTGAGTTTCTTTAAATCAATAACAAAGTCAGCCGATTAGAACGTGGCTGTAAGCAGGATGTTTGTCTTTTCTCAAGTCTCAAAAAAACGACCTTGCGGCTACTTTAGTTTATTCAGAATGCTGCTGACATCGTCCAAGGTCACACTTACTGTTTCATAGACTCAAGATCAGATTACTGCGCCTTGTCCATAAATCTCCCAATGTCTTGGGAACAGAATACATCTAGGACTGTGTTTGCCCTTTGTATATGAAATGTACTCAAATACCTTTGCCTTGCCTTGTGGGGAAAAGCACAATCCAGGGATTTGGGAGTTTGACCCATGGTGTGAATTAAATGAATGAAGCGGTTGGTCGATTAAAATCAGGAAAATAATCAAAATCTCTTCTTTTAAGCAAAAATTTTCAAACATTCTCAAATTCCAGCTTCACATCTATGAGGGTTTTCTTTGCCATTTTGTGATTTTGAAGAAATTGTGATATTTTGACTATATTCTGATATTTTATTCATGAAAGGATTAACCAATGATAAAGTGCAGGTGGCGAGACGGGCGGAGAAGCTCAGGTGATTAGGCGGGAGAACAATCTGCAGATTAATAAATAATTAAAGTAATCGCCCTAGTATGAATTAACAGTCACGATATCTTGGTCTGTGCAGCACGCTTTGCATCATTTTGTTTTCTTTCTTTTTTCCCCTTCTTTTATGCATACATGTAATGCTAAGGGTCAGGAATATCTCTTTTAAAAAAGGTGCTAAATACAAGATTGGGATTGGCTCTCAACGGCTCTCAACATGGCGACGGCTGAGCCGGCAGCATGCAGCATGCAGCTAACAGCGCTAACGGTGCAAACAACGGCAAAACTAATGACAGGGCAACAATGTTAACCAGTGAAGAATAATTGAATTATGTAAAATGTTCTGGACTATTCAAGTGTATGGAACTTTGCACACTGTCTAACACGTGAAACCAGACTTCCTGTGGTGTTCAGTTGGGTCAAAACGTCTTTTAAATGTGTTGTTGAGACATGATGCGCTTGACCACACACACACACACACACACACACACACACACACACACACACACACACACACACACACACAGTAGGCCACTAGTCAAACATCCAGTTGCCACTCTGTGTGGCCATTGAGGGTCCTCATCAGCCACTCACTGAGGCCACACGGCTCCATTTGCTCTTCATCGGTTCCAGACTTTACGACATTTACTACACACAGTTGTTGTTGCCGCTGAATGATTCTGCTTTTTTCTTCTTCTAAAGACTCCCTCTTTCTATACAGCACATGTTGCCAAATGTGGCTTAGATTTGGCATTATCTAATAAGGAAGACAATACATACTGTTATTTCCAGCCAGGGATTTAAGAATGCCAAACAAAAGAGTGGTAAAAAATTATGAGCTATTCCCTTAGTTTGTTATTCGAGAGAAAGCCAGAAAGGGATTGAGGAACAACCAGGGGCAAGGAACAGTTTTCTAATATATATTTAAAACCTATCTCAAGTGATTCTTTGGCCAGCTTTGGCGGCCGCACAACAAGCTGTAACCTTCTGACGTATCATCACTCTTTAACGTTGATATGGCGGGCGTGTCGGCCAACAGCGGCCTATTTATACATCCAGCAGGGCCCTGCAGCCTTGGAGCAAACCTTATTAGCGCGTGTCTGAAGCTGCGTTTGTGGCCACCTGACAATTGTAAATGACCGAATTCCCAAATAATTAATTGTGCACCACAATGACTATCTGCCCAGTGTCAAGGCCCTGATTTGCAGAAGATAATGATATTACAGCACAGACACGTCTATAAAGCTTTGCCTTTTTTTTTTTCTTCTTTTTTTTTTTTTTACATTGTTAGCGCGTGCAATTATTGGATGCCTGGTGTAGCGTCCGGAAGAACTTAGTCAAACAACTTCTCTCATTCTCTGAATTTATTTCCCTTGATCACAAGTAGAGTAACAAGCGCTGCAATCGCGATAGCAGGGAGTCGTCCAGCCAACACGCAGGTTGACCGTCCAAAAACACCCCGAACAGCCGGAAGTTCGGCTCTTTAATACACGGTTTTCCGTCAAGAACATCTAACATTTCTATTGGCTCTAACCTTTCTAAGAGGAGGAGAATCGCGTCCTCATCTATTCTCACAGGGCTGGAACGTGCAACGACCAGTCTGCTTCCCTAATGTCAATATACTGATAAATACTGTGAGTGTTGTGGTGCAGAGCGTGGAACCTTGAGGAACAGACAACCGGACTGTTCTCACAGAAACTTCTCACAGAAAGTATTTGTTAAACTGACCTCGCACAACCTGAACTCTAATAGACAGAAGAATAATGAAATGAAGAATATCTACACAATATAACGATTTATATTATCAACATCTTGATAGCAATTATCCACGTGGCAAGGTTTTATGTTTATTTTGCGGCCTGAACACAGTCGGCGTCACAATGTCAAGGATTTTAAACGCGTCAGAGATGGGTTTCAATATCCCAGTCGATCAAGCACACCTGACGGTAAAAGATGGCATCGTATGAAGTGGAGGAAAAGAAAAATATATCATTCAATGCGGCCATGAGCACTGCGAGCGGAACGGATTGGAGAACTGTGATCACTCTGAACAAGTACCTTAACATGTCGGAATTTCATCCATTGTAACATTGATTACAGCAGGTTTAAAGCGAAACTTTAACATTCTGGAAACGCTTATTCGCTTTCATGCCGAAAGTTATGAGAATATACCCACATTACGCAAATGACATGAATTCCGCGTGATGGTGTCATTCGCGTGTATCTGCATCTGTGCATCGACTTTGTTTGCAATCGTGAAGAGCAAAAAGTCCACACCGCATTTAGAGCAAACACACAGTCACGATTCGGTTTTTGAACGGATTAAACAAAACAGATATGGATATAAATTGGTTAGCGTCATGGGTGCTGGTTGGTTGGTTTTATTACCTTTGTATTCTGGCCACATGACATCTATTGCTTCTGTCCATCCGGGGAGAGGGATCCTCCTCTGTTGCTCTCCCTCAGGTTTCTTCCCTTTTTTCCCTGTGAAAGGGTTTTTACTATCTTTTTAGGGGAGTTTTTCCTGATCCGATGTGAGGTCCCGGGACAGGGATGTTATGTGTACAGATTGTAAAGCCCTCCGAGGCAAACTTGTATTTGTGATGTTGGGCTATATAAAATAAACTGAATTGAATTGAATAGACGCGTAGACTACAGTAGTCTTTGTCCTGAAAACCGACTCCTGCTGCAGCTGCTATGTAAGCAGTGAGTGAACCGAAAAACAGCTAAGTAATTCACTAAAAAGCCAAAGGGCAGCTATAGATCCAGGTCACAGCCGCTTTAAAGACACCTTTTTTTGTGACAAATATGTCGAGGGAATACCGTATTTGACATTTGGAATACTTACGTCACAGTTTGATATCCCCGGTGTGTGAAGGAGAGGTACCGTACCTTCCTTCCTGCTGCTGTCAGGCTGCACAACCAGCTGAGCTCGCAGTAGACCTTCACCTGCAATATTAATACCGTTTATTATATATTGCTAATATCTAATCTATTCTAATATGTACTCTTGACTTATGGTTGGCCAGTAATGCACAGCAATTGTTGTCTGGTAAACACGCCCCACTTACTGATTTCAGACCCAATGGAAAAGCATGTGACTGAAGACGTTTTTTTCTTCTTTTTTCCTCTGCCCCCCGTACAAACAAGCACCAGACGACCCTGAGGCGCTTGGAGGCATTAAGACTTTCATTATGCGATTGATTAACCACTGAAAGCAGTGTTTGTAGTATATGCTTCAGAGCTAATGAGGAGAGTCGGGCAAATTTGGAGGCTTTGAAGTGAGGAGCTGAGACCCAAGTGGTCGGCTTTCACACCCAACCGGCTGATTTAAGCGCATTATCTGCCGTGATTGGTCCAACTCTGCCCCCGCCGATCCTGCTCTTGGAGAGAGTGACAGCTGAAAGCAGAGGCTTGATGAACGACGAGGGAATCGGAAACAAACGGCACCACGCAGACACAGCGACAGGAGGAATTGGACGACCTCCTCACGTACTGCGTGATGGTCCCGTTCAAGGGTGAGGCAGTTTGGACTGACACTGTGTCACACCCAGCCGGGGTGACAGGCCGGCGCTACGTGGAGAAGAAGACCTGATCTCAAACATTCCTCTACGCAAGATGATGAAAACCTCGGGGGGGTTTCACACGTACAAATAGCCTTCATAGTTTCTTTTTTTTCTTCCCCGATTTGAGTCATCGCCATGTTAATATCCTGAGCCACGATTGCCTCGAGTGTCGTAAAAAAAAACAACAACGGCGTGGCGATGATTGGGAAAATCATTAAGGAACTTAATGAACATGACGTGACGATGAATCCTGCGTTGGACTCCATTCACGTCTCCCGTGGCCACGGAGACGGGAAGCATAAGGCAAATAAATGGCGCAGAGAGCCGACACGGGAGGATGCAATTACATAAACCAAAACGACAAAGTGAGGAGCATTCGTAAGCGCCGAGGGCTAATTGTGCGGAGGGTAATTAGATGGGAGCGGCAACGTCACCGTTCGATGCAGCGGAGGAAATTACAACGCATTTGCCCCAACTCGCCGAAATCATTGCTTCCGCCATTTCCTGCCTAGCAAGGGTCTCATTCAGAAAGTTCCGAAAAGTGATTGTTACTTGGATTTGATTGGGCAGTCACCTCCTGGGTCTTAATGGGAAACCAAATATGAGTTAATGCGGATGTTTCTTGATTCAAGCAGCAACCGCAACAGCTGAATAATATGAGAATGCCCTGAAGCTGCAGTCCTCTTTAATGAGCACGAGATGCTGGATTCAGACTATATTGAATTTGGGGAACAAAGTCAAACAAATTTCCAGCAAATAAATATGGTCTGAATATGGTCTTGTGGCTCGTCTCACTCCAGGCTCTAACACTATAATAACCATAAATACATGGTAAATTAAAAGTAAACTAAATCTTACAATATCCTATTATATAATGCACTACTGCATTATTTCATTTTCTAAATTCTAAAATGACATGAAAGCATTACTAATAATTAGTAAATATTATAAAATATGATTTTATTCTTTAACAGTAAAATAAAAAGTGTGTTATTATTTTTTTTGAGGAGGTAATGTACTTTTAAAAGCCGCTGATAAAAGGATATTCTATTTAATTTACATTTACCATGCTAGATATGTCATTCTTACCACTCTCAACCATAAGAATACATGTTTGATACGGTGTGATAACCATCTGTGGAGGATCTGCCGTGTAATGTTTGCACACTAATATTACTATTCAGGCTGGACCGTGCATGTCGTAGACGTCAACCTCTCCATGTCTCTTGATTAGTGTTGGTCCTGAAAGCAGCTTAGAGGCTCACCCCTGCCAACACGACTGGGGATTATCTTGTGAAACCTGTGAAAACAGAAGCAAAGTATTGAACCTTTAGGTAAGACTGTAGCTTTTTGTTTTGCCTCGGTGCAAGCGACCAGAGTCCATGCAGGTCCAGTCTGCTGGTCAAATCTTCATATCTGGCACAGCCGTTCACTGACTGACCGATTAGAAACCGGCGGTCACATCTGTCCACATTCTCCGGATCACTTTGAGCAGAATGTCTTCAAGTTTGTCACAAGAGTCCATTCGGACTCAAAGATGAACAGGTTAGAATTTGGTCAAAGGTCACCGTGAATTCCCAAAAACTCAAGCCTCAAGAATTCATATGCTAATTATGACAAATTCACACAGATGTCTAATGAGAAAAAATTATGAAGGGAGGGCATTTGGGACGGATGTGGCCAGAAGCTGCCACTTGACTGGTTGGCAGAGGCACACAACTTGTATGGTAACATTTTAGAGTTGGCTGGCCATTTATTGGGTGTGTTTGAGGTTCAATCCCCGGTTCATTCTGTATATATATATATATATATATATATATATATATATATATATATATATATATATGTGTGTGTGTGTCCTTGAGCAAGATACTGAACATGTCAGCGGTCCTAAAGTATGCAGGGTAAAAAATAAGCTTTGTATAGAGGCGTAGCTACTGCATCACTTCCTGATTCTACACATTGGTGGCCTATTGATTTCTTGCCCGCTGCCTGCTGGAATGCAGCATCAGTCCATAGCTCATACTGTGGCTCATACAGTTGCACATACGGTGTACGACCACAGCAGCATGTGAAACATCGAGGCTGTCCCAGATGCCGCTTCCATGCATTTCTGAAGACGGGGCTGATAATGTCGGAGCTCAACAGACATTGTACTGTGCTTGATAGCATATTGGAATAAATAGCTGACTCCCTCAGGCAACACTTAAAACTTCCTCTGCACTTACTGAGACACTGAAAAATCCACTTCCTTCAGCAGTATTTGAGGGGGGGGGTTCAGCATTGCTTTTTTCTTTTGTACAACAGTCAAACATGTTGACTTGTTTTATGGCTGCACTTATCGCGGAAAATCGTCCTTCCGGACGCGAGTGTGACGGTGAAGAGCTTCCACCTAACGAAACACAGCGGCGCTCATGATTCACGGTTTGCAAGAGAGAGGAGCCTCGTGCCTGTGTGAGCGCTCACTCACTCTCACGGGCCGGCTCTCCAGACACACACACACACACGCACACGCACACACACACACACACACACACCTACGTGTGCTCTCGTCAAACATTTACATTCGTGAGAGAGCATTAGCGACTCCGACAGCGTCGTCCATGATGCCGCGGCGGGGCGACTCAGTTTGACGAGTTGATTCAGACTCTTTTGGCTCCACGGGATTAAAGCTGCACGGAGCAACTTTTCAGAAGAAAAAGGGCAAACATTGACACGCTGCAACATTATTATTCATTACAGCGGCCGTGAAGAAGTGCAGAGATGGGATGATATATATATATATATAGTTGGGGGAAATGCATACTGCAGCAGTGATGATTCAGCACACAGACAACTGGCCAATATTGTCAACAAGGAAAAAGGAGACTGGTATTAAAAAGGCATGAAGGTCGACACTCAGCTCTAAGGAAAATATTAGAACTGTCCTTTTGCTAACATTCACACTGACCCTTTACATTTCATTTAGCTGACGCTTTTATCCAAAGCGACTTACATGTTTGCTCTATACACCGTAGACACAGCAACGGGGAGCAATTGGGGTTAAGTGTCTTGCTCAAGGACACAACAACACAGAGTTCGAACCACAGACCCGCTGATTGAAAGACACGCATGCTAACCACTGAGCCACAGTCGCACCCATAAAGGGGTGGGTTAAATACATTTAAAAAAGACATAGAATATTTGCATATAGATCACAGCCCGAAATATGTGATTCGTCCGAAAAAAATCTCTGATCTGATGCCACGGCTGATGTTTGCCAGACTTTCCAAATGTGTGAAATGAACTGAATATTGTATCTATTTTAACACCTCTCTCTCTCGCTCTCTCCTTCGATTTCACTCTCCTGCACCAATAATTGAGGTATCTGGGTCATGCCGTCAATAGAACAGCATCCCTCTGTCAGGGCGAGCATTATTAGCAAAAATAAAAGATGATCAACACACAGCGAGGTCGTCATTGATTCGCCCAGAGAGAGCACCCGGTATGATAAATGAAGATGTATTACACTGCAAACTGCAATATCACCTGAGCAACAGTCCTTTTTAGAGGCATGATATAACCATTCCGAGTTTTTATTTTAGACTAAACTATGTCGTAAAAAAAAAAGAGAAGAATTCCGAGCAGTAACAGCTCAGTAAATCACCGGCTACAAAGAAGTATCCATCATCTTTTTTCACTCACCAGAGAGCCAGCAGTGCGCCCCGTAAAAAAAAACAAAGTGGCGCCTCCTGCCACATTCATCACTATTGGAGGCTCCTGGCCGCGGCGGCTGCCGTCATTGCAGAGCACCGCTGGAGATATGCAAATAATATTGCAATGTATGACAAGTGGGCCAAAAAGGAGGAGTGGGGTGGCTGAATAAAGAGCGCTGTTGTGAGGCTGCAGGCCCTTCGGGACTAAAGGGAAGGGCGGATGAGGTGCATTGGTTTGTAAGTGTGTTATCTTCGGCCCCTCTGGTGCCATCCTCACTCCGAAGCACAGTGAACCGCAGTCACTTAAGTTAAACAAAATGTACCAGGTAAATTTACGTGTCGTCCGCAAAACCGCTGTCTGCCCTCGTCTCGAGGTCGGACTCACTCGTGACATGGGAGAGCAAACGCACAGAAAGTTTTTGAGTTCAAATTTCCCTTTGTCTTTTGCGTCTAATGTCCATTATCAATGTGGCGAAGGTGAATTGCACTCGAGACGAGGTTCAGCCTGAGCAAGAAGCCCCCCAACACGCTGAGTCGATTCAGACAAGCTGCGGGTCATAGGCCGGACATAGAAATAATACATTATTAATTTGGAAAATATGGATTACATTCTGTTATTTTAAGAGTTTCGAGACATTTTTAGATACCAACGCAGCAGAAACAAGTGTGTCTCCCCATCAAGACAGACAATTTGCACATTCCCAGGCACGGCAGAGCAACTTCATTGACAATATGAATCTCAAGCTTTATTAATTTATTTTTCATTCAATTGTCACACAATAAATGAGTGTGAGCGGACACCTCTGAATGCACTTCAGCTACTGCCAACTCTCCGAAGACGCTAATAATGTCACTGTGTGGCTATTTGCGCTGATCTTTGTGAATTGGACTGTTTGGACAATCAGGCTCATTTGCATAGAAATAGGCAGATTTTGCGCTAAATTTCTGCATATTATCTCATTTAGATAAGGTGCAAATAGCACAGCTGCAACATGTTTGGGGGGAGCGTCTCACCCTCGGCGGGCGATTCCACGGTCTCTTACTCGCACAGGTTTTAGCTGTCAGATCCTCGTGTGAACTGGCCCCTCCGACTGTTTGTCTTCCTGCAGGTTTCCCGTCCTGTGAGTCTCGAGCTCCCACTGTTTGCAGAAAGGCATTAAATACATCTTACAGGGGCCAACTGCCGCCTAGTCAAATGACATGCCACTTAGAAACAGAGCTCTCGTCGTGACCGTCCGTTTCATGTGGATATTCTTTTATCATCTGCAATGATAAAAAGGGCTGCTGGGAAAGGGATGAAGAGGGGAAATCCATAGGCTCTGTATAGTGTATGCAGCTGTACTCTACAAAAAGAGTTGGAGTTCATAAATCTTTTGCAAAAGGACAATAGACGCTGCCTGCATATTTTATCAGGGCTTGTTTGAAACACAATAAAGTAGTTCACACTGGGTTGGGCTTCTATCATAACACATTTGGATGTGCTGCTCTGGTTCTGTTTCAGTATTTAAAATCCATCAGGGGTGAGAGATTACTACAGTTTTTTTTCTCGTTTTTTTTGTTCGTATTCATTATGGTAAGTCCAGGCTCCTTCTCAAACTGATGCGAGGGAGTTTTAAATAGAGCATTGGTTTACAAAGCACTGTATGGTTACACATTAATCAGGATTACCTCATTATCTGATGACTAAACTGTCTCCACAGATGATAACCTCATTTGGCTTAATAAGAAATGAACAGTAAATTACTAGTTTATCATTCAGGAGCAACGCATGGGTCTGCATTGTTGTGCGACAAAAGTAATGTGAGACTAATAACTATAATGTCACATTACTATATAATTCACATAGGAATTATATGAATATATATATATATATATATATATATATATATATATATATATATATATATATATATATATATATATACACTGTATATATAACAAAATGCTAATTATAAAGACAAACTGAAAATGAATTGCAGGATGATTCACATACATTCATAGCATTTATGGAATTACTTAAGTAGCCATAGAATATGTATTTTGCCGTGAGTCTAATGGTTCATGATGTATCAGTTATTCAGGTCACAGAGACATGTATATGTTGCATTCAGCAGTACAATCCAGCACAAGGTCAAACATTTTATTTGGGGACTGCCCATGGTACCGGCGGCCCATTATTCCAAAACCTCAATATTCTGAAAAACAACCCATTATCTCCAAAATCTAATACAATGTTGTTCTGTAAAAGCAAATTACTCAATATATTTATGCAGAATGCCAAAAGACCTTCACACCTTTTTTCCCTGCTGGCGAATCTGTGACCCACGACTCTGCCTCTGATTAGCCTTCATATTGCCTTTGTTTGTTGGGTTGGTTAGGTAGAGTCATACCACCGATGGTAGAACAACGAAATATTGCGATTGGTAAGGTTCAATGACATCATTCTCCATAATAATTTGCCATGTACTTCTGTATTAGAGTGTGTATTTCTGAGGCAATGAGCCTTTGGAATAAAGGGCATTTCTTTGGGGGGATAACAGGATGTTGGACAAATGGTCTTTCAGTCCAATGGGCCATTTTTCTGGCTATTGGGAGTTTCAGAATAATGTGCCGTCGGGTAAATGTCATGGCACCTTTGAGTTTACAGGTCCGACTGAATGGTCCTTCTTATCAGTCAGTCACGACAAATTGTCTAGAAATAGTGTGGGTTGATCAGTCATTGGGAGCACGGGAAGTCAGCCAACTTGCTTGTTTTGTTGAGCTAATGGCTCTCTCCAAACATGCTAATGTTTAATTCCAGTATAAAATCTTCATGGCAGTTCTTTAAACAGTTGATGTATCTAATAAACCAAGGTGGCGTACTACTGACAGACTGACATAGCCATCCCTGCAGCCACGCCGCTCACATTGTAGCGATCTGGTATCACTACACCGTCCCTGTCACAGACGCACCCACGTCACAGACGCACCCACGTCACAGACGCACCCCCATTCAGAAACCAATCCACGCTGTGCCCTTGCCGAACGGCGGACAAAAGCGGAAATGCGGGGCGGCGCGAAAAGAGAAGCGAGTATCCGGAGCGTACGGGAAGCGTAACCCGTGAACGTCCGTCTTCTTTGTGTTCGAGGTTTTAAGTGCGCGCTACTCAAAGTTCCCCGGCCACCTGCGAGGCAACGATTGCTGCAGCGTAACCACTGGATTATCTGACACGCTGTCACTCGGCACAAACCGTGGGGGGTCTTTTTGGTGGACCAACTATTTTTCCTGGATGGGGTAATCTGAGCTGAACTGCACGGGGAAGCGGATGAGAGGGAAATTACGGGGTGGATTTAGGGGGGGGGGGGGGGGGGGAACTGGGTGATGGACTCAATGTGTGTATTGTGTCGGTACTGAATTGTAAATACACAAGCATCTGAAAAGGACTGATATCTGTGTGGTGATTAATTGTGATGAACAATATTCATGTGTAATGCTTGTGGGGAGGGACCTTTTGAGGGTTCAGTGTGTGAGGGGGGAGTGTACCCTCTACTGGAGCCCTGTGTGCGGTTGACCAAACAAATTACTAAATATCGACTCACACCCTGAGGAAGATATTGTTAGGCACAGACCTAGCTGGCACCCCAATCAAACCGGTCGTACCGTTACATAAAAAGTGGCACCCCAGATGGGACTGTTACATTAAAGGACATCAACCCAAGCGGATATGTTGTGGGCTCATCAAACAATTGCTCTGCAAACACCTTGAGATCTCGTGGAAACAATTACAACATTAAATGGCTTTATTGCACATTGAACAAAGGATAACTCGGGAAATGGAAGCTTTTGATGGATCTCTGCCAGACCTCCAGGATACACTTGCGCCACTGCTCCTGCCTCAGCAACTAGATAGGCAAGACTCAACAGCTCAGTCTATTTCCCTCTTGCTGGATATGGATAAGCATAAGAAGGTGGAGTCCGGGCAGGAACTGAGCCCTGCACGAAAGCCAAGACCTCCGAACGCAACCGAGGGTCCTGCATTGGCAGAACTTTGGCAGGCTGTGGAAGGAATGCGTATATCTCAGTTAAATCTGGAAGCAACGGTGAACACCAGCTACCAGCAGCTAAGGAATAGTCAAGACCATAATATAGAAGACATGAGAGCTGTCAAAGAATGCCTCACACACACAATGACCACACTAATCGAACAAGTTCACGTCAAAATGCAGGAGGAATTTACCAAACAGCTGGACTATCTCCTGACCCAGTGCACCTCCACCTTGAATTGGAAATTGAAACACCAACAAGCTGAGATTCTTAGGGATCTGAACAGTGTTCTGGCCCCGGTTGTGCAGAATGTGGATAATATTCAGGCCCAACTAACGACATGTGTGCTTAGTCTGGACTCCCTGAACACCGAGGTTGTGTCGATAAAACATAATTCGCTACCTTTACATATTGCCTGCCTGGTCACCACAGCTGTGCAGACTACCCCACTTACCAGTTCTCCTTTCAACTCCCAAGACGCAGCTGGGCATCTGCTACGGCATAAATTACCATCCACACTGCGGACTAATTTGGACATGCCCTCAGCTGGCATACAAGGAGATGTGCGGGGAAGGATTATGGCAAAAACACCCATTAACCTGCAATTCCCCACCTTTGGACAACGTGACGATAACGCCGACCCCTTGCTCTATTTGGAAAAATGCCATGATTTCCTTGCTCTGAATCCACTATCAGATGAGGAACTCATTGTTGTCCTCAGGAATGTGTTACATGGGACAGCCCGAGACTGGTGGGATGTTGTTCGCTGGAAGACAGCCAATTGGGAAGATTTTGAAACCAAGTTTATTGCAGCATTTCTCTCTGAGGATTATGAAGATGAGTTAGCTGAGAGAGTCCGGACCAGAGTACAAGGGGAAGAGGAGAGCTTTAGAGATTTTGCATACATGTACAGGGCTCTGTGTATGCGGTGGAAACCGGCGATTAAAGAGGAGGAAGTCCTTAAACTCATTCTTAAGAATAGCCAGCCCAAACTTACAAGCCAGCTCCGGAGCAGTGGAGTGAATACTGTGGATGGGTTGGTACGACTGGGTCAACAACTGGAAAAAGACCGGCATAATGAGCTGGTGTATGACCAAGGAAAAGCCCCGGCGACTAAACTACAAACACGGGCGGATAATTGTGCAAAAGTCACAGCTACTATGGATACCCCCTCTCATTCAAAACCTCCAGGCCTGTTTTGCTGGCGGTGCAAAGGGACCTTCTGCGCCTGCTACATGCCCGTTCGTTGATAATGGGAAGAAAGGAAGGGGAAATCCACCTTTCACGAAACCAGGAAGTCATCCTACTGTCAACACCATGTCCCACGGAGGGGGGAGATATTCCGTAAAAATAAGTTCCCCAGGCCAGCTAACCTCTGACTCGCGTCCACTCCCGCATCCAGTGCCACTGCAGTTGATGGTGCCTTTGAGAATAGGCCCATGGAAAGGTAACGCTATCGTGGACACTGGTTCCTCCTTCACGCTGCTGAATCAGGACCTGTGGACAGTCATTAAGGACACCTGGAAACAAAGTTTGAGTCCGTGGACTAAAGGTCCCATATACCTGGCGGATGGAGAAGCAAAACAACCCGTAGGTCAGAGTGAGGTGGAGTACACTCTACATGGGAAGACATGGAAGCAACCAACCGCGGTACTTCCCGCTGAAACATTGGCATTTCCATGCGTGCTGGGCCTGGATTTCCTTTTTCAGAGTGGTATACAAATGGATATTGCTAATAAGGCATATTGGTTTAGAACCAATGAACAAGAAATATTCCACTTCTTGGTGGAAACCTTAAATGAACCAGAACCTACCCAGCAATGTGCATTTTTTTCTGCTGTGGCTCCTGCTAAACTTGCTTCTTCTGCCGCTGGAGGTGTCTTGGAAACATTCAGACAAGCAATACAGGATGTTGCCCTCGACCATAATGGAAAAATGCAGTTGCTGGAGCAACTTCAAGACAATGCTGATGTCTGCACCTCTCAGTTGGGTTGTACAAACCTGGTTCAACACAAGATTTTTGTTACCCAAGATGTATCAATTCGACAAAAACCTTATCGTGTATCGCCTACAAAATTACAGGTGATGAAGAGACTCATTGACCAAATGTTGACAGACGACATCATCGAACCCTCATCGTCTGCCTGGGCAGCACCAGTTGTTCTAATTCCAAAGAAAACAGGTGTGGATCCTAGATTCTGTGTGGACTTTAGGAAATTAAATGCTGTAACACAGGGTGATGCATATCCCCTCCCCACAATACAGGAGATCCTGGATTCCCTGGGGGGAGCCAAGATTTTCACCACACTGGATCTCAACTCCGGATACTGGCAGGTCAAGATGGATCTGGAAAGTCGGCAAAAGACAGCCTTTGTCTGTGGTATGGGCTTATACCAGTTCAAGGTCATGCCCTTTGGATTAAAAAACGCCCCGGCAACCTTTCAGCGGTTAATGGAGGTGGCACTAGGAGAACTCAAAGGAAGGATCTGTTTTGTATACCTTGATGACATAATAATTTATTCCTAAGACCCCCACCACCATTTCCATGACATTCAGGCAGTCTTGGATAAACTCAGGCAAGCAAAGCTCACTGTGAACATGAAGAAGAGTAATTTCTTCCGCGAGTCCCTCAAATTCCTCGGACACATGGTGTCTGCGGCGGGCGTTCAGGTGGACCCTGAGAAGACCAAGGCCGTTGAGGAGTACCCGGTGCCAACCAACTTGAAATCTCTGCAGAGATTCTTAGGCATGGCAGGGTGGTACCATCGGTTTTGTACCAAATTTTTCGCAAGTAGCGGAGCCCCTTAATGCCCTGAAGAGAAAAGATACAAAGTTCAGCTGGACCACGGGATGTCAAAATGCTTTTGAAAACCTCAAGCAATGTCTGGTGACTACTCCGGTGCTTGGACATCCAAACTTCACCCTACCTTTTGTGGTCTATACCGATGCCTGTGAAGTTGGTCTTGGAGCGGTGCTAGTACAACGAACGGGGATGGGAACCAAGGAAGTGTTGGCTTTTGCCAGTAGGAGCCTGAACAAGGCCGAAAGGAATTATTCCACCACTGAACTTGAATGCCTGGCTGTAGTATGGTGTCACGGCCCGGCTCAAGCGCCGCGACAAAACGCACAGGAGACGCAGTGTTCCAAAGCAAAAAGGCTTTATTAGCTACCAAAAGGTGGTTGGCGAAACCCACAACAGCCGTCAACTGAGCAACCCGGGGATGACACAGCGCGCTGTTACCAGGCCTGGCAACACAGGGACAGCCGCTACCCAGAGGGCCCCCCCCTTCGGCCGTCACAGAGGCGGAGCTTTATTCCCTAGGAGCACCGGGCCCAGGTGCTTCTCATCAAGCCGCCCTGCAGGAAAACAGAGAGACAGGCAAACAGACAGACAGGGGAACCAGGCAGACAGGGGAACCGTCACATATGGGTTATAGAAAAGTGGAGATACTACCTTGAGGGAAGATTCTTCACTGTGGTAACCGACCATTCGTCGCTTGTTTGGGTTTTCAAGACTCAAAAACCCAACACCAGACTGATCCGGTGGGCTCTATGCTTACAGGAGTTCACCTTCGCAGTAGAGTACAGGAAAGGCAGATACAATACCGTGGCTGATGCTCTGTCCAGAGCGCCCGGCGAGGTTACTGGCCTGGCCCCTCCTATTTGTGCCATGATGCTGTCGGTCACAGCAACCCCTATAAAAGATCTTATGATCTCAGACGAGGTCCTATGGAAAGCACAGCAGGACGACCTGCATATCCAGGAACTGTACCAGTCGATCCAGGAGAAAGGTGAAGTTATTGTGAATGCTTACACCAAATTCCTTATCTTGGAGGACATGGTGTACAGAGTTGTCCAAATGGCCCATAAAACTATCTACCAGTTGTACATTCCCGAGGCTTGCCGGCAGCAACTCCTACACGGTTTCCATGACGATCCTCTGTCTGGTCATCTGGGTCGGTACAAAACCTACCATCGAATGCGAGCAGTCTTGTACTGGCCAAGACTAAGTTTGGCGGTCAAGGACTATGTTAGAAGTTGTCAAGTATGTCAAGCCTACAAACCCGAAAGCAGGAAAAAAGCAGGAATGCTGCAACAGACCATCGTTCAGCGATCTTGGGAGATGCTTGGAGTAGATCTGATGGGCCCATTTCCAAGGAGTTCCCAGGGGAACCTGTACTTACTGGTTTTTGTGGACTACTATTCCCGATGGGTGGAGCTTTTCCCGCTGAAAAAAGCTACAGCTGAGGTAGTGTCGCAAGTCCTCCGCCAAGAAATACTAACTCGGTGGGGAGTTCCAGACTACATCCTGTCTGACCAAGGCCCACAGTTTGTGTCCAACATCTTTGCAGATACCTGCAAGGAATGGAACCTAAGGCACAAAATGACCACTGCCTACCATCCACAAACCAATCTGACAGAAAGAGTAAACCGGACCCTCAAAACCATGATAGCCTCCTTTGTGGGAAATAATCATAAAAAGTGGGATGAACACCTACCCGAATTCCGGTTTGCCCTAAATTCATCTATCCATGAATCTACGGGAGTGACGCCGGCCGAGCTGAACCTGTCCAGACCTCTGCGAGGACCCATGGACATCATATTATCACCACGACTGGCTTCCCCAGACTCACCACCGTATCTCAAAACTGCTCAGCTGAAGGGAATGCAGGAATTTGTGCAAACTAATTTGCACAAGGCCCGACAACGGCAGAAGAGGAACTATGATAAGCACAAACGGGAGTTGGAGTTCGAGGAAAAAGCGCGAGTCTGGCTACGAGCTCACCCCCTCTCAAAAGCAGAGAAAGCTTTTACCGCTAAACTTGCGCCAAAATGGCAAGGACCGTACTGGATTGTAGAGCAAAAGGGTCCGGTGAATTATGAAATTGTGCTGGAAGACACTGGAGAGGACCGCAAAACGGTTCATATCTCGAGGTTGAAACCTTGCTACCCCACCGCAGAGGAGGTAGAAGAACAACAACGGCAACGCCTGAGGGAATTGTTTGCGGAGGAGAGCGAGGATGAGGATTTTAAAGGATTTCCAGTGACAGCAATCCAGCAACCAAGTGTACCCACGGAAGTCCAAGAGCCCCGACCGAAAGAAAGTAATAAAAATCGTCTTCTGGAAATCTTTCAGGAAGGGAGTGACGAAGAATTTCCTTGGTTTCCCGGATTAAAGTAAAAGGCCATTCCCTAGGCTCATTTTACAAGGGGGGAGGAATGTAGCGATCTGGTATCACTACACCGTCCCTGTCACAGATGCACCCACGTCACTTGCCGAACGGCGGACAAAAGCGGAAATGCGGGGCGGCGCGAAAAGAGAAGCGATTACCCGGAGCGTACGGGAAGCGTAACCTGTGAACGTCCGTCTTCTTTATGTTCGAGGTTTTAAGTGCGCGCTACTCAAAGTTCCCCGGCCACCTGCGAGGCAACGTTTGCTGCAGCGTAACCACTGGATTATCTGACACGCTGTCACTCGGCACAAACCGTGGGGGATCTTTTTGGTGGACCAACTATTTTTCCTGGATGGGGTAATCTGAGCTGAACTGCACGGGGAAGCGGATGAGAGGGAAATTACGGGGTGGATTTAGGGGGGGGGGGGGGGGGGGGGGGAACTGGGTGATGGACTCAATGTGTGTATTGTGTCGGTACTGAATTGTAAATACACAAGCATCTGAAAAGGACTGATATCTGTGTGGTGATTAATTGTGATGAACAATATTCATGTGTAATGCTTGTGGGGAGGGACCTTTTGAGGGTTCAGTGTGTGAGGGGGGAGTGTACCCTCTACTGGAGCCCTGTGTGCGGTTGACCAAACAAATTACTAAATATCGACTCACACCCTGAGGAAGATATTGTTAGGCACAGACCTAGCTGGCACCCCAATCAAACCGGTCGTACCGTTACAACATGGCTAAACATGTGAGTGAATATACTGTAATCTAATGCTGACGAACCGCGAGCTGAACTCAAGGACTGCGATGAACCATTTCTACCAATTGCTGCTAGGAATCTTGTCAGCTAGCTGCCGTAATTTCATCTAACAAGTTCCAGTCATTAGTAAAGTAATGCCGTGTTCACACCGGACGCAGCGCGAATTTGCGGCGCGACCAGATTACATGCAAAGTCAATCCACAGACGCGCCGCCCCGCGAATCGGCGATTTTTTTCGCGGGGCGGCGCGATAGACGCGTTTGAGGCGGCGCGAACAGAGCGTTTGACGAGGGGCGAACAGAGCGAAGGACGCGGCGCGAATTCGCGTGAGTTCAATTCTCCCAACTCCAGCGGAGAATTCGCGTGACGCAAAGTTGCGGCAGCCAATCAGCGTTGAGAATCAGCGTTGAGAAGCTCCGCCCGTCATCACCGCCGTCTTGCCGGTCCCGAATGAAACTGCTGCTGCTTCGCCTGAACCAGCGCTGGCAGCGGCCGTCATTCAGACACTGTTGTGGGACTACGGATAATATTATGAAACCAGACACCATGGAGTTTGATGTTCCGACGTATGTGGAGTTTACACAACAAGTATAAAGCAGAACTAGTGGTTAATTCCATGGTGGATGGCAGAATCGGTATCCGTTTTACGGAGAAGCCAGACGCAGTTCCTGGAGGAGTCGGAGAAATTCACCAAGCTGTGTGCGGCTACGGATGATGTTATGAACCCAGACACGAGGGCGTTTCATGTTCCGACATGTTTGGGACTGCAACAACAAGTAAAAGCAAAACTAGTGGTTATTTATTCCATGGTCAACAGCGGAAATGAAAGCTCCTTTCACAGAGACAAGTGACTGAGATAAGCCACGCCCCTTTCGCGGCGCGATGTTTCGAGTTTGGTGTGAACACCCTCGTTTCACTCGCGCGACTAAACTTCCGCGGTGAACGCGGCGTGATAATTCGCGCCGCGTCCGGTGTGAACACGGCATTAGACAACCCAGCAAGATTAAACACGATCCAGAGCCTTGCTATTCAAAGTTCAAACTGCGGCCTTCCGTTTGTAGTAAAACAAAAAAGAAGAGCAACGATAAGGAAAAGGCAAGCTACAGTTGACAAATAACAACACACTGTCAAATTAGGGTCAGGCAGGATGAGCAGTGTGGCCATGCAGCTAACAAGTATACAATTATCCGAGAGTGCGCGGCATGCTGCCCACGCGGGGTAGAGTTAGAGAAAGTCATCTTCACCTCTCAATCAAAAGGAAGGATCTCCGACTGTTTTCAATATATAGGATTCTGCTACCGCTGGAAATCCCCAGCAATAACTAACTGAGTGCGTTCAAACTTATATGATACACCTCGATGCAATAATCCTCCATCCTGTGCTATTCCCTCTGGTCTAAGAGATCAAACCTTCGCTTGTTCACTTCTTGGTTGTTCTCCACGACCACCTCCAGCTCATGTGGAGGTGTGAGAAATAATTTTACAACCACCTGCTCTGCATGAATTTTTCCAGACTTCTACACAACGCAGGTGACAAGGTTACAGTATTTCATGTTTGAAACAAGGAAGAGAAAAAATGAAAAATAACAGTAACTGATGTTAACGAGATCCTATAAATCAGACAGCGTGACTCCCAGAAGTACTAGCCTTGAGACTACAGAATATTGTATTGGGACGAAGTAGTGATGGATAACATTTTGACACAAATTTGATGTGCTGTGCTTTAAGGCAGCGGGCCCCTTGGTACCGGTGAGAATGAATGAAAAAAAATCCGGGGAAAAAAATCACGGCCGGAAACAGACCACATAAAAGAAAGACCCACATAAATAAACATCAGTTTTAGTGAACGCCATATTTGGAATACGTTCACCTCTTGACCTTGCCGTCAGCCATTCATTGGGAAGTGAAGCCGTTATCTATGCTCTCTTCAAAGCCACATGCTCCATTGACGAAAACAGTAATTTAGTTGATCGTCTACCACTGCCTTGATCTATTAGTATGTTTTTGTTATTGGGACTAAGGAATTAGTTTGAATGCACCAAAGTCACACAATAACACAAACTAACCGATTTGGACAACAACTCTTGTGTCCTGTAAGCTAATTAATTACTGAGTCTTGTGGCTTTAAGAGAGAATAGATGGAAACAACAGCTTCCGCTTAACGTTGGAAAGAGATGTCTGACGGCAAGATAAAGCAGTTCAAATATTCTTAAATGTAGTTATTTTTTTAAGGTGTCTGAAATATGTTTTGCAGCTTCCTGTCCACAGCAGTATATTACTTTGCTCCCGTGCTGGTACTCATGTCTATCTAAAAACTGGGTTTGTGCAGACCGCCATCGATTGTGGGTAATAACACTGAATATGGATAAGTACCTCATACAAGCCTACTTCAAAACGCCCAAACGATCCCTTTTCAGATCCATAAAAAAACATGGAAAATTACTTTAAGCACACAAGGCATAAAAAAAGAACAAGAAACACCACATAGTTGGACATATTATTTTTCCAGTCACGTATGCCTTGAACAGGACAGATGGAACATTGGCCTGAATGTGACTGTCAAAAGGAGGTGCTGTGTTGGAGATGGGATTCCACGCACAAAGAATCACAGGAGCACTCATATAAACTGCTAAGTAGGAGGCAGCACCCACGCACACAGCTGTACCGGGGCAGTGGTATTCCTAATCCGGGGGCCGAGGACAGGCACTCGGACAGGTGACTGCGACACAGATAGCAGACGTTGGATTAGTGGGATCTCACAGCCAGGAGAGAGGTGAGTTTCCCATCAGGAAACAACATATTTCAATATCAGTGCAGGGGGAAAGCGAAGAGACCAAAATGTTCCCATGCTGTACGATACGAAATATGAGAACCTTTTGAGTGTTGATTTGGAGACTGCAAAAGAGTTTGCTTTGCTGATTAGAAGGACGAGACAATTTCCAAAGTTCTCTCCCTGGATTCAGGACAAAATTGGTGCAAGGCAGCGCTGTGTGATCTCAGAGCATGAGGGGGAGCATTGGGAGTGTTGAGGTGAGATAAATACTGCTGCTAAGGAAGGGACTGAGACTTTAGCTTAACAGCAGCCAATGTGGCCATAAGTGGAGATTACTTCATTATTCACTTTAATGCTGCACTAATCAATATTTCTCCATCGACAATGGAGCATACTGCAGTGTGTATTGTGATCGTATTGATGAGTCCGGGGAGAAATATCAACCAACTCTGCTCTTCTTTCAGGTCATTGTTTGGGTTTTACTGCCTGCAACTTTTGTTAAGTTAGCGCAAAGATGCGACTAGAACCCAATGACGTGACAGATATCGCATATCCGCAATAGTTGAAAATAGTTGAAGTAGATTTTTTTTAAATATTTAAAAGTTGAACATCACCTCATGGAAGTAGATCCAAACTGTATTGCAAATACCTTTTTGTCGGAGCACGTTTTGACAGTTCAACGTTAAGATATTTGTATCCTTTCTCCCATCATACTCGGCGTTCTTACTGACCCGTGTTTCAGTGTCACTGGTAATTGTGGTTGAGATCATTAGAGTAAGAAATCAGAACGAACTGTTTCTATGACAACACCCTTAACCCTCAAGTACAATCACACAGACAGAAAATGTGAATCTTGTGTTCCGTAAAAAAAAAAAAAAAAAGCGCTAATAGACATGACGGTGACAACGCAACGCCATCCAATCACCCCCCCCCCCCCCCCCCCCCCACCCCCCCCCCCTACACCCACTTACCCTTCGGCTCACATATGCGTCACCATGATGAACTGCAGGCGCTCCAGGACCACTTACGCAGCAGCTCGCTCAGCTGCGTGCTGTATGCGGGGCGATGTGTTCACAGGGTGCTCATGCCACACTCGAGATCAACCCCACTTATTTGCATTTCCAAAAGAGGAAAAGCTCTTGAAAGGACTGATTCACCAACTTGTTCCAGCGCTGGCACTTCTCAAACTCTTCCACGCGTGTCACGGCACATTAAGTGACAGGATGGATTAAGATCATATATAGACGGGTCAGAGGGTTGCAATGTGGTCTGAATTCTATATGTTTTTGATAGAATAAGGCCACGACACAAACACAAATGCCACTACGATCGACATGTCTGCATTTGTGTTATATTTCTTCAAATATCTTTGTGGATGGCTACCAGATAAAAAATGGCAATTTTGTTTGCAAAAAATTACTTTCACCAACTAGTGGTTTCATCTAGTGCACACACATTACTGACAAGTGGAGGTTATCCTGTGGTTTCTACCTCTGTGTGTTCATTTCCTCCATCTACACACATATATATATATATATATATATATATATATATATATAAAATCCATTCTAATGTCAGCGCACAGCGGGCGTCGCGTTGACAGCTCAGCGTTCGTGGCTATTAAACAGGGAAACTCTAGCGCCGGGGAGGTGTGTGGGGAGCGAGCCTCACACATTTCTTTCAAACCAAACTGTACATCAAAAATTAAGCTTAGAACCTGTAGTTAATTTCCTTCCGTTTAAAAAAACAACCCCAGTTGCAATATTGAAAAAAACTAAAACATTTGACCTTGTGTCAGCTGATATTCATATGTGTGATATGTACATGATGACATTTTCAGTTGAAGGGGGTAGTATACACTGAGTTTCGTTGAAAAAAATTGAAGAGAAAGAGATGAAAAGTATAGTATATGAATTTGGATGTATATTTTAAAATTGATAATCTGGTAATATCATTTTGAGGTTTTGAAGGCTCAACAATTTTATTGCTAATGAACATAAGGTTTGAAAAATACAACATTTACCAGATTTAACAGGACTTCCAGTAAAAACCGTGACCAGTTCTAGTCCTCAATCCAAATACAGATGCAGCATTTTATCATGAGGATTTATTGCACACTGTTGAAGTAGATTACATTGTACAAGCGGTTTATCTTCGTTTGAGTAAGGTCTTAATGAAATCAATCAGGACCAGTGTTTTTGTGTGCGCCGGCTGTCTTTTTTTCCCCTCGCTACTACTGCACTGTGGCATTCGGTCAGAACAAGACAATGCGGCAGGTGATGAAAGGCTTGGTGGGCTGATGGTGTCGATGTGGAGGATATCACCAGGCCAAGTTGTTTCTTCAGCCGAGACAGAGGAAATAAGTCATATAAATGGTTTTCCTTGCGTAATGCTGCACATAATCAGATCTTTCATCATGCAAAAGGCTTATTGACATAAGTTATAATAATAAAAACCACCATGAAATCTTTATCTCCATAAATTTATAGAAAGTCATATCCGGCTAAATAAAGACATCAAGCAGTTTGAGAATTGGATTGGGCAGCACTAACTCCAGGTCCATTCCTTGAGATTCCTTCACATGCTTTTAAGGTCGTCATACTTTCCACACCCCAGGTAAGAAATCTCTGCAGTAACTGGTCCATCTTTTACCGGGCCGGGAAATGTACCTCCTGTTCTACTTCCAGCAAAAGGATTTTACATTGTTTTAGAGAAGGCAAAGAGTGGAAAAAAAGCAAGTATTGACAGCCACTCAACATTCCAATAGTCTCTCCCGACTATCAGAACACAGCTTTTTTACTTGAAGCAATGGGAGTTAAGGCAAGGCAAGTTTATTTGTATAGCACATTTCAACAACAAGGCGATTCAAAGTGCTTCACATAAAACCATTAAAAGCAGAGATAATGCAGAGAAAACAGGATTTTAAACAGTTAAGAAAACATTAAAACAGTCAAAAAGCAAAAAAATAAAAAATTTAATTATTTTTTATTTATTTTTTGGTGTTTGAGTCGTCGTAGGAACCGCAAATTAATTCCAATACTTGTGTTTATTGTATGTATTTGTTCAGTAAAGTCTTGGGAAAAAAAATTATATCTGCAAAAAAATCACTTTTAAAAGATATGTTGATCAAAACTATCAAGCACGATATGAGCAAGATTTCCCAAAAATGCCTCCTTGAGCGGTCACCAAGTTTTTCATACGGTATTATGGTGCCCTAACAACAGCACACATACTAATAAGACAGCTTTTTGGAAAGATTAAGACCTAAGGAATCGGAATCTGCATCATAGTATAACACAGCATTTGGGTGTTCAAAGGAGTTTCAGTCAAAAAACTGTGTTGTTCGTTTCAAAAATGTAGTTTACGTAAATACTTAAACTTAACGGTTACTTGAATTATGTTTCACACCAGATGTATCTTCTCACAAGGGTTGCGGTATTGTAGCAATTTAAATGAAGTTAAACAACAATGTGGTTCTGGAGATAATATGTTGTTGTTTTTTGTCTGATAATAGGCGCAGGGGGATTTTCACACCCTGTTTTTAAAGGGTTAGAAATAAACTACCAGCACTTGAGTGAACTTGAAGTAGCTGTTGTTTTCAGCAAGAGTAGAGCAGACATTCTCGGGCAGCCTCCTTGAACACTGTTTGAAATGTGTTTGTTTGCTCTCAAACCTGACTGTCCACAGACAAATGAAAGGCCCTAACTGGACTGTGTGCTCTGGGTACTGAACGATGTGATGGTGCTTTGGCCTCAAGAGGACGATCGGTATGTAGCTTCTTCTGAAAATACAAGTAGTACTCCGTCATTACCGGAAGAAATGACAGGGGGGCACCAATGAAACCCCCCATCTGTCGAAGCTGCAAGACAAGTTAACACACATCTTTATTGTCTGCGTTCCTAATCTTGCCTCCAATTAACACTGGGAGCAATCTTGGGAAACACCAGTTCTGTGCAGCCTGGCGCTCCCAGGAGATTCCCCATATGGCTCGTTGGATGCTTCACTGCGTTTTTCACTGCTAAGCTACTTGAATTGATTCATCCTTCCATGCAGTTTTAGTCATGTGGATTGTCGCTCTGCTGAGACCAGATGTTTGGTGATTAAAGCCACTTCATAGGACACAATACCTTGACAGAGATCATGGCCAACGCTCGGAGGCAAGCCAGGCCGATACATGTGGCAGTGAGCACAATTAATCGAAAATGTATATTTTAACCCTTTTCTCTGGTGCATCTCATCTTTCTGGACAGTGCCTTTGAATGACTGCTCAGCTCTGTCTTTTTGAAAGCAGGTCAGCTGCAAATTTGTGTCTGTCAGTTTGACAGAATCTCCAAAAGAAACACTTGCTGACAGCCAAGGGCGCGAGAGACTAGATTATCTCCCGCAACGATTGCATACCCCTTTTCGAATCAATTACAATTAGATGCCACTGACCTCAAGGTCTTTGACCAATTGTCCCAGTGCCTAGTCTCGAACAAAGTACTGAACATCTTGCTCTCTGCAAAGAAGCACAAGCTGCATTTGGTCAGTTGTTGATCGATCAATCGAGGTAAGTGAAGTTTGTTTTTTTCTTCTCCGAACCCAATGGATTCACTAATTCAAAGAAAGTTTTTTTTCTGGTTCACTTTGCCGTCCCAAATATCCTTAATTGTGTCTGTCATGGACTTCCAAATGGATGCATTAGTAGTCCTCGCTCATAGGCACTGGAATAAAGGAATCAGACGAAACACTCCTTTCCTGCTTCAGTGTTCCCTAAACAGATGGGAGCTGGCTCAGTGTAGTTGAGGCTTTGTTTAAACAGTTTTCTCTGATCCATTGTCAATACACGAGTGTTAAAAAAAACAAGGTCGATCACAAAAACAGCTTATGCATTCTCGATTGAGGCCCTCGCTTGCTCACAGATTCACAGTCTGTCCCCCAGTTACCTGCCGCCTCTGTGGTCCCAAGTGAAGACCCTTCCAGTCTCGCGTGTTAGTTTATCCCAGACATTCACATAGCTACATAAGGCCCTTCCATTGGTTAGTTTTATTTTCACACCTGTTCGTGCCTTTTTGCTCGTTCATTGGCCTGCAGCTTCAGGGGCGGCGCTATTCTTCCTCTTCTCTAGAAAAGGGTAGATTCTATCATCTCAAAAGTCAATGTTCAGCTCCGCCACCTCAGGCGAACAAGAGAACTACACTTCCTTCTAATAAAACAGTCCCACTGGCATCCACATGCACTATGCAAATGGTGTTTTAAAATCCATTCACACAAAAATCATTAATAAAAACAGTGACTTTCATATGCATACAATTACACATTCTTAATAATAATAATATCCCTTATTAATTATCAGTTTTTTTTAGAATTTAGTTAGTCAAATTTGGACTTATGCAATGTAAAAAGAAATTGTTTGTGTACATTACAATGCATTAAATATGATAATTAATAAGGGATATTATTATGAAGGATTTGTAATTGTATGCATATGAAGGACACTTTTATCTACTAGGAAATGATAATGTGTGAATGAATGTTAGAGATTGCATGCTGCATGTATTATTTATACATGTGTTATTATTATTTGTTTTATTGCATAGGTTTTTATTTTAAGACATTGTATATGTTGTGTAAAGCGACTTTGAGTATTAAGAAAAGCGCTATATACATTAAATGCATTATTATTATTATGTACTGTCGCTTTAAGGACTTGTAGTTCTCTTGTTCGCCTGAGGTGACGGAGCTGAAGGTTGACTTTTGAGACTTTACCGGTCAGAAGAAGAAGAAGTGGACGGGCTCCGTCACTTTAGCTGCGGCCAATGAGCGAGTAAAAGGCACTCGAAGGTGTTGAAAATTAGGTTAACGAATAGGACGGGCTCTAGGCTCCATGGCTGGATATAAATCAACTGTATGACGAGAAAACGTTCTCTTTTCCGACTACTAGCGAGTGAATCGGACCTGCGTGCCCGTGAAGTTCGCTGTGGAGCCAAAAGAGCTCGATCGAAAGCATAAGCTGTCTGTCTATCACTTTTTATTATTCTTTTATTATAACCAGGATTTTTTAGCATATTTCTTTATAATGTACACAAACATTTCTTTATTTTACACTGTGCAAAGTCTAAATGTGACAAACTAAGCTTTAAAAACCCTACACCGTCCAATCAAAACAATCTCAGTGAGCCAACTGTTTTACCCATCTGGGTGCAGAGCAGCTGCCGAGAGGTACTCAGCAGTGGAGCAGCTGGGGGGTCGGCGATGCACTCAGCTGTTTAAAAAAGGCCATAAAACAGGTTTTGATAAAGTGTGAGTTACCGAATCCACGAGAGGTCCTTGAGCGTGCAGCCATAACTGGCCAACCAAAACATTATGCACTTTGCCGCAGCAGAATTTGAGTTGAGCCTGTTGCTTTCCCCTCTATTAGATGTTTTTTTATAATTTAAAATAAAGCCAGTCAAATCTTCCCAATGCATAATGCAATGAGTTATAATGTAATATGAGAAGCCAAATTAGCACTGCCGAGTTGTGGCAACGTTACAGATTGTCTCTTTATGAAACAGGCATGCAGTGAGACAACAATCGACTGTATTTTTGAGAAGCAGCCAGCTCACTGAATCGTGATGTCATTTCTTACAGCGCTTCATTACATTTGTTCACAGCTTTAAAAACAACAATAAACTCAATGTAGATTGTACTGACAGTTTGGGCTTGTTTGGCTTATTTTTTTTTTGTCATTTAAGGTGAGGATCTGTGCATCAGTACCCAAGTCCCACCATGTTCACTTGTTTTGGAAGCAGCCTTTAATAATCTCTAATCTTGGCTACTAGAGTGGACAGGTAAAGATAATGAGACGACGCATGTATGTCTGCTACACATCTGCAATCATCTGGATCTGCTCTTTGTCATTTTTCGATCCTACCCGTCGCTTTTCTGTTTGTCTCGTTAACAACTTGCACGATAGGCTCACCTCGCTGGTTGCCTGGAGGTATTTCATTTTTTCCAGGGCAGTCGTGGACGGGCAGGTCCGTCCGTGGAGATGGAGGCCTTGATTAATGGACGTAGGAAGCGCGAACAATTACAGCTCGGGTTGCACAGACGAGCCAACGCCGAACCTTGACTGCCCCGGTACGAGGAAGTACCCAGGTATCAGCTTCAGGAATATATATATATGGGGGGGGCCCTGGATTGTTGGCCCGCTCTGCTTAATGACGAGAATATATCTCAGCTACGATACTCAAGCTTATTTAAATGAAAGACATGCATAATGGAAGCCAGTCTTAAGGCATGTCATACTGTAGATATGCAGAAGCTTGGTGTATTTCCTCTTTAGTGCGTAAAAGCAGTCTATGGATTACCGGCATTAGGAAATGACTTTTTAACACATGCTTCCCTTAAGCTCACTGTGTTTTGCCCACATCAGCCTGCTGTATACAACTACATTAACGGAGGTCTTGGTAGTCTCTCTCTCTCTCTCTCTCTCTCTCTCTCTCTCTCTCTCTCTCTCTCTCTCTCTTCCCCCCCTACCCATTCCACTTGACAAGCAGAGAGCGATATAGAAACAGGCTGAGGCGCCAGTGGGATAGAAAACCTTGAGAGGCACCGTTCAGCTGCTCCTATATCTCTTTCCTGCCACTCTTATCATGTTGAGGTAAGGAGGGAGAGATGAGCAACAACAGCTCAGTATAACACGGGAACTCGTACGCCGCTGTGAAGGGGTTGAAAACTATGTAGAAATAGAATTAATTTGGAAATACTTACGTTTTATAATGGTCATTGAAGTCTTGGTACGATCCCGACATTTGCAAGATGTTTAAAACGATGTCACTTGTAAAATGATAATGAAAATAAATTAATGGCATATACACAATATACTTACTAGTAATACAAGACATATTGAGTTGCTACCTACAGAAATGCAACAATTAAAAAATATATATTAGTAGAAAATAATACAACTGCTTTTAGATATTCTACCAATACACCAAACTGGCAATCTCAACCCGTGTAACTACACCTGTGTGCTCTACCATCCTGGAGTTACTGCAGAGAAACTGGAGCAAAACAGCCGCTGACTACCCTGGTTGTAATTCTTTTGGGAAAACAGAGGTTCTAAAATTACTCAACAGAATCACAGAATACATACTATTATGAAAACTCACTCAACAGTATTGTTTCTTCCCCTGTTTAAAGTCTGAGCTCACGCAGCTCTTCCCCTCTCTCGGCAGCGTATTGTCGTGAGGCCCAACGATGCTCCGCTCATGTCAAACATCAATGGGAGGATATAATGAAGGGGTCCATTTGTTTGACTTAATATTCAATCCTATGTATCTCATTAACCCAGAGAAAGCACACGTAGTTTTAAAACCGTTAACAACCAAAATGCTTTTAAGTTTCCCCACAACTAACCAAATAATCTGTATATAACTATCACAAAATTAAAAACATAAATAAGGAAATAGTTCTTGTCAGATAGTGTCTGACTAGATCTTTATTATACATTTTAGAATGTCTGCTTGCGATCGGTTAAAGACAATCGGTTTAAGTAATAATCTCGAAGATTTTCCTTTTATTAAATGTTAAGTCATTATTCACTATGAAGGAGGTAACACAATAGTGAAATAAGCCTGTGGCCCACTGATGAAAATATTTGCAGTATTTCAAACTGAATGTCTGCAGTGACATTTCGACAAAGAAAATGCTGAAAAACAACATAAGTTGACTTTTATTACCAAGCAGTCACAGGGAAAGGCACTGGGTTTATCAGTGCAAACTTCAAATAAAGAAGTCCGACAACATTTATATCATTTTTTGCTGCCCCAGACATGAGTCAGTGAACAGTGACATACCTGGTGTCTTCACCAGGTATGTCTGCAACAACCACTGCTGTAATGTTTGGTTGAATGATTACCACCCACTATTGGCTAACGGCCCCTGTCTAGACCGGAAGTGTATCGGAAGGATTTTTCTGACTCACACGTCTTACACAACAGGTACGCTCTCATTTTAATCTATGCAGATGTCTTCACCGGCTCCGTGCAGCTCCATCCCACGGGCGAAACCATCACTTGAAGAGTTTAAATCTGTTTTTTTTTAAATACGTGATAGTGTTGTTTATGCCCCAAATAGAAAGGCACAAATGATTGTGTCTCTGGCTAATAAGTGGCGGCGATGCATTAAGCTGTGTGTGTACTGGTTAAGTACAGCAGGCAATCAATGGCAGTATCAACAAGTGGGAATCACTGCAAACACCACACATTTTAGGCAATTTGGTGCAGCAGTGTGAAAGATTAGCCGTGGACAGACACAGAGGTGCACACACATACATCCACACAAGGCTGTTCGCATTATCTCCTGGCGGAAATAATAACAATTTAGTTGAACTCCAGGTGTGTTACTAACAACGCTAATAGTCAAGGTCCAAGCCGAGAGTCAAGTCATCACAACCTGAAATAACACCACCCATAGCAGTACAAATGGAAACATAAAATTCCAGCAGCTGTGGCACCACACAGGTAGGGAAACCAAGTTAAATAGCTGTCATTTAGCCACTCTTGCGATAAACAGCCAATGTGAATGCTAATCAGTGCTCTGTCTGTCAACGAACACAAGAGCAGCTGCTGTTTTACAGCACTAGCATGATGCTGCATGTTGTCAGCCCTCGTCCCACAGGCGCTGGTACGCGTCTCCCACTGAGACAGTTGGGGGGTAATCAGCTGTACGCAACAGACGGGTTAATTACTGCGCACCTCAAATAATCAAATGAGTGACAAGCCAACATTAAGTGTCTTGGTCAGGTGTTGGGCCACCATGAGCCTCCGGAACAGCTTCAACGCATCTTCCCACAGATTCTACAAACATCTCTATTTGTTTTGTTGAAAGTTGTTTTTGCAAGTTATTGCAAAGCAGGAAGTCGGGATAACACAGTTCATCGGTTTAGTTAGGCTACTGAAGTCAAGTGTTTTTAAAATATTAGTTAAAATGGTTTAATGTATCGTTGGCGTGATGCATATTTAGATGTTACCTCCCCAAAAGAAACACAGAGAAGAAGACTTCAGACAGAATCATGCCTACATGTGTGCTGACTCAGCAGAGTTAACATTAAATGAGAAAAGTTGTTCTACAGGAGAACAAATATTTGAAAGCAATTCCCTATGCCTGAGAGCCTTCCTGCATTATATCCCATTATATATTCATATTTTGGATTTTCACCTGCTGCCTGAATGTTTTTTTCTTCCTTTAAACAAATGAAGACATTTCTATCATAAATGGATGCAGTAAAAGCAGAAATTAAAGTGTTTAATGTTCAGATTTTCCTGGTGTCCCCAGCAATGTGGAAAATAATCCTACGCCCTTGAATAAAACAAAGTGTTGGAGGTTGAATATGAGACTGAAAAAGGTTTTTGTCACAATTTTGATGCGGTAATGATTTGTTGATATCATAGCATAGCACATTTGAAAGGATGTCAGCAATATCTCAAAGACAATAAGACAAATAACTCAATGATGTGATTGAAAAACAAACCAGACTGAATATGTGCCAAAAAGGCTCTCTGCACTTCTTGAGGAAGCTTTTAGAGCGTCTCATGCTTTATAAAATACAAAATTTAAGGGAAGTGATCGAGAGAAAGTAGATGTAGCTCCGGCAGAGTGGTCTGCATTCCAATAACCTCAGCGGTTTCGCTCAGCCCTATGTTCCCTCAGCCCTATGTTCCCTCAGCCCTATATTTCCTCAGCCCTATCTTCCCTCAGCCCTATGTTCCCTCAGCCATATGTTCCCTCAGCCCTATGTTTCCTCAGCCCTATCTTCCCTCAGCCCTATGTTTCCTCAGCCCTATGTTCCCTCAGCCCTATGGTCCCTCAGATCAGTACCTTCTCCACCAATAAGGTAACGATGTTGCCTGTTTGTTTGTTCTTTTCGTCTGTCTGTAATGGAATGTTGTTCGTACATCTCATAAACGTACAGAAAGATTTTGACATGGGCCATGGATGATGTTGAGGGAACATAGGTCCTCAAAGGAGTTTTTGTGAGAGAGAGAGAGAGAGAGACTGAGATGGATCAAGGCAAAACCCCACCAGTCTTACAGTATCATCTCTCCAAAGCTGACATTCTTGAGAGGGGGAACTTTGTGTAAGAAAAACCCTTTTCTCAGACCGATTTTTAGCAATTCTGGTGTGACTCATGGGGTTTATTTAAATTGTGTTGTATTTCACCGCATTTTTCTTCTTAAGGGAAACATGCAAGAGACGTGGCTTCAAAACGGGGATGTTAAATAAATTGGATCAAACAAGTCTTCTGTTTTTCCGTCACATCTTCAAACCGCAAGAGGCATGCCTTCGCTGCCTCTGTGTAGATACCATGCGTGCGTCAACCCCGCGCATGAAGAGAAACCTCTCATCATCTGCGCACAAAAGGCTGCTTCTGAAGGCATGCTGGTGGTGGTGTACTTCCCGGGTTCTCTGCTGTTTTTCCTTTTTATTTTACTCCCCCCAGCGGAGAACGCCGTCTGCCAGGCGGCTGTCTTCCTCTCTGTCAGGCAGCGCGTGTCAGGTGTGTGAAGCCGAAGGCTTGTTTACAGTTGCCCCCCAGGGGGCGGGGTTGGGGTTTCGTGATATGATATAAGAGGCGGGCTGAGATGTTTAGTAGGGCTACGGCAGGGCTCACGCTTGAATGTGACTGCGCTACAGTTTAAACCCCTTTAAATCTCGGGGGGAGAAGCGCAGAGTCAGCGCCGCAGCCTGGTAAAGTCTGCAGGTCTCGCTCTCGCAATGCAAGAAGCCGTGTAGCAACACGGGCAGCGTAATGCAACCCTGGTAAAAGCTGGAGCGGGGCCTCCTGAGGGGACTACAAAAGCTTTACAGCCAAGTGAGTTACTGTATCCAGTGAAAACAGCCCGCCTGCGATCTGACTTCATTGTGCATTAATGACATTGTTGCCGTCGACCTCCATCGGCGTCAGTTGACATGAAAAGATCTCCTTTCTGTCCTGCCATAAAACCTCTTTAGCCTTGGAAAGCAGCCACTGAGAGGAAAGGGGACAGCAAGGAGAAGGGGTCAAATTAAGTCTAGACAACTCATTCATCCTTTCCTTATGAAATGGATCTCCCGAGGCAGACGTTTCACGACGACCACATAATGTCTTTGAGACTGTCCGGCACATGAAAAGCACAATTGCATTGCGATACGAGGCCCTTGCAAAGAAGACGTAGAGTGGAAGATCAGAATGTTTTATTCCTTGTTTTTGTTGTTGTTGTTGTTGTTGTTTTTCTGTAAAAGCTATACGCTGATATATTTTAATGCCATGATTTTGAAGCCTATGTGAAGAGGATTTATAAAGGAAGAGTGGTCCGTGGTATGAATGCAGTCAGATACAGACAATAGTAGAATTATAAAACTTGCAATGTCTGGGTGTACGGAAAGAGAATGTCCTTGTGAGGTCACCATGACGTCACCGTTTGACGCAAAAGCTTTTATACCTACTCAGATAAATTGCTGCGTTTCAGTTTTGTTCTTTTATTTAACTGGTAGTCTTGTCCTTTTAACGGAAAACGTTTGTATCAATTGTTCCACACCTATGTTGCAAATATATATGTCTGACATGACTTGCAGAAAGACACTCAGGATGTGCAGCTCCACCGGCATGGGAGCTTCTGCTTTCACTCTATTTGAGCAATTAATCAAGCCGACAAATGGCATTCTGTAATGGCGGTTGTTAGAAACATCGCGCCCCTAACAATTTAACTCATTTACATTAGCTGGGCTTGTGGTAATTGCTCCAATTGCATGAATGCAGCCACATTATTCCTGCATTCTCATTCCACGGGAGCACAGACAGGTATTTGTGAACATTACTTATGACAGGAAAGCTGGCAGATCCATGTTTTGCACCTGGATATAAAATAAAAGCTTCCCATATGTAGTAGTGTAATATAAAGCTACTGTATTTAAATACAACAGGATGTACTAGTACTATAATTTTTTCTCCGAAACAGATGCACTTTCTTTTTTCAATCCGTCCAGCTTTCTCCACAGCAACCGACACCCTCGGGTTATAAAGTGAAGCTGATGCGATTGTGCCTTAAACCTGCATTATTTCCAATGGCCATCAGGGGGCGACTCCTCTGGTTACAAGAAGAAGTCTGGTTGTATAGAAGTCTATGAGAAAAACTTCTATTTTTCATTTATTCCCTCAGTAAACATTGTAAACATGAGTTTATGTCTCAATCTCTAGTTTCAAGTATTGCTCAATACAGCATGATGTTCATTTAATAAATGATGGTCCCATTCCAGCACAGTCTCATGTCAGTTTGTGACATAGTGAATACATTCTATTGGTTACGTGGACATGGACTTGCATTGTCCATTTGTCTTCTTGTCAATCAGTACAAAGACAATGCCAACGGTAAGTCAATTCTATTCCCACCCAAACTAAACTCAGCTACAATACTATGCAACAGTCAGAGTAAGCGACCTAATATTTAAAATCGAGAAATACTGCTTATGATGGGTGGGACGGGGATGGATGGGTCCAACAAACACAGGACTTTCAACCATGAGGCTGGTGTTCCATACCTTGTGTCCCAAAGTGTTGTTGTGAAGCGACTGAGTCTGATAGATGATCTCTACCATGAAGTACATTTATACTGTATATCTATAGTTGTTAAGACATTTCACTTCAAACCAACAAACTCCAGATGACCTGGAGGAAAAGGCTCATCCTCCGGGAATCATGCATGTTTGTACAAAATGTCATGGCAGTGCATCCAATAATTTAGATTTTTCAGTCAGAACCAAAGGGATGCGATGACCAATCGACCGTCCAACCAACATTGTCAACCCTAAAGCCGTGCCCTAGTGTGTACACAACAAAAGAGTTCTTAAAATGAATACTGCAGAGTTTATCATGGTTTTCAGTCCGTCAAGCACTGGACACTACACAATTCCCATAATGCACCTCAAAAGCATCATTAGTCAGACCCTCCCTGCCTGGTAAATGCCCCACGATATTTTCTCAGACTTGATGTCTTGAGCCACAGAAGACATTTTACCGGCTGAGTAGTTCTCCTCGAGATGTTTAAACTCATGTGTAAAGTCTGTGGAGTGCCACTTGGGTTCTAAATTTAAAGTGTAAATACCTCTTGCGCCGCTGTAAATTACAAACCGTGTCAGAGCCTCGGCGCTCCATTAAGCACAGTCCACTTGACCCGCGTGAACTCCTAACCATTGTTGGGTAAAGCCCCCACCCAAACCCCTCATCGGCCCACTCAAACCTACACAAGACGGTTCATAAGGAAGAGGTGCAACTATTTATCAGCAAGCCATTAAGAATTCACTTGAATTTCATGTGCATACAAGGACATGCTCTAAGTCACTATTAGAGATTGAAAGCCCCAGTAAATCCACAACATGCCGCCGCCCGGCCCTGCATCCATGTGTGTTATTCATTTCAATTATGAAGCAAACCTGCACGGCCGAGCTGCTCCGCTGGCCCCCGCGTTTGCTATTCATCACTAGCGACACAGCCGAGGTGTCCGCCAGACGCTCGCAGAGTAGCATGTAAATACGCTGTGATTAAATGAGGATGTAACCAAATGATGCAAGAGCCTCTAATGGAGTCCGTAACTTCTTCTCAGCTCTCCACATGAACATTGTTGTGGCAGACAGCTTTGGAAGAAAGTAGACCACGAGTGAGCGGCAGAATTAATGGGGAGGGAGTGGGAATAAATGCAATATTATAAGGAACTCTGACCCGCCATGACTTGGTTAAAGTACGCATTAAAGGGAATAATATCTGACTGTATGAATGAGCTGATTCTCCATACCGGGCTAGATAAAGTGAGTATGACAGGGGTGGGACAGCCACACAGAGAGAGGCAGACTGAGAGTAACGCGGGAACAAATACAACCATGAGTCACATTAGTGGGAGAAAGATGGGGTGCTGAGAGGGGGAGACAAGTAAACAGGATTATGAAACAAACCCTTAGGCAAATGAATATCATTGAGAGGTATATCACTGCCAACAAAGATGAATCAACCCCCTCTGGGTGAAAAACTTGTCCCACAACCAAGAGAAGCAAGGAACAGAATGTCCTTACTTACTTTTTTTATGTGCATCATATTCTCTGCAGTTTTTCCTTGTGCTTCAAAGGTAAAGAATAGAAAGAAAACCTCTTTAGATTATTATTATTTTCCCGCATGCTCCCATGGGGGTGTTTTATCTCAACTGAAACCCAGCATGGTGCAACACGGTCAGGAGCTTTAATCATTGCTCCGCCATTCTTAATAGAGTGATTATTAGCACGGGGATTAATGGGCTCATTTAAATCTCACGCAGGCCCTCTTGTGATTTACTTTTGTCGGGCGACTTCCAAGCGCACAAAGGGTGTGGCGACAGCGGGGGAGGGTTAAGGAGGGTTGGCGCTTCCCCCATTTACTCCCCTGGTGAGTGAGTGAGTGTGTGCTTCACGGGAGCTAACAAGGAGCGCAGGACACTTTAACCACTTTATCTCCCGACCGGATGGCTTCATTAGCTCGGCGAGGTGAGCTGAGGACAGGTAGAGGGGCAGGAAAAATAAATAAATGGACGGGCGAGGAGATGAGAGCAATTAGTGAGCCCAGCTGGAGAGCTACAGTTCTTTAGTAAAGCTCACAAACAATTCGGAACGAGGGCTCCGAGCTGCTGTGCTGTTCCAGAAATTCCTGCAGTCGTATTTGTGCCGCAGATTTGCTGTGCTGCGTGTTGAGGCAGTTTTATGAGGCTATTTCTTTTCTCAGGATGCGTGTGGGTGTGAGGGTGGGTGGGGTGACGGGATGGGAGCTTTGTGTCCTGGGCAGATATATACGCTGTGTAAGCACAATGCCCTTGAATCTGGCCTTGGACCTCTGTTGCATTTTATCCCTCTCGCTTCACTATCAGGAGATCAAGTAACTAATTTTAAAAGTGGAGTGGCGAATAGTCCACACTTCTGTTCTCCGTTCAGATAGGAGGGAAGATGTAGTGCTGTCTGCCTCTTATTTCTATTAAGTAATGCTGCATGTACTGCAGAGATACTGACATGAATATTTTTTCCTTGTCTTTAGTACATCGTCTGGTGGCAGCCCGGGTCTCCAGCAACGTTACAACTAACCTGCACTCTCAAATACGTTTAGAGGGAAACGTATTTGCTCCCGGAGAACGGTCACAGTTTTAAACAGTTGGAAACACATGGCCATCGTTTGGAATTCAAACAAAACAAAAGACTTGGTAAGGTTTAGTAAAAAAAAAAACATCATGGTTTGGCAGGAAATGACTGCGAAACCCCCCAAAACACAACAAAAACTTGGTTAGGTTAAACCAGTGGTTCTCAAACTTTTTCTGTCACGCCCCACTTTGGAGGAAGGAAAGTGTTCGGGCCCCACCGACCCAACAAAATTGTAACAAAATGATCCAACTTCTTGTGACTTTTTTTAAAATAATAGAAAAGAAAGAAAATTGAAATCCCTTTCAAGTAAACCAGATTGCTCCATCAGACAAAAACCAATAACATGTGCAATCACTTTGTTAGAACAATGCAAATAAAGTTCTATCTGTGCAAAACATAACTAATATTTGGCAAAAGAATGACCACAAGGTAGCCGGTTTGATCCCTGTTCTCCATAGTTTCATGTTGAAGTGTCCTTGAGCAAGACACTGAAGCCCCAGAGCTTCACAGCAGCACACTGCTCCTTCATTACTAAGGATGGAAAAAATGCAGACAATAATTTCCACACTGTGGGATTAATAAAGGATTATATATAATTTTTTTTTACAAATCTGCATCTCCCCTTGCATAATACTTCCGCGCCCCACTAGAGGTTTGCGCCACAGAGTTTGAGAACCACTGGGTTAAAACAATAAAGGTACTTGGTTCGGTTCAAGCAACAAAAGTACTTGGTTAGGTTAAAACAACAAAAGTACTTTATGTTAAGGCATTGAAAGTACTTGGTTATTAAGTTATTTGTGCTACCTCAAAAACCAACATAATTCCCTCGAAATGTAAATTCCCAAAATAGTTATGTTGTATGGCAATGTCATTTTTAGGAGACAGGGCTTGTATTTCCCTCTGCAGTGAATTAGAAATACAAAGTAGCATGCAAGTAAAGTCCCTCAAACAGTGCAGAGTTAAATGTATATGGTGCCTTTCCACCACTGGAGCCATAGTGTTACACACTCTGAATGAGGACAACCTCTATTAAGGTGCCAGCCAGAGGAATACAGGCTTCCATGACAGTTCTACTGCTACAGGTACAGTATGATGAGCGATGAGTGCAGTATTTGATGTAATGGGTGGTTGTCTTTCTATAAGTGATGGCCCTGTGAAAGGGTGGTAACCAGTGTGTCAGCCTCCACAGGATAATGGAAAATGGATGGATAAATGAATGGCCTACAACGGGTTCTTAAGGAGAACCTTGACCTATAATGGTTGCCATTACCAAAGATGCTCTGTAATAAAAAACGTGAAACTGCGCCGATGGTATGAAATGGTATACACTTCCTGTCTCACAAGTCGGCACAGTCTAATGTATTTATTTAAATATTGACACAGCTAACAGCCATATTCAGCATGACAAAAATGAGTTAGCCCGGGCGTTTGCGGCGTTATCTTAAAATGTTGACACAGTTTGGCTAACATTAACGCTAGACTGGTGCTACATGTAGCGAGTGTCTTGCTGGGACAGAGACAGGTTCAGAACAAAGTTAATTCTCTCCCTAGTTGAAAAATGCCATTTCAGTGTCAGAATGTTGGCTTGTGAAAAATGAGTCCAATATTAACTTCCATGACTATGGGGAATCTATCGGTCATAATCTGGGCTCACTTCTCCCAGAGGAGTTAATAGACTCAGGACCTGCCGCTGGGCTCCTAGAGGGGCGGGGAAGTAGCAAAACCCATCTGACACAGATACAGCAAATTGACACTTACCCAGGTAGCCATCGGCCCTATGCAGGTGAGTGTCAGCTGACTCTGCTGTGTTCCGGCTCCATGCGGCCAAATGTGAGCTAGCTTTGCTTTGGCCCATTTCATTTCCGCCAAATCTGGGTTGCCATATATGGGCCCGATCGGGCGTTGTCGAACACTCCAGTGTGGCATCTCCTTTCTGAACCGGCCTCCAATCTAAACCACAGCATATTGTCTGCATCATTTGTCATGGATACAGTGAAGTTTGTTTCTTACAGGCCTGACGGCAGCAAACAAACTTGCTGTCTGCTGGAAGAGCCAGATATTGGGTACTTCCGTGGTTGGATATAATTTATTCAGACCAAATAGAAATAAAACAACATGGTGTCTAAAAAATCATTAAGCGGAGGCAGAACATGTTGAAATCTACCCAGTTGCCAGACAATGATTTGGCATTGTATGTTTCTGTAAACCACAGGAAACGCTGCATGTCGACATTTCTGAACCAAAATATATGTTTAATAAAATACTATTGTGAAGCTGGAAGGGACCGCAGAGTCGAGTGGCAATTCCCTGTATGTTCATCACTAAAAAAGACGTACAAGTAGCACATGATGCATTGTTAATTAAAAAATTATAACAATATCAACTAAAAAAGTCACAGTCACACACTTTGTTGACCATGCAGCCAAGTATTTTTGCAGCGTGATAACAATGTCACTACTTCCACCTTTGCGCTTTACATATAACAACAATAACTTTTAAAAGGCACTGCATCAGTACACAATAGCATATGTAGGATTTACGATGCATTGCCACAAATAATGCACAGGACATTGTTGCAAGGGCACACACACAAGTCATGCTAAATGCCAGCCAGGTGGTCAGCTTCAGGCAAAGCTGTGGAAAAGGTTTCCCCTGTCAGAACAATCCCTCGCCCGGACTTCAGGCAGAAGCACATTTTAATGGCTTTCAATTAGAATTCCTGCAGCTGTGCCATGACGGCAACTGTTTATTCTCAGGTGAGAATCTATGGAGAGCTGCTTCGCAACATGTGACTTGTTTTCGAGTACTCAAACTCTTTTAGTGTGCAGATATCTGTACACATTAATACAGCAGCAAACAACTATTGTCGATGCAACGATATAGTGTCATGGCAGTGCTTGCGTTCCCAACTGGCTGGCTCACGGCCTCCGCTCTGCACTGCTCTCATACGGCGGTTTCAGTTGAAAACGCCATCCCGACCAACGGCGGTGTCATGGAAGCGTAGCGTCTTAAAACTGGCATTCTCACTACTGACCATCAGGGGGCAACTCCTGTTGCAAGTCTATATAAATGACTCTACTTCTCTCTTGATTTATTCCCTCAGTAAACATTGTAAACATGAGTTTATGTCTCAATCTCTAGTTTCAAGTCTTCTTCAATACAGCATGATGTTCATTTAGTAAATTATGGTCATTTAGAGTCAAACAGACCATAAAGCAGGGGATGCTTTCTGACGGGTTTACTGTGATTGACAGGTCGCTGCCGTTACTAGAGCCGTATATGACTCTACGTCGCTCCTCAGCAGTCCAAATATGGTCACTTCTGTTCATATATATATATATCCTCCACATATATGATAGAAAAAATATTGTCCACAATGTTGTGCTCCTTTGGGGCAAAGCTCCTGCATGTACTGTAGGTGAACGTTCAGACAGTGAGCTGAGCACTCACTGTCCATAGTAGGATGAGGACACAGGGAGGCGAAGGTAGTCGTGACGGCAACAAACAAACCTAAGAAAGGGATACATTGGGACACAAGGTCCGTTGATTTGGAGGGGGGCGGGGGCTCATCTGCTTTTACTAGTAGCAATTTGGAGAAAACAAGTTACTGAAATGAGGGCAATTTCTTTTCTGCCAGCGCTCGCTGGTCAGCTCACGCTGTAACTCCCCACACCGGGCCCGCCTGTCCTGCTTTTTTCTCCTGCGCCAGATGAACTGTAACTGCATTTGCAATACGCCGCTTATTGGCGATACATCGGTGCAGCTGTGCTTCTGCAGTTGTTGTTGTTTTTTCTGGGAGGGTAGACATGAAAACTCAGATATGAATACTAAACAAATGCTGTGATTTATATTCCTGTGGACGAACGGGGTGCACACACACACACACACACACCTACATCTGTTACTGGGAAACAGGGGTGAGACGGAAAGAAGGGAAGAGCGGGGAAAAGCATCTCCAAAAAGAGAAAGAAGACGGTGCATTGAAGATACACAGTCGAGTAGCGTTGCTGCAATCTATTTTTGGCTCCCTCGCTTCGCCCCAAATGCCACCCTGTTCTGAGACTTTCTCTCTTTCTTTTTCTTTTTTACAACTCGAGTCATTGATATAAGGTTGACTTCTTCCAAAGGCACGACAAATGCGCAGGTACTGACCAGGGGCGTCGTTAGGCCTGTTTTAGGGGGGCTGAAGCCCCCCCAAAATGTTCTTCAGCCCCCCCAAATAATTTGGCTTGAAAAAAAAAAAAAAATCTTTATTTTATTTTTTATTTTTATTTTGGTGATGTCATTAAATGAACTTATTGTTTCTCACATGGACAAGTTATTTATAACTCTAACATTCTACATATGTGAGTGCGTTTTGGTTTGTATGTTTTCTCCCCCTTCAAATTACAATCCAATAGCCTATCATCATACTTAGCTTTAGGGCACTAGGACCTTGGGGAGCCTGCTGCTCTGGCTTTCTCACTCTGCCAAGTAATGTCTCTCATCAACCACAGCAGGATTAAAAAGTAAACTCAAAGTTTAGCTCAAAGTAAACTACACCAAGGAGTTTAGCTCACAGTAAATGATGCACGGAGGGAATGTAAGTACAGGTAGTTACATAATTCAATTCAATTCATTTTATATAGCCCAACATCACAAATGCAAGTTTGCCTTGATTATAGTGAATGCGTTGGGTGCCTTCCATTTCAGCCCATCATACAATATTTATTATTTGATAATCAAGATGTACTTGAAATGTTTTTATTTTTATTTTTGTCATTCATGTTTTCTACACGGACAACAAAATAGATGTAAATGTTGATAAAAAATCGTATTCCCTTCTGCTCAAAATAAAACAAGTAAACGACTCAAAAGTTGACCCTGTCAGGTCCATTCTCCATCCATTGGATTTGGGAGTGACGTGGATATGAAAGCTAGTTTATCCGTCTTTCCTTTACAAGTAGGAAAATTATTTCTCTCTCGTTATTTGAGAAAAGTTCATATTTGTGTTCACTACGACCCTGACATTCTGTCTCTTCTGTTATCATATACTAATGAATGCAAGCAAAACTACAGAGCAAAATCACACTCTTTCTGATTGAACCAATCTATGAACTGTCGGAAACAATGGACATGTAGGCCCAATCCCAATCTCCACCCTCAAGCCCTGAACCCTCAGGCACTCACTGACGTCAGCTGCTAAGTGGCTGAGTGTGAGAGGCTGTGAGGGCTTGAACTGGTGTGAATATGAATGGGACAGCACTTTGCTGCAACATCACATGACCACATACAAAAATATTGTGTACAATTGTGTATTTATTTTATACTTTTTATTCACTGATTTGAACGTCAACCTCACGACATAAGTCATTTTAAATGATCTATGTACTCGTTTTGTCAAAACGAAATGTTTGATGAATGTAAAAAAAATATTTATATATATTTTTTCTGCTTGCTTTCCTCTGATTTCATGTGTTTTTATGTTCCATCTTTAATCCGTAATGTTATAGTTTATTTTATTGGGCTGAACGCCCACGTGTCTCTTTGTTTACCCTTTTTTTTTTTTTTACGTCTTCATGCTTCCATTGGGAACTGCGTGTTTAACGTCACATTCCTATGAACTGTGGGTAATTCCCTTAGGCAAAGTCAGCATCTAATGCTGACTTACGGAAAGGGTTCATGAAGGGCTCAAAATGTCTGCCAGAGAGCCTCAAACACTCTGCGATGTGACAATGGGACACCCCTAAACCCTCACGGACTTCGCGGGAGCGCGCCTCAAAGTCCGTGAGTCCGTAAGGGTGGAGATTGGGACTGGCCCGTAATGTAATGTAATATCCGCGGCCCCAAATGGACCCCAAAAAAAAGCCGCACCCATGCCAGTTCTCTAGGGGCTAAACGTCCCTGGTACTGACCCTCCCGGCGCTCTCCTTACACTAGAGCAGGGGTGCCCAATACGTCGATCGCGATCGTAGTGCGGGTCGATCGCAAGCCATTTTTTCACTCTTTCAAAAACTTTCTTGACAAAACGCAGCTCCCGGTGGGCAAATTAACAGGCTCGTTCGAAAAAGCTGCGCCTAGCCTGGAATCCAGACGAGAGCAGGCACGAGCAGCAGGGGGCGGAGTCAAAAAACTGCGGTCAAGTCGGACAGCTTTCAGCTGCCTTCAAAGTAGTCAGTAACAGGAAGTCACAGAAAAAATTACTTCCTGTTAGTTCCGAACTTTAGACTTCTTGTATTTTACAGATCACGTTTGGATTTATTCATATGTGTTTATAAATATATATTTGTGTAGAAATGTGGGTCTAGCTGCATCCTTTGTTCTTGTTATGTCTGCCTGTGAAATACATTACTACTGGTTTTGATATGTGTTGTATAAATACGCTTTTGTATTATCAACCACACAAGATATGTTTTTAAATTAAACATGAGACTAATAGTCAACAATCCAGCGTTAAGTATTACAACTACATATAAAATAAGGATTTTCTACAACACGTGGTGTTTGCTGTCAGATCTAAGAGACAATCAGCTCTCTGATGTGGCGACAGCCAGGCATTTCCCATCATGCACTGCGCCACACAGTCGGTGGAGGGCTACTGCGGCGCCTGGCTCTGAAATCGGGGGCTGCCTTGCTCTCGTGAGATTATCGTTGACCACGTCTGCATGACGTCAGATCAAGTCGGGATCAAGTCAAACTAAAATCTAACCGGCATGCATTGCGCGCCGATCGCTGAACCTATTATTGTCAATCACCACGGACGCTGTGCCCGCAATGGTTGGCAGCTTGAACGGATTTATTGCCAAGTACAGGGAGGACGATGTTTTCCCCGACTTCCTTAATTACCACTGCATAATACACCAACAAGCATTATGTCTGAGGCTAGCTACCAGCAGCTACTGTCCGGACTATGCAGCCCTGCTGGTTCCATTCAGTGCAAGTCATCAGATTAAAATGTAATGACCAAAAATTTACAAAATTGTATTGTGTCATAAGGGTTCATTTAGTTATGCAAGGTACGCCAATATTGTAAATATAAAGTATACTCGGTATATATATATATATATATATATATATAAATATAAATAGGTATTTACCATTATTAATGTAGGTAGATCTTCTTGACTTGGTCATTTTAAAAGTAGCTCGCGAGCCAAAAAAGTGTGGGCACCCCTGCACTAGAGAATGCACTATTAATTCACAGCTAACCTCTTCCCCTGTGATGTATGTCACAGAATAAAGTACCTTGCCTCGTGCTCCGTTCATCCACTGCATCGTTTTTCCACCCTGACTTCGGAACATATTGACAAAGGGGTTGGTGAAAAATCGGCCCAAAAATCCTGAATATGCAGGATGGGGCGGCTGCATATTCATTTACGCAGTATAAGGTTGAGTAAAGGAAACACTTGTCATGTGATGGCTCAGAGGGATCTCAGGTGAAGCTCCAGACGGGCTCTGCCTCAGATCAGCAGCGTGTTTCCTACACGGGTGATGGATGATCCTTGAGCCAAACACATCTCGGCGTATAAAATGCGGGACTGTACTTACTGATATTGGAATATAAGAAGCGTCAGCGAGCCTTTGAAAAATTCCTTTTTTTTTTATAGATGAGGGATAAGGCTTGAAATGAAGAAAGCTGCGTTCGGAAAGCTTTAAGCACATAAAAACCGGGGAGATCTAATCCCATGCGTGATGATAAGCACTCGAGGTATTGTTTGTGTGTGTGTGTGTGTGTGTGTGTGCGTGCGTGTGTTCACTTTTGTAAGAACCCCCGAGTACGAGGACTGCTTCCCATTTTAACCTACATCCTTTTCATTATTTTTGGAGGCCCGTGGTTGTGGAAAAATTCATTTTCAGGGACGGATGGATTTCTATGGGGGTGGTCTGCTTGTCAATTTTTTTACATTTCCGATAAAGCCCCGAAAGTAGTGGAACGAACGGAGGCAATGAATTAATTATGAGGCGCCGAGCCGACAGGATACAGCGATAAGGCGAACACAAACGTATTCCAGCCTCTCACCCTCCTTCCCGATGCTTGAAGGGCGGAGGTGGTTTGTGTGGAGCCGGAAACGGCGAAGAGCGCAACCATATCGCTCCCAATCAATTTGGTGAATAATCTCGTCATTTGCAACGACGGAGATTAATGGAATCGTGTTGTGCCGCGGAAGTACAGCGACCGCACCAAAGTTATGATTAAAAATGTCCGATGTTTAAATGAAATTATCCCTCTTGAGGAGCGTAAGACATTTGATTAATTGCGTTTCTGGGAGCAGGAGCCCCTCTGCAGCAGAAGATGGAAGCATCGTGATGCTCTACGCAATTAGGTATTGTGCCACTTTAAGGCCTGGAGACTTGCAAGTAATTGAAAAAGAAAATGTTTAAATTGATGCAGCAGAGGCTCAGAGAGCCCAGCTCACTGTTTGGGTCCACAATAATGTATCCTACACCTCCCACAATGCAACTGGATAGTGCTCATTTGACCCTGCTGAGTTTACCTGACCCACCAAATGGTTTGTTACACAGGAGCCTATGAGAAGCTGTGACTGGAAACTGTTTGGGAAAAGAGCAGGCACTTAAAAAAAGAAAGAAAAAGGTTTGGCAGGTGATTGAACGAACCATGTGTCAATCAAACTCTTACCAAAGCCAGTCAGGAGAAGAGTGAAAACATTGCTTCCATCAAGAAAGTATAACTGTTTACATTTTTGTAATATTTCTTATTGCATTCATATTCTTATTTCATTCAGTGACACTTTCTGTAAATGTGATGTTACAACATGAAGGTCTAAGAGCAGTTCCACCCCACTGCCTGGACTATTTGGGACAAAATGCTGAGGCCTTTTCCCTTTTTTTCCATTTAAAGCTGCACTAATCAACACTTATATTGATCCAGCCACATCAGGCAGCTGTTTTACCATGAAAGCTGGGCACTACGGGCTCAGTACCGAACATCAAACAGAAACAGTTGGGCTAGCTGGCGAACATAGCGGCACATTTAGTGCCTAGACAGAGACGAAGCTTCTTCAGGAGTGGGTGGAGACCAAAAGCTGAGCTAAAAGAGAGGGAATATTAGAATTAGATGAAACCTAAACCTCTTAGACCATTTCCCAACTATGTTCCGATGCATCAATAAAACATCTTCTAAAAGTTTGGAGCGACAAGGACATGGACAAATTCCTTCATTTAGCCGTGACAAGAAATATTCTATTATTAAAGGCCCTGCCTGAACAATTGAATAATACAGAGGCACAAGATGAAATACAAACATTTTAAGATGTGTTCAAATTGTGTTTAGTTTTTTTGGCCTGCCCTCATTTATATAAATGGGGTGGACAAAACAATGGAAACACCTGCCACTATACAATTCAACAGCACCGCCAACTGCATTCTCCACAATGATGCTGCGGTGGAATCAACACTTCTCTGTAACGACACAAACTGAATATGACCTTCATGAGGGGGAGGATCTGTTTCATTAGAGTGCGATGGTTTAACGTGCAGCGAGGTGTGCCTAATAAACTGGCAACTGAGTGTTTATACTTCACATTTGTAGACTCCAGTCCAAAAATGTGATTAAGTGGTGTGACTTCACAAAAATCCCCCAGAGACACAGCTGCGCCCAATGACTTTGACATGTGAAAAACCCCGCCCATTTCCATTTATGCAATTCAAGTTTGAACACTGTATTTCCATTTCATGAGCCGTACTTAGAAACAACCAGGGGACCCGGCAGGTATACATTACCATATGGGCAGAAGCAGACAGAGGAGCAGTCTGTCTTCTGTTTGGGTTAGAAGATGGATTTTGGAAAACAAAAGAAAAAACACAAGCAAAAGGAATTTTTGCTTGTGTTGGAGAAAGAGGTCAAAAACAGTCACAATGAAAAGCCCAACTTCGCCCACCCTGTTCCACATGCACTCCCGCAACCTTTTTTCCACACGTTGCTAAAGAGAAACTGTCGAAATACTCAACCTTTCTAAAAGAATCAAACTTCCGGGTTGCGTGTGGAGCCGTTGGGAGTTATTATCTGACATTTGGCAGGTCAAACTGTTCACAGTACAGGGCTGGAAAAGAAAAGGCCGGTTGGACACCCGTCACTCTTTCCATTCATAGAAAAAGAATAGCAGAAGAAGCAGACATCGAGACGTTTGACGTGGCCGTTTGACGAGGACAAAAGAAAATGAGGATGGTTGTCCCGGTGACGACACGCGTCACTGGGTCGTTAAGTGCGCCGCTGTCATGAGTGAGTGTTTCTATATACGGATGTTAGCCCGCTACAATGGTTGCAATTAAAGGGATTGGAAAGTAAATGGCCATTCAACCCCAATTCTATTAATATGGTTTCATCACTACAAATCAACACTGTTCTCCTAAACTGTATTTAAAACAAAAACTGTGTCTCCTGAATTAAACTAAAAAGGTGGAGATACAACATTTCCGCTAACGTATGGGAAATTGACAAATACTATTCATTTTGTACGGTGAGCGAGAGAGCCGGCCGCGTGTTGCATGATGGAAAAACGGCACGGCGAGTTGAACGGTTAGTCGCCATATTTATATTTGCATCATCACGACTCGACTTTATGCAAAAACCTGCGTTCAGTCAGTGGAACTTGGCAGCGCCGTTTAAAAATGAATCGCTATTCTGCTACAGCAAAGGCGTAAGAAGATAAGAAAGTTCATGACCCGGCTACTGTGAAAAAAAAACAGGCAAGTTAAAACCAAGCCTCGCCCACCTGCTGGAGCAAAACAGACTGATTTGTTTCCATCGCATCTGAGATGGCTGGAGCTCATGGGGAGTGGTCGCTCTGAAACCGCAAGGTAGCCGGTTCGATCCTTGGTCTCCCCATAGTTTGCATGTTGAAGTGTCCTTGAGCAAGACACTGAAGCCCCAGTTGCTCCCCGGGCAGCTCACTGCTCCTTAATGAACTAAGGTTGGGTTAAATGCAGAGACCAATTTTCCCAAGGGGGATTAAGAACGGATCATTTCTTTTTTCTTTCAGTTTGTCTCCCCACCGTAACGGTTTCTTCTGCTCGACCTGCAGATTTTGTTGATTTTTATTGTGTTCATCAGTGTAATTTCTTACTTTGTTGTGCTGTAACCTACAGACAAAGTATTACCATAAAAAAAATAAAAATAACAAGTCCGGTTATTGACAAGATGGATCAAGGATCTGTGGATGTGGGTGATAGGAGTGCTAAGGAGGTTTATTTTGAAAATTGACCGGATGCTCTCTCCGTTTCACCTCCGGCCCGGCTCGATCTGCTGTGTGCAACGCGGTTTTGCGGAATAGAGCGGGGAGCTGCTTCTGAAACTAGCTTAGTCTGTCGGAATCGCTAGCGTCGGCTAGAATGGAAGCGATCACTCCGTTGGCCGAAGACGCGCCCGGTTGAGTCCAGGCGGCGAGTTATGCTTCTGGGATGCAGTGCGGTGATTAATGTGAGTGCTGGTATTGCAGAGGGCTCAGTGGACCGGAGCTAAAAGGCCGACATTTTTCAAGTCCGCTACCCAAGGAATCGCCACTTATCAAAAAGTTAACCCTGCCTGCGACCGCCCCCAAAGTCGTATTACAGCTGTCAACAGGAAACCAAATCCTGAACAAAGGCATCCGGGCAAAGGAATTTCTTCTTTTTCTTCTTTTTCTTCCCACCCCTATTTTCTTCATAAGCCTTATTTATTTTCTTCCACTCGGCAGGTTAGGAGGGGTTGGGGGTGGGCGGCTGCGTTTGATTTATGGAACGAAGAGAGAGAAAAAAAAACGTCACAATGTGGGAATGCTAAAGGAAATGGGACTGTCGCCTCGGCGTTGTAAAAATGCACGGCCCAGGTGCGCGGGACTCAGCGGCTCCCTCCTCCATCATTGCAGACGGCGTGTTGTGCATGCACCAAAGCAACAGCAACAAAACGGCTGTGAAACTGTGAGAAAAGAGGAAGAGAGGCGGATTGACCACTCTGGACGAACTTTTTTTATTTTATTTATTTATCGTGACAAAACCATCCCTCTCCGTGTCGGTGAGACGGAGCAGGCTGTGGAGTACGACGACCCGGTCTCCACAACCTGATTTATGAGGTTCACCACACGCGTGAAAAGCTCCGTTCGAGGGGAGGGGGTCTTTGTAAGAACTTATCTGTGTGTAATTTATCACACCGCCACTCCCACACCGACTTCCCCCCTGCCCCGCCTGTTCACTGACCTGTGAGCTGGATACTAAACATTGGTTCAGATGAAATGGCCCTTAAAGCTGGTGGCTGTGCATTGTGGGTAATAGATATCCAGGCTCCAGTTAATTTTTTTACTGCACGAGGATTAAAAAGTGCGAGTGATCAATCTGAAAGCAATTAAGTTTGCCTCGGCGGTCCGGCAAAACGGCTTTCAAAGCGCACGCTTATTAATGAGAATACGGCGATGGCTGTTAACAACATGGCCCGTTCAGCCATCAGCCGTCTCCTTCTCTGTAGCTTTTATCCGGGTCACAGTTGAGCACATTAGTGTCCGTTCATCGAAATCAATTTAGTGTGAAAAATTGGAACTCGAGCCTCAGCGCTTTACTTTGGCTTTTGCACGTTGAAAATCAATTTGGCCGGCATTACCGATGGGCTTCCATCTGTTATTAATAGCTCTGCATGTTGTCTTGCTTCAGTGCAACGGTTACACCACTTCCACAGCCCAGTGGCCTCCGCGGCACCTGGAGAGCCCATAGTCGCACGGGGATCACCTCGACTCAAGACTCAGACCCTCCACAACAGCCCCGTGCATAGAAGAAATGTCGGGCCGGCGATGTGAGTACCGTGCAGCAGATTAGATATTGAATGTTCAGAAAGTTCAGAGTGTCTGTGTCGCCGCTTCTCCTTCCCTTTCCCCGCTCCACACCAGCCTCATTCAGTACAGTTAGGCCTGGATCAGGTTTATAGTTAGGGCTGGATCAGGTTTATAGTTGGTGCTGGATCAGGTTTATAGTTGGTGCTGGATCAGGTTTATAGTTAGTGCTGGATCAGGTTTATAGTTGGTGCTGGATCAGGTTTATAGTTAGGGCTGGATCAGGTTTATAGTTAGTGCTGGATCAGGTTTATAGTTGGTGCTGGATCAGGTTTATAGTTAGGGCTGGATCAGGTTTATAGTTAGTGCTGGATCAGGTTTATAGTTGGTGCTGGATCAGGTTTATAGTTAGTGCTGGATCAGGTTTATAGTTGGTGCTGGATCAGGTTTATAGTTAGTGCTGGATCAGGTTTATAGTTAGTGCTGGATCAGGTTTATAGTTAGTGCTGGATCAGGTTTATAGTTAGTGCTGGATCAATAGTTCGGGCAGTCTCAGGTTGATAGTTAGACTGGTTTAGGTGTATAGCTGGGGGACATCTTAGGATACACTGAGCTCCTCTCTCCTCTCCTCTAGCTCATTCTGTATGGATTCATGTTCCATTAATGCACTTCACTAACTCTTTCTTCCCCCGAGTATTTGTGGTTTCTCTCCTCACAGGTTTACATGGATCGTTGTTATTTCTTGACCCTGGTCCTGCCTGACATCAACTGCTATTGTGATTATTATTATTAGTTGCATTTGTATTACTATTACTGATACCATTACTGCTTTTATAATCATTATTATTATACTAAATCTACTGCTGCTGCTATTGTTGGTAGTCGTGACTTATGCCTACTACTCTCATTATATGAACAACTTATGTCATATTCATTGCATGTGCTGTAACTCTGTCATGTTGTTCATTCTAAATTGTTATGTTCTGAAATCTTTGGGTGGTAGACTCGAAGAAAAAGTTCTGGATTCAGTAAGTTATAATAAAATGGATTTAATAAAAAGTTGATGGTACAGTGTACACAAGGATGCACAAAAACACAGCGTCCACAGGCCACCGAATATCTTATCGGCAGTTAACTGTCTAGCTTTAAAATTATGCACCACGAACGGTGTAAAACATTTGATATTATAGATCAATATAATGGGCGTTGTCGTCTCTCATTGGCTTAATATTACAACGTGCAATTGGTTATAAGTTTATCAGAGGTGGAGGCAGCATTCGGGTTGGTTCAAAGGTGGTACCTCAGCACGCTTTGCTTCCTGGTTCTTGACGTCATCTCTCCACCCCTCTGTGTAACTGACACAAGTTCCCTCCCCTGGAGAGTTGTTTTTCAGTACAGAGGGGTACCTGGCACGGCACCCATTTTGAGGAGAACTATGAGCTCATCTTCATTTCACATTCCTGGCCTACCTACACCATCTCCTATGTTCACACACTAACTAAACTAACTGTGACTTTCCCCATGATACAATACACAATTTCATAAGGTTCACTCCCCCTTTTTGTTTATATTATTTCTTAAGTATCATATTTTACACATGGACATTCTTTATTTACAGTGTAAGGCCTAGACAATCATTATAAATCTACAGTACACATGACATCTATCACACTTCTGTCCATCCTGATAGAGGGATCCTCCTCTGTTGCTCTCACTCAGGTGTCTTACCTTTTTCCTGTACCGATGTGTAGGGCAGAGGATGTCGTATGTGTACAGATTGTAAAGCCCTCTGAGGCAAATTTGTGATTTTGGGCTGCACAAAATAAATTGAATTGAATCATCTTCTCCGCCTATGAATAAAACATAAAACTACTAAGAAAATGTTCATCAATGTGCTTCTGGGTCCAATTTTCTGCCATAGCAGACACAGGCTGAGGCAGAAGATACTCATCTACTGGACTGGTTTTTCATCTTCTACCTACAATGGAATGTGAATTTGCACGCTGGACACTGTGTGTGTGTGTGTGTGTGTGTGTGTGTGTGTGTGTGTGTGTGTGTGTGTGTGTGTGTGTGTGTGTGTGTGTGTCAGTCAGGGGGACGGAACAAAAAAAAAAACGTTTCCTTAATTATCTCTGGATCCACATCGTTGTTTAACTGCATTTAAATTGCTACAATACCGCAACCCTTGTGAGAAGAGACATGTGGTGTAACAAATAATTAAAGTAACCGTTAAGTTTATATACTTACGTAACCTCCGTCGACTTCTACGGCAGACCATAAGGTTTCACTAAATCCTTAATAAGTACCCCTTACAAAGTCAGATTTCACTAACAAACACATCTCAGTAACTCTAGCTTTTTTTGTCTTCCTCTGTTTCACGTTTCCTGGTCCCAAAGGCTTCCTGTTCGTCTCACGTTTGCCATTGTTTTGGCATAAAATAAGTAATTTTTCCAATTTTTAACTGACCGACACGTTTTTTGACTAACACTCCTTTGTAACACCGAAAGGCTTTTTTTGTGATTTTTGTGAGTGATTCTTTAGGTCCAAAAAGGTGTGTTATTAGTAGGATGTTGTTAAGGCCCTGAACCATGGAGTTGGAAAAACTCGGGGGTCTACGGTTTTCAAAAGGTTAATGCACCTGCGCCCGTGTGCGTGTGTATTTACACAAGCCCATCACAAATAAACCAATACTGCCTTGTCCAATTATGGCGATAGAGTGCAAATTAAGAAAGCAAGTAAAGAAGAAAAGAAAAGAAAAAGGAGAATAGAGATGAAATATAGCCTTCATTATTGGGAAGTAATTATGCAGGCACAAGGCAGTGATCAATCAATGAGAAATATATTAATAATTCCCCTACTACCGGTGCATCTCAATTAACCCTTAAACAGAACGGGCTGCTTCCCATTTAGGAAAGAAAGAAAAAGAGTATTGCATTTGTAACACTAGAAAAGCGTAGTCCGTCTCCCCACCCAAACAAAGAGGAAGAATTGAATCGCGCTTGAATACCACAGGGGGAAAAAGGGACTTAATCAGCTTGTATAATGCCTTAATTTAATGGATCATAACATATCGGTTATGGAATTAATCTGCAGATGCTCTTCTTCAAAAGGAGTTTTTTGAGCCACGACAATGTGGTCTGTAACCAGACCAGGGAACGCTTGCAACCGATAACCGGAAAGGCCCTTTTGCTACTGAAGCAGTTGTTGACCACTTGCTGTGGAAGAGTCAGTAGTCAATGACGATATCAAACAGTCAATAAGATGTTTTATTTTTTTAAGAAGTGTGAAATCACCGCACACACGAGAGGTCCCAGAGCAGAAGATAACCGGGTCGATGGGTCCACTAGTTTATGAGATTAGCCGCGGACAGACGGACACACACACGACTGGACGCATGATCTCCGCCAGGTGTAATTAAAAACAGCCGTTAGCGGGGCCTGATTAGTGACAAAGAATGGGCTCGTATCGTGCAGATGCCAAACAACCGGGTTTCTTGGCGTTAATAATTAATCCTGACCACCTGTATGTTTCTTAGATGGCTGGAACAAGAACCGTGCAGTCAGCAGGCTCTGGATGCCTGAAGCAGTTAAAGTAGCCATAACAATGAATATGGGATTAGGTCACACAATAATAATGTTCAGTGCATCTACTGTAGATGTAGTAGTAGCGATGAATGGAGGAAGAACTGCAGGGTGGTTAGCATGCAGCAAGCATTTATTATGTTTGGATTTCATCATCATCTGCAGATTCTGACTCAGAAAGTCCCAACCACACCATCGGCTGCGAGGTGGCCTTCCGGTTATTGGTCATGTCACGGAAATAAAAGTGAATAAATGTCATTGTTTTTGTAAATTTGACCATAGAAGCACAGAAGGCACATATATTTCGTCAAAGTTGATGATGTGCGAGTCCTTGTCCAAGAATGTCAAATCTGGAACCCTCATTAGCGCGAAACTCCTGTTGTATATGTCAGATAACGCTAAGAAAAATAAAATGGGTATGACCTCATCTCCAACTTTGTCCTAAAATAGAAAAATCCAGATAAAAATCAGATTTGTATTCTCTGCAATCTGACTTTAACTCCTGACTCCTCTGCTGGTGTAGGAGGCCTCCACATTAGCCTCCTCTACAGATGCGGCTCTGATGAGAGAGGTGTGAGACGTTCAGGGCAATTAGGAGGCATCACTGAGTTACCATCGGCATGTGCTGACGCCATCTAGCGGGTGTCCTATCCGATCAACTTTTAGACACATGGAGAGGGAGAGAGAATGATGAGGGAGGGAGGGGAGGGGGGCAAAGGATCATTTCCTGGCTCTTTTTTTTCTCTCCCTCCCCTCCCCTTCCTTCCCCCAAACACTGCCCCCCTTGATTCCCAATTCCCAATTAAGGAAGTAGTTCTGTTGTGTGGCAAATGAGCTGCCTCTTGCGCACGAGATAGAAACATACCTCCAACCCCATAAACACGGGCTGTTTGATGTTGCGCACACACGGAACGGGGGAGTGCGCGGCTCTAATCCCATCCAATTTCCGGACACACACGCACATAAAAGGGGGGGCTCGGTGATTCATTGAGAAATCATGAGAGAGAGAGAGAGAGAGAGAGAGAGAGAGAGAGAGAGAGAGAGAGAGAGAGAGAGAGAGAGAGAGACACTAGACGAACTGTTGGTGATGTGCGCCGGCTTCTGTATTACAATAAAGACACGGGCACCATTGCGGCTGCGCCAAGGTGCGCTCCAGACGCGTCCTACCGGCAGCAGAGCCCCATCAGCACCACCACCCCCGTCCTTGCGCAAGGGGAGAAGAACCAAAAAGGCTCCCCACAAAAATGGGCACCGAACACATCAGCGGGTGCAATTAAGCCGAGAGACGCGGCTGCCGACGCCGTGAGACGAGGGCGCTATCTTACAACTTTGATCGATGCTCTGCTGCTCCCACCAAAACAAAAGTGTTTGCGAGAGAGAGAGAGAGAGAGAGAGAGAGAGAGAGAGAGGGGCACCGCATCCCGCTGTTGACAGAGAGATCACTTGTGTGCCGCCGTCACAACTGTGCCAAAGAGACAGGGAGTCTCTCTTTTTTTTTTTTGGAAGCCACCGGAGCGGACCCGACCGGCATATCAATCAGCGTCCCGGGGAGCACCGGCGAGGAAAAGGCATTGTCTCACAGGTGTGTGTGCGTGCGTGTGTGAGTGTGTGTGTCTGTGTGTGGGGTTGGAACAGAGAGCGGGAGATGGCACTTTTCCCTTTTGAAGCCGGGTGGACAGCAACAGTCAGTGGCGAGCAAATGTAAAAAAAATATAGAAGAAATAGTTCCCTCCGTCTTGCCGCGGGTGCGCACCGGCGAGGAGGCGCACGAGACCTGCAGGATCATCGATCCGCACTTTGAGATCTTGCGCTGCTGCTGCCTGTGTGACGAGAGCAGACGGAGAGGAGACGGCGAGGCGGTGGGATTACCGGGTGCTTCTTCTCCCATTTAAAAAAAAAAAAACGAGAGATATTTTTTTTTCTTCTATTTTTTCATCTTCTCCATCTATTTGAACCATGAACGCCAGGATATTGTTTTCGCTCGTTTGTTCTGCGGCATTTCTCGCCGGGCTGCAGTGCGCCTCCACGAGGACCACCGCGGGGATGGATCTCCCCACCGCCGACTTCGGCTACGTTAACGGCGGCGGCGGCACCAGCGGGGAAACCGGGAGCAAGCGGGACTCGAACCAAACCCTGAACTCCAGGCTCAAGAGGAAAACCCTGGCGGTGGATTTTGCGGTCCCCTCTCTGTTGCGCTATTACCTGGCGGAGTTCATAAAGAGACCCCTGAACGGGGACTGCCAGACTTTCAGCGGGTGCTACGCGGTGCGCGCCAACTTGAAGATGCACTGCGTCCCCCTGCAGAAGACCATGTCCACTTTCGCCGAGTCCGCGTCCAGCAACGCGTCCGCCGAGCGGCCGCTGTCCAAAGTTCTGAAACTGGGCTTGACGAAAGCCAGCAGGAACCAAGTCGTGGTGGAAATAGGAGAGGATCTAGTGCGGACCGGGTGCGGGGGGTTGTCCGTGCACGAGGAGGCCCGCGCGCTCGACCTGGAAATGGACCTCACAACTATTCTGGAGTGGTGGCTCGGCGCGGATGGGGGCCGGCTCAGGGTTCGGCTCATGCCCGAGAAAAAGGCGCAGGTGCCCGGGATGGAGGACCGCTACACCGCGGCCATACGCGCCGCGGACCCGCGCCTCTCCTTCCAGATATCCTCCAGGGGTGAGTTTGTATTTATTCATTAATTAATTAATTAATGCATTGTCCTAACTCTCCCCCTCCCTTCAACGCTCTCTCCCGCGTTCACATGCACACAGGTGCGCGCACATGTCGCGACTCAGCAATGGTGCATTCAAGTTGCTCCGTCACGGTTTAGACGTTGTGTGTCTAAAGATGCGCGTGCTGCTTCCAGCTATCATGTTCTGCTTGTATAGGTGTGTGGGGGTGAATGAAGTGCAGAACGACAGTTGTCTGTCTCTAGGTTTTGACATATAGTGTGTGTGTGTGTGTGTGTGTGTGTGTGTGTGAGAGAGAGAGAGAGAGAGAGAGAGAGAGAGAGAGAGAGAGAGAGAGAGAGAGAATAACACTCCATGCATTTTTAGCGCTGTTGCTCTCCAGACTCCCGTTTCATTATTGATGCCCGCAGCGGCGCGCAGAGAGACGCGCTGCATGTTGAGTTCATTCCCCCAAACTCTTTTGATTATTATTTAGTTTCCAGTTGGGCTCCACGCTGGGTTTCCGTGCAGCATCTTCAGAGGCTTCCCTTCTGGTTGATCAGTTCCGAAGTGCCAATAATGACTTCATCTGAAAGGCATGGCACGAGGTCTGTCTGCGCGATGACATCAGAGCCCGTTGGGTTCCTCATCACCTTCTTCCTCAAGAGGGAAGTGCTGGACATTTCAAAAGAATGTGTTTTGATTAGGCACTAATTAAGAGAGAGAGAGAGAGAGACTCAATACTCGCGGGGTTCTTCCCTCGTTCTTCTCAGCATCGGCACAATCAGTGTAATTGCTTAATCACTTTGATGAGGGGGGCTGGCCGATAAAAAAAAAAAAATGCAACACAAACAGAAGCTCATTTTATTACAATTTGTGTGGCTTTTTGTGGGGGTTGCATTGTATTCATGTTTTTGATGATGAAGCATAACAGAAGCCCTGCAGCTCCCAGCAGGCATTCCAACAACACAGCTAGCGGTGGGAAGCCAGCTGGGGATGTGGCATTGTTTTGGCCACCTCTTTCTCGTCATGTCCACCGTTGAGGAGGCACTCTTTAGTAAACCACTGAACCCTGAAACGGTTCCAGTGGAGCTGACTGTGTAGCTCTGATGGCGGGGAAAAACATTTAGGTGTTTACTTTACTACTTTTGTCTATTTGTGTCTCTAGATGTCTCCTAAACTCCCCAAAAACATTTGCATAATATATCAGAAAACCTATAATACAAAAAAACAAACATATTTTTTAATGAAAGTAATCGACTGGGGACGTTTCATGGTGATTGCTATACGATCTTTTTTTTTTTACCCTATTCACATTTTCATTGTATAGTGGCATTTTTACAATAAATATATTTAATGTTGCCAGAAATCTCCACTTCAGTAGCACTGACACACACTAAAGTTTCCACTTTCATTCCTATCTGTATTCTGAAAGCTGTTTTCTTTGTTCATATATCATTCATAACCTGGTCTGTAGAACATTTCATTCCTAAAAACTTGGCAAAAATCGACATTTCTTATGGCTTTAGAAAGTATTTTCTGAATGTATGGATTGATACCAAGAGATAGTGAATGTTCCCTCAATAAAAAAAACTTTGACTGTGTCAACAAATCGAAACAAGAATGTATCCGATGTTCACATTTCTGTTCATGGAAATGTATGCAAATGAAGCACAACAGTTCAGAAAGTGTGTAATACAACAAAACTATTGTATTGATGTAAGTACACATCTGGGGAGGTTTCATGGTCATATCTCTGAGTTACATTGTGTTACCCTGTTGACCTGGGATGTCTCTCACGGGGACACAATAGACCCACCGCAGCTCCAATGAACCCAGCTGGGTGAGTGTGGGCGGGTGGGAAGGCAGCAGGGGATGCTCCTCTCAGTGGGGACCTCAGATCTATGTCGTCCTGGAGGGCAGTTTCTTTTTGTCATTTAACTTGGAGCCTTTGCGGTGAGTGAAATGATGTATACACGGGGAGAGGGCTGTGTTGTGCCATACGGACTCTAGATAAGAAGTGGATGCAGTCACAGTGACACGCCCACTGGTTGGTGGACTCACATTTCTTAAGCCACAGAGTTCGGCATTTTAGCCGTCGCAGTTTTGGGATCTTGTTCTTTTTTTTTCTAATCAGAAGTTAGTCAACTTTCATGAGCTGTAAACACACTGTCGAAAGTTGTCAGACAAAACACGGACAACAGTGTGTTCAACGCCTTGGTAGCAACCTGTCAATCAATGTGTAGCCCCGCCCTAAAGCATCCCCTGCTTTATGGTCTGTTTGACTCTAAATGACCATAATTTACTAAATGAACATCATGCTGTATTGAAGAAGACTTGAAACTAGAGATTGAGACATAAACTCATGTTTACAATGTTTACTGAGGGAATAAATCAAGAGAAGTAGAGTCATTTATATAGACTTCTATACAACCAGAGGAGTCATCCCCTGCTGGTCAGGAGAGAGAATGCAGGTTTGAGGTGCTTCTTGCATTGCTTCACTCTTCAGATCCGGAGGTTGACGCCTGGCGGTGCAGCAGTTGTGGTCAGAGATGGGAAATGCGAGACAAAATAAAACTCAAGACAATTTCAAAAGGCAGCTCTATAAATGATCCAACCTTCGAACCATGGATTTGATATGTTTCAAGAGAAACACAGGGAGAAGATGAGAAGTTATTTTAACTTCATGCCTGATTGCACACTATTCTATTACTGTATGTGACTCTGAGAGTCCACGATCATTTCTCTCACTTCACATCTCCTCCATCCTTCAGTCTCACACAACCCCCAGAAACGGATCACGTCTTTAATCATCACAGACGCCGGCTGCTCGAAGGAGCGAGGCGAGTCCCTGAAGGCAGCAAGGAAATACTGTAAAAGGGCATCCGTTCATTGGAAATCTGCTCTGATGGAGGGTAGCGCCGAACTATGAGGACGAGACAAAACAGCATTACGTGTACAAACACCAGAAGAAGAAAATGGAGGAAGCAGTCTCTCTGTGTATTTCTGATTACATTAGGACACAGACACACACACACACACACACACACACACACACACACCTTAAATGACTCAACTCAAGCCTCCAACGCGTGTTGTCTCGCTCCATCAGCTCCTTTACACCCGCAGATTGGCCCCTGTTTGGCATATTCCTGTGTAATATGTACGCTATACAGTTATTATTTATTTACCCTCTCTTTCCCAGCCTCTGGTAAGATGGCGACTATTAGCGTGAAGTAAATACCAGGCCTGGAATAATTTCACGATCAAGCGAACGCGCCCGCGGGCATCCAGGCATTAAAACTCTGCACAGTGCATTTACACTTACTGTGGCCCCATGGGGCCCCTCGCTAATGAGGAACACTGAGATGAGTTATGGTGGTGGGGGGGTAAACTAGTGCCGGGCAGGTGTGATAAAGAGTTGACCTCTACTTTATTGACCTCTGTTATGTTCGCCAAAACGCTGCCATTAATAGGCTGCGGGAGAATCGTTAAAACAATGTAATTATCGGTCTGTCTCGCCAATGTTTGGCCCCCTCAGCCGGGCTGCGAATGCAACACACACACACACACACACACACACACACACACACACACACACACACACACACACACACACACACACACAATGTGGCCTCCAGAGCGGCTGCACCAGTGTGATGGAGTGAGAGAGTGAGGGTTGGCCTCGTTCTTTCAAACCAACTTATTGCCGAATAGTTGACTATTTCTTTAAATTTAGATATTTTTATCCCCCCCCAAAAAAGATAGACTTTCAAGTTATTTCATCATTATTCATCATGACTTTTTTAAATGATTAACATTATTTAAACTAAATTAATTACATGGTGGACCAGTTTTTTGCTGTAATTCTGTTTGTGCCTTGATGCCAGATAGGGGACCCGTCAGACCCGATCATAATCACGGAATCATCCATCAATCAATAAATTGTTCCAGCCAGTAGATGCCAAACGAGTTCCAGCTTCTAAAAATTACATTACATTACATTACATGTCATTTAGCTGACACTTTTATCCAAAGCGACTTACAATAGTGCATTCAATCATGAGTACAAACTCAGAACAACAAGAATCAATAATCAATAATCACTAAAGTACAGTTTCTTCAATAGAGTTAAATTACAAAAATTACAGAAAATTACAAAAGTGCTATCAATAAGAGACATCAAAGTGCTACTAGAGTGCTAGTACAGTGCTACCTTCCTTATTCAAGGTGTAGTCGAAAGAGATGCGTTTTTAGTTTTCGACGGAAGATGTAGAGACTTTCTGCTGTCCTGATGTCAATGGGGAGCTCGTTCCACCATTGAGGAGCCAGGACAGCAAACAGTCGTGACTTTGTTGAGTGTTTAGCTCGTAGTGACGGAGCTACAAGTCGATTAGCAGAAGCCGAGCGGAGTGCCCGAGCTGGGGTGTACGGTGTTACCATGTCCTGTATATAGATAGGACCCGATCTGTTCGTGGCACGGTACGCAAGTACCAATGTTTTGAAGCGGATGCGGGCGACCACCGGTAGCCAGTGGAGTGTGCGGAGGAGGGGGGTGGTGTGGGTGAATTTCGGGAGGTTGAAGACCAGTCTAGCTGCTGCATTCTGGATGAGCTGTAAAGGTCGAATGGCGTTAGCGGGTAGACCTGCCAGGAGGGAGTTACAGTAGTCAAGTCGCGAGATGATCAGAGCCTGGACGAGAACCTGTGTCGCCTTCTGGGTGAGAAGGGGACGTATCCTCCTGATGTTGTACAGCATGTACCTACAGGAACGCGTTGTTGCGGTAATGTTGGCAGTCAGGGAGAGTTGACTGTCAAGTGTCACACCGAGGTTCCTGGCAGTCGGGGTAAAAATGGTGAATGTTCATAGCTTTTCTTGGTTACATAGTAAACTGAGTATCAGTGGGTCTTGGGCATTTCTCTTTGAGATCAAAGCATGAATTGACGAATCAATAAAATAATCACGAGTTTAATGAACGACTATAATAACCTTTAGCTGCAGCGTCAGGTCGATGTTTTCTGTGGCATCATTCCCGTGCAGAGCTTTGGTGACATTGTGCTGCCTCAGAGCCGAGGCCACAGTGTTACAGTGAATAGAATTGACCTATGAAAAGCCTCTAATTAGAGTGGAGGGTGGCGACTAACGATCATTTTCCTTCTGTAGGTTATTTTATGGAATTATCGGTGGAATCGTTCCGTGTATGAACACCAAACATATCCATTAAAAGCATGAGGGGACATCTTAAAATAAAAAATAGACATGAAACAGCGAAACAGATCCAAAACATTGCAGAGGTGATACAAGCGAATGTTTGCTGCATAATTATTATAAAACATCTTTAATTATGCGATTAAATAATGAAGAAGCGGATTATTCTACACTATATGACTTGATATCCTCCACACGGAACCTTTTTTCTCTCAGCGTTTCGACATTTGTGGATTCAGATTTTCTCAAGTGGGAAGAGTTCAGGTGTGGTGAAGTTGCAGTGATATCATGAGAGAGAGTGTGTGTGTGTGTGTGTGTGTGTGTGTGTGTGTGTGTGTGTGTGTGTGTGTGTGTGTGTGTGTGTGTGTGTGTGTGTAACAGCTTTAACGACGCGGTGCACCTGTTGACCTTTCATTTAGTTTGCCCAGGTGGAAGGCTGCAGAGCCCTCGGGGAAAGGAAGGAATGACATGACACTGCGAATGAGTACGTGGACTCGTGGTAATCAATGACACCCCTGACATTTAAAGCTTGTATCAGTCAGCCGCTAATGGGAAAATCCATAGGAGGTCACAATGACATGCCACTTTATTATTTATGCATTTCTATGATCGATTCGCTCCATTTGCGACACCACAACTCCCTCCGCTCCCCGGCGGCCCCGGAGCTGCTGATCGATTACGCAGGTCGCAGCGGGGCGCGGTAAAGCGCGCTTGTCCCGCGTTAGCCGCTAACCGGGGGCCCGAGGGGGAGGCCGCGGTCCCCCGTCTGTCAAGGGCTGAGATGAGCGCTGTGCAGCAGTGCTGAGAGGATCTCTGATTGATTTGTTTCTTTTTCTTTATAAATGTGAATGATGATACTTTCAACACCCAGATCGGATATCGGTCGCGGCGATCTCATTACTGCCCTGCAAACTGTCACTTTGGAGTTCAGGAAAATAGCAGTTTTTTCTCTGCGTAAAAAAAAAGGATAATGAGATGATCATCTAGTTTATTTATTTATAATCAAGTCATTTCCGGTCCTCCATATATTTTATACACGTGTCGGCGTCTTGTAAATTTGCGGCTAGTCAAGGTGACTTTCTTTCTTTTTTATTCTCCACTTATTCGGCACTGTCTTGTTCTCCCTTCTGTTCCCAAGATGTGTGTGTGTGTGTGTTTTTTTATTGATGCCACTTTTCTTATATACCTAAAAAAAAAAATCTGTAAGCTGCCTGTTTGATTAATGGCGGCGCTTACACGAGGCCCCGGCCACGGAGTTCAGCTCAGAGCGGAGGCTCTACAGGAGCCACCGCGAGATGCTCCACTTCCGTAATTAGAGAAATAAATACTGTTATGGAAGTTTTTCCCTATTTTGTATCCGTTTGCCAATTTCAAAAGCCACGGTGCCACACAGGCCCGATTTAGCTCTTATCTAACTTTTTTTGTCAGCGTGACGTGTCATGTTTTGTTAAATAGAAGCAGTACACAAGGTGGATGTATATAAGGGGGACCAAACAATCTAGTACACTTGCAGTAAGATCCCCTGTACTTGTCAACACTTCCCAACCAATCAATTTCTGCTGAGTCAGCACATTGACTCTTTTGTTTGTGTGTGTGTGGGGGGGTACCTCTTCTAAATGTGCACGTGGCACCTATTCACCTCAATGACAATTCAATGTGTTTAACTGGTTACAGCCCTTGACTGTAACTGCTCATATGTGTGTGAAGCATTTCTGCTTCCTGCTCAAAAACTGTCTGCACATTCCAAACATGTCCCACATACCGGTGTTTTCTGAGAAGTCTTAATATTTATCGAGAATAAAGTCACAATATTTAAAAAAAATTGTGAATCTAAAAAGGTGCCTTTACCACCTTTTGGGTATAAAGTGCAGCTCACAACTGGCCTCCCTCCTCTTGACGCTACCAGTCCTGTAATATTATAATTAATAATTCTCGAAATCTCTGATTTATTTGGATTATTTAACAGTAATTCTCCGTCTCTCCGGTTTGCATTAAATATAAACAGTTTTTGGATACCCACGTATGTATTTGGTATTCCAAAAAGGTTTAGCGTAAATCCACCATCGGCGAATGCGGTTATCACACGACGACGCGTTAAAAGGACGAATGCTTATCTGCTCAATGTTCAGTATTGTTTGACCTCTCTGCCCCACTTGTAGTGGCGTAGAAAAAAACAAACTAATAACCATATTTGTTTATTGACATGACATCCGCAGGCCCGTATGCGAGTCATCTTCTGACTCCCACTGATCTTTCTTTTTATATTTGCGTATTTGCACGATGCATGCAGGGTCTCCTCTAAATTAAATGAGGTCTCTGCAGCCAGCTGTGCTTCCTGCTGCCTGTGTCCTCTCTCCCCACTGGCTTCCTGTCACCGACTATCTTGGAGGGGATGAGGAAGAGGAGGGAAGGGGAAGTGGAGGAGAGCCTTTGGTCTCAAAAAGTCGGATCTGAATTTAAATTGGCGTAACATCAGAAAAATGACACAACCGAGTCAACGGAGATATATGAAGCCGTGGCTAAAAGAGGCATCTCTTTGACTTTAAAACCTGTACCACATAGATTGTCTCGTTCATATTGGTTGTGCAGATATTTAACTTTAATTTCAGCAGCAACATTTGCCTGCATCATTAGCATTCATTTTGAATGGTGTTTCCTGTCATCCTACGGACATAATACCAATATCATATTTGGCTCCACTTCCTGTGTCTCATTAGAATATATCGGCGGCCATCTCAGTGTCTCCACGAATTGAGAACTACCTTTGCAAAGGTGCAATGTATTATGTATTACTTGCAAGCCAATCTACCAATCTGAGCAGACTGGGCTTTTTTGGGGGGAAGCATTAAGAAAATCATGTTTTTTTTTAACATTGAAGTATGTAAACATGTTCTCGATGAAGCCCGAAACACAATCATGAACCTGACAGTGATCCCGATATGTCTCCTTTAAGCAAAGTTTGTAGGAAACCAAAACAGCGTTCCAGAAATAAAGGCTCCGTACAGAGCTGATGAGGTACTGCAGAGTTGGGTGGTAACACTTTCCAAGTTCACCACTAAAAGTGACCCCCTTTCACAATTTAATTGAGTATAATGTAAAAATAATGATTAGTGCAGCTTTAATGAGCGTGATAGATCGGAGTGTTCTATATCCTGAGGTCCTGGAGGAGGACTTCCAAGCTTTTTTCTTTTAATTTCTTACAATTTTCAAATAAGGCGGCAGCATGAAGGAACGGAGGATGTATAAAAAAAAGAAAGAAAAAGAAAGGGGAACCATTTTAAGGATAGCGTAACACACCCGTTGTCTTTCCAGTCCAGTGAAGCACTACCGCTAAGCCTTTTCTCCGTTCTCGGGCTGTTCTTAAGCCAAACTCACATTTGAGCTACATCAAACCGGCGCCCGTGACGCTAACCAGTGAGCACGGGGCATCAGACGGGAACGCAGATAGTCTGGGAAAAAAAGAAAAAAGATAAGCTCCCAACATCCACATTAACAGATGTGCCGCCGCCGCCGCCGTACACACACGAAGCCCAGGCATCCCTGGAGGAGCAGCCGGAGTGCTCTCAGGCCACATCCCCAGCTCCCTTTATGATCCGTAATGGGATTGTTGAAGAGCGCCAGCAGCATCTTCATCACAGGACAAAAGCCACTTAATGGGATATGATTGCGCCATGAAAAGGGGCGTGGAAGAGCCGCTTCTCTCTGAACCCGGTTATCCCTCCACATCCCCGCCCGCCCATTGACCTGGAGGAGGCTGGCGCGGCGATTCAGCATCACCCCTGTACATTCCTGTGGTGTGTGTGTGTGTGTGTGTGTGTGTGTGTGTGTGTGTGTGTGTGTGTGTGTGTGTGTGTCGGCGAGGGCGCTCACAGACAAAAGGTGAAGAGACGGAGCAGGAGCGCCTCGAGAGACAACATTTTTTGGGGGATGGAGGCACAGATTTCTTCGCCCTCCGGTGTTTTCAACTCCCCCAATGCCTTGAGGCGGCTTATCTTCTCAGCTGGAGCGCAGATGAGTGCACCGAGGAAAAACAGGTCTGATGAAGTCTCAACTTCAGGGATTTTCTCTTGAGCCGGGCTGTGCTCCCGGGGTCACAAAGAGGGGTTTCAGTCTGGCTTTGTGAAGCAACAGTCGCTCATGGGATTAAAGAGAGGGTTGGCAATCTGGAGAAAGTGGCGACGTTCTCTTTTTTCCCCAAACAACAAACTTGATTACAAGCTCAAGTTTTTGATTTAAAAAAAAGTGTTGGATGAAGCTAAAACAAACACGGTCCAAAAAGGGGCAGAAAATAGTGCTTACTAGTACCAGTGAAATTCTACGATTCTCAATACCTTACCAGATACCACCAACAGTTTGTATTCAGGGTTTCACGTAAAAAAAACGAATTATTTAAAGACCCCTGACTTTATGGAAGTGCAACACTTTTAGTAGATCACGTTCAACCGCTTTTTAATTGGGGCAGAGCTTTGTTCTAAAAATGACATATGTTTGTCATTTGGCATCATTTTTTTTTTGCCGCACTCAAAAGCGTGGTCCTCTGTATGACTTAATCTAGATGTACCCCCTCATTTTATCATCCTCCACACCTCCCTGTTAACCTTCACCAAACAGTGTCTGTTTTCATTGCCTTGTGTTATTTTTTTTGGTCCGTTGAATCAATTTGCAATTTATTTTTGCGAGTCTAACTTTTCACGCCACAGTGTAACAAGTTAATGTTACACTAGCTGTACCAGCAATATGTCGATATATCTAATACAACAAATATTTTGGGGTGCATGTTTTTTTTTTCTGCTCAAAACGTAATTTCCACTGACCGCAAGAACCATTTTCAAAATGGTTGTCAATGGCAACCTGGCAGCTGTGGAGCCCTGCTCAGGCTGCATGGAGTGGTTTTAATCCATCTTCCTTCCCCGTCCTCTCCGTACGTGTTGTTCGCCAACGGGGCCGCGACCTTCACACGGAACCCTCGCCGTGTCCGCTCATCGCGACGGTGGACATCTGCAATGTGTTAAATAATGAAGCGGGCCGCACTTGTGCATGTGGGAGAGGGACGGGACCTCATGTGTGAACGGCCACGTGCATGCTCGTGTCAGGCAGCACAAGGCCTCCTCCTCCTCCTCCTCCTCTTCGAGTGAGCCAACAGCTAGCAGCCACATCAGCGGTGCAACATGGGAGAGATACACCACAAAAAAAATCTGCACCTCAGATTTTTTGTTCTTACCTTGTTGCTCCGTGCCAGCTGGACGGCATCGTGCTGACCTTGCACAGAGTCTATGAAATCAAGCCCCGACCCTGGCCTCACCGCCGTCCAACTCCAAAACACTATTTCTCTTGCCACACACACACACACCTTGTCTCTGTGTCGTACTAATACAGCCTGACCCTGGCGCTTGTTCTTTCGGCGCTAAGTAGAAAAAGAGCACCGGGTCAAAAGCAGCGGGGAGGGAGCGGTATTGCTGACCTGCACACATGCCTAAAATAAGACCCCCCTCTCTCTTTACTCCCAGAAAGGAATTAGCCGCGGTGGCTTGCGGGGCGGGGAGCAAGGTGCCGCAGTGAATCATGAGTGGAAACTAGCAGAGGTTTCCCACTCCTGCTGTGTCCAAAGATGGCCGCTTCTGTTGTCTGCCTTTTGGTTGCGTGCATCTCTGAAGTAGACACAAACTAGCTGTGCTAACCAGATGCTGAGGGATTTTGTTTTGCTACATAGCCACATGCAGTCAGTTAGCTAACATCTTGAATCAGCAAACACAGAGAAAAGGGTCAGACCCTTTTTATTCCCTTTTACAGTCTGCGGCGGTAACGTGGAACGCGTCGCGATATGGCATACTCGAGCGGCGAGTGGGTGTCAGGGTTAGTGAAAAGGCCGATGTGTAATCTCACCGCGGCCAGAGAAACACACAACTCCATCTCTCAATCTGGCCCCGACGCGCTCTAAAGAAAAGCCTGACTCCACTGTCATGTACTCCAGATTCCACGCTTCCAGTTTCCACGGGAGGCGAAGCCGCTGACTGACAAGTACTGGGGGGGGGGACTTTATCTGTCACCTTACAGGCGGTTCATTATAAAACTGCTTGGCTACCGCACTATCACAGGAAAAAGATGGTGACTGTGGTTGCCTTGAGGCCAGCAGTAAAAAAAAAGAAAGAAAGAGAGACGGGCTTTGGGGCAGATTATGTAAAGGTTACAGAGTGAACCTACACAGTCACTTTTTTGTTTCTCCTCTCATCATTTTGAATTGGCCATCTCTGTCACCGTCATGTGGCGAGCTCCGGCGTAGAGGAACTCGACGGGACACGGGAGATCTGCGTCAGCACAAGGGTGTCGGTATCGCTCGAACAACTCTTCTCCTTCTTTCCTCTCTGTGCAGGGTGGTGTTAAATGAAGCGAGTGGCTGGCGTTGTGCGATGGCTTTGACACATGTGGTCAGGGCGGGCGAGAGAGACCAACTAGAGCTAATGATACAGGGGGGAGAGGAGAGGTTGACAGGCTCTTGACTCCTTTCCCTTTATTTTGCCCCAGGCGCTAGCCAATAGTTACTGCCCATTAATGACTCCGGAGGAGGAGGAGGAGCAAAACATATTTCCAACGAAAAAGTGTTGAAATGATGATGTGGAAAACTGTTCACGTTTCTCTGGATCTTTGGGTGAGGCCATTGGTTTGACTTTCCAGAGACAGAGGTACACATTCCAGGTCTGGAGTGGTTTAATTCATTCTGTGTTCCTTGTTTTTCACATGGCAGTGTGACTCGTGCCTGTGACGGCACCCGTAATTTACTGGTCGGACACCTTCAAAAACTATTTTGGGTGAAATATGACCAAGGACATTTCTTTACAGGGAAAGGTTTAAACATTTCTTCGCAAATAATTGCTCGCTTTCTTTCGGGAAGAATTAGTTGAGAAGACTGATGCCACGCTTAAGTATGTCGGGTGGTAAATTCAGACCTGGAGGCGATTCCCGTAGCTTAGCATATTTACTGAGCATAGGTCGCACCATATACATTACTGAATTAAAGAATGCACCTCATTGCACCTAATCTTTGCTGGCTGCTCACACAAGATTGATCTCCCTCCAGTACAAGCATATATTTTTTTTTTTTCACAATGATTTATGTTACATCTGCTGTTGTATCTGCTAATAAACAAGTGCATTTTGTATCGCTCCTTGGCATCACTTGTGGCAAGCCCCTTTTAAACTGTGCCAAACACGACAATGACACATTTTCCCACACAAGTTAAATGAATAGACATCTTGTTCGGGGTAGAAAAGCCAACCTAACGTCCACTTTTTTGGTTGAAAGTGGTCCGGCTTCTCCGTTGAAAAACGCCCACAGTGAATGTCTCATCATGACCGTGACAGCAAAGACGGATGCTTCTGGAGATAAAGACAAATGGGCCCGTGCCTGCCGACTCAGCTAAAACATTATATATATATATATATATATATATATATATATATATATATTTGATTAAAAATGTATGAGGAGCAGAATCATTCTTTTAATGAAGCAGTTGTGACGAGATAGTTCGAGGTTGGTGAGCGTTGGCATTGACCAGTTGTGACTGTCAGTCATTTATCTCCAACCCAGTTGCTGCCGTAGTATTGAGCAGGACTCAGTCGGCCGGCGGCGAATGCCAGCTGGCTTTTAAAGGCGGTCAAAAAAACAAACAAGTGAAAAAAACAAAAGAAAGAGGCCAAATGAATGAATGCCAGCAGAAGCGAGACCCAGCTCTTAGTCTGATTAAACATCAGTGCCATCAAAGGGGAGGACGCCATTACAGATAGATTGTATTGGCTCTGAGGCGATCTGTGCTTCTATATTTTTTTTTGCTCTCTCCATGCCGAGGACGTGTTTGATCAAGGCGCAGCGAAAAGAGAACGGCTTTCAAATGTATCGCGTTTCCATTCATTGTGTACAAAAAGAAAAATACCAGTAGCTCCACACAAACGGCTCAAGGCGACGACAACAACAAAAAAAAGAAACGAAGCGCCGTGAATGAGTGTCTAGTCGCTCAGAAATGTCCAATCTAAAAACCAAAATGCCCCGAGAGTCCACGCGAATATTATGCTCATTAGTGTAATTGCAGAGAGCGGCGGCACGCAACAATCGTTCATTCAGCATTAATGTGAGCCAGTTGCTAAATTGTGACACTTTGAGAGATTTTGTTTATACCCCCGCTTATCAGTTAAGTGTATACCTTTCCTGTTCGCCACCCTGGGTGCCTTCCATCTGGTTTGCCCATGTGGATGCAAGGCAAACTAATAAGGTAAAGGCGGGGCGGGGGGGGGGGAGGTTCCTGCCACCAAACCGCCTCCCCCTGAGTGGAAAGATCGATTTTCACCACGTTTCCCACGGCTTTGGCAGGCCTGGAAAAGGGGGTTAGAAAGACGCCTGGGCTTCTGAGCTTCAGAGTAATCTCCCCACACGACACAGCGCTTGACACGTGTGCAGCCGGGGAGAGATTGTCGAGATTTGCGTGCATTGATTACGGGCCCTCACCACGGGCCCCTCTCATTTGTTTTTGTTTTTTTGCACAGCGGCACCAGGCCCGCCAAAACAGTTGACACGTCTCCGTGAGGAGCCGAGAGGGTTGCGATCCACAAGGGGACGGTTCTGGGCCGACGTGAATGATTAACGAAGGAGAGAGGGCGATGTGCCGGGGAGGATGATGATGATTGGGAGGAAGGAAACAGGAAATAATCAAGAGCTAACTGGAGGGAAAGAGATGCAATTTGTTTTGCCTTGAATGACGTACTAATAGTCTCGTTCCGTGAGACAGGGAAGACGAAAGGAGACGCACAGAGTTACAGTTCCGTATGCCATTAAGATGAGTTATTTAAAGCGATCCTTTTCGGGCCGCTGTACGAGTGCTTTTTAAGTATTAACCAGCGAGCCCGGTCGCAGCTTAATTTCAGATCAGCGGCGAAGTGCAAGTGCGAGTAATCCAGGCAATCTCCCCGGCCTAATTATCACTTTCAGGTGGACCGATCGCAGTTCAAATAAATCAAATGAGACTTGTGTTAATTAGCACACGAACCCTCTCCGCGGTGCATATGGTGCATATGGCTTCTTTATTGCAGAGACGTAGCGGATAAAAAAATAAAATAAATAGCCAGGTAACATTAGAAAGCACTTTTTCTCTGCACTTGTAAATTTGCCGGCCACAAAGACAAGCCTCTTATCACTAAAAGGTCATAAACTCGCTCGAGGGGGTCGTTAAGCGTTCTCTCTCTCTCTACTCACATCTCATTGCCGCACAGGGAAAAGGAGCTCAGATCACAGGGACCCGCTCGTTTCCATCAGCCATGTGGGAACGGAGCCACGTCGGAAAGGGCTAGGGGTCCGAAGATGTCTGCTAATGAGGATAAAAGACTTGAATCGAAAAGCAAGGCTACTCAGACAGATGCGCAAACATCTAAAGGCGGAAATAGAAAAAAATCGATACGTAGGAAGACTCAAAAATGCGTTGCAGCATCGCGTCCAGTGTCTCACTCAACACCGAGTAGTATAACTGTAGTTAATCCCACCCTCCCTTCTTTCGACCCAGCGGGGAACACAGTGATTAATTACATCTTGGTGCATTGTCTTCCATCTGGCAGGGTTACTTATCTCCCCAGGATGAATGAATGCTTAAACTGCTACCGTTTCATCTGCAGTTGGGTCCCTTTGCCAGTAAAATGGGGTAATCATTTGAGTGCAAATGAGCCATTTTCTCCAGTAGTAGAAATGATTTTCTTTCTCATTAACATGTGCATTAGCGGTACGTTTTGTATGAAATGCCAGGATATTAGCGCTCTTAGGCCAAATGGCATTCCCGGAGTTTGAGTTAACCCTCTGAGGTCGGCGCCCGCGTCGAAGCGTTACACCAGTTGTCTAAATGTTTAATAAAATTATAATCATCACAATAATACGTCACATAAATATGGTTAAAAATCTGGCGGATATGGTTTCCACTTCCGCATCTGAGCATCTAAACATGGACATGTATGAGGCGTGCAAAGCTTCACTGTGAGTAAGAAGGTGCCAAGCAAAGAGTCCTGAGCAGAGCTATATTGGAGGGGACAGACGGCGCAGCTTCAGAGCTGAAGGATTCACTAACAGGAGCTAGACGGAGCTAACGGGCCAGATAGCTGGCTACAGCGTTTCTGTGAGACTGAACGGTGAGTAATCAATTGTTGAATCTATCACGTTAACTTGTTACAGTGAACATAGTACGACCAGTAGTGCTGGACCTCCATTATGTGTTTGTAAGACAGTAAATAACATAACATGTGTGTGTTGACGAGAGCTACGTAGCGGTTAGCACGTCAGTACACAGTGCCTTGTTGGCTGTTATCTTCCGTATATATGACTAAACGGGGCATAATCAATTGTTGAATCTATCACGTTAACTTGTTACAGTGAACATAGTACGACCAGTAGTGTTGGACCTCCATTATGTGTTTGTAAGACAGTAAATAACGTGTGTGTTGACGAGAGCTACGTAGCGGTTAGCACGTCAGTACACAGTGCCTTGTTGGCTGTTATCTTCCGTATATATGACTAAACGGGGCATAATCAATTGTTGAATCTATCACGTTAACTTGTTACAGTGAACATAGTACGACCAGTAGTGTTGGACCTCCATTATGTGTTTGTAAGACAGTAAATAATGTGTGTGTTGACGAGAGCTACGTAGCGGTTAGCACGTCAGTACACAGTGCCTTGTTGGCTGTTATCTTCCGTATATATGACTAAACGGGGCATAATCAATTGTTGAATCTATCACGTTAACTTGTTACAGTGAACATAGTACGACCAGTAGTGTTGGACCTCCATTATGTGTTTGTAAGACAGTAAATAACATAACTTGTGTGTTGACGAGAGCTTCGTAGCGGTTAGCGCGTCAGTAAATAGTGCCGTGTTGGCTGTTATCTTCCGTGTCTATGACTGAACGGTGCATAATCAACTGTTGTCTCTATCACGTTAACTTTCTTACAGTGAACTCATACTGACTGTATTAATGTATTTTACAGAGTGGATTCAGAGCTGTGAGGGTCCAGAGGACAACATGTAGCATCACTGCAGCAGTCTCCCTGTCCGTCTGCCTGCCTGAACACATCACCTAGCAGGCCGCAAAGCCAGCCACAGCTCATCATCCCCACCATATAATAATACATTTGGTTTTAGACATTAAATTACATGTGTCTACCATTTTATTCATATATTCCACTGCTTTTGTGAACCTAAGACCTTTTGGTAAACCAATTTCCATCACCAAAACCGATATCCCACTGGAGTAAAGTTATGTTTTCACAACAAATATGAGACATTTCCAAAATCAAGATTCAATTTTTCAGCTTTAGTCATATTTTCATATTTACACTTGTGCCTTTGGGACAATGGTGCCTCATTATATAGATAGCTGAGATTGTTCTGTATTTTTTGATATACAACACATGATTTTGTATCATATGCTAGTGACTTTAAAAAGGGGAATTTAAAAAGTATGTAAAATCAAGAAAAATCAAGAAATTGACCCCCAGACCTCCAAGCAGTTTAAGGAGCATATGTTTTTGTTTGTTTTAATTAAAAATGAGAAGCTGAAAAAGCAGGAAAACACGCACCAAGAGTTTTCAATTCAATTCAATTCAGTTTATTTTATATAGCCCAACATCACAAATACAAGTTTGTCTCGGAGGGCTTTACAATCTGTACACATAACATCCTGTCCCGGGACCTCACATCGGATCAGGAAAAACTCCCCTAATAAAGATAGTAAAATCCCTTTCACAGGGAAAAAAGGGAAGAAACCTGAGGGAGAGCAACAGAGGAGGATCCCTCTCCCCGGATGGACAGAAGCAATAGATGTCATGTGGCCAGAATGAATAGTGTAGTTACAGCACATGACATGAATATGACAGAAATTATTCATATAATGAGTAGTAGGCATGGTCCATGATCCAGATAACCATGATCCATGAAGCAGAAGGCGGTAGAGAGGGGGGGTATCAGCAGGGCCATGGCAGCAGGCAGGACCGGTTTCAGGCAGCCATGAATCCATGGCAGGGGGCAGGACCCGGGGCAGGACCGGTTCCAGGCAGTCATGAATCCATGGAAAAAGAAAGTAGAGTTAGTAATGTGCATTGAAGAGACAATAGTTTATCCAGATGGAGAGAAAGAAGAGGAGAGGAGGAGTGAAAGAGGAAGAGAAGAGGAGCGAAAGAGGAAGAGAAGAGGAGCTCAGTGTATCCTAGATGTCCCCCAGCAGTCTAAGCCTATAGCAGCATATCTAGGGGCTGGACCAGGGCAAACCTGAGCCAGCCCTAACTATAAGCCTGAAACAGCCCTAACTATAAGCACTATCAAAGAGGAAAGTCTTAAGTCTAAGTTCTGATTCCACAGAAAAAGAGCCCGATGACTGAAACCTCTAGCCCCCAACCTACTTTTTAAGACTCTGGTTTTGCTGCCACAGCCCTGTTTGAACCGGCTGTAAACTTATGGCGGCTAATGTTAGCAAAATTTAGGAAGCTATCTGACATTGAGGCCGTTTTGTGACTTTATGAATCCTCATTTACCACAATTTACAATTTCAGAATAACACCACATGCTACACAATAGTGCAATAGTAGTACCGTAATTTTGGTTATTCAGGTATCCAAAGTTCGCTAACATTAACTCTAATTAAAGAGTGTTCATGCGTTTACATCTTGCTTTATAAAACAATTGAAATGCATCTTTGGCACGCTAACATGTGGTGTCACAGTAGAGCACTAACAGGCGGACCCAGACGCCGTTGTCTCTGGACCCCGGACCGAAAACCAATTATTATTACCGAATTATTAACTGGATCGCTTCTATTTCACCGGCGAAGCTTTTCCTGCCTTTACGGCTCTCAGTCCAGGAAACACGCCGACCAATCACACGCCTTGTAAATCCTCTCACGTGATCCTACTCGACCAATCACGTGTGTATTCTGTTAAGCCCCGGCCTCGACTCGAGTGAGATATTCACACACACGGAAGCGACAGGAGAGAGACCCGATAGTTGGAAAAAGTCAGAGAAGTTATTTCACTTGGCGCTCCAAAAAGATAAATGTGGACCGCTTAACCAGAGCCTTGAACCAAGAATGGACAAACAGTTGTATGTGTATTATTCCCACAACCAGTTCAAAAGCAGTATGTCTCATGTAGGGCTGGGCGGTATGGCAAAAAATTCATATCACGGTATTTTGTAAGATTCTGGCGGTAAACACTTTCATTCATTGACGCCGAAAAGGACCGCCGGCGAAACATTGTTCACCGCTCGCAACTGGCCAGCAGCTGTTCGTACGTTGGTACATAGAGGGTGGTAGGAAGCAAAAGCTTTGTTATTTAAATCCAGCCTTTATTTTACTTGAAATAAGAGAAGATAATGTATGTATTATTAGAGTATGCATTATTTATAATTATTTCAGTTAAATTAGAAATCTGTACATATTGTTAAGATGTTAATAAATTGAACTTTATTTAATTTGACAGTCGGTAATACAACTGTTGGCTACTTCATTACATGTCACAAAATCATATAGCACAAATTTGACCTCGCTGCATTTTAGTTGAATACCCCTGCAGTATAGTGTCACTGTGCTGGTAAACTGACTCAGCCATGTTTGTTATTCAGGGTCCAAAGTGAGCTAACATTAGCTTGAATAAATTAGCGTTCGTGCTCATTTACTCATGTGATAAAACAAATGAAGTGTGTATCTTTGACTCAGCGATGTCAATTACACAGCGATATCCAAAGTCTGCATCACGTTACTCGAGTCAGGGTCTAGTAGCAGAAGCGTTGCGCGTATTGAATTTGAGCAACGGTGCGTTAAATTCCTCACGGATGCAACTTTTCACTCGTAAAAAGGAATAATATATTATTTCTTCTTTAAAAAAAAAAAAAATGACATGGGCTGCCTTCGAGGCTGGCAAGACTTTAAAATTCTCAAATACGCAGGGAGGCCGCGCAATTCATGCCGCACGGTCTGACCTTGCATCGTCTCCCGTGAGACAAATTGTTTGTCATTTCATTTAACCGCGGCGTCGGATGAAAACGCGCCCCGGTGGCTCCCGTGTGGTGTTTTTTTGCCGCTCGATTTAATCCCGCCCGTGTCCGACGCGCCTCGGTTTGATGGCGCTTCAAAGTATACACTCTATACCTGTGTAAACACACTTGCGTGCCCTCTCCTCGGCTCTAGCTGCGGTCTCGTATAATGAAGGCTGTCTCTGTGGGAGCAGGCAGCTATAGACAGACACAGTCAAATAAACAGGTGCTGAAGAAAAGACGGAGATGAAAGGTAAAATGGGCGCGGGATTGAAGGGTGAGAGGAGAAAGAGATGCAGCGATCCTAAGTGGAATGAAGGCCTCTGAGTTATTCACGCGGCCTCGAAGTGAAACATTAAAAAAAACGGTAGGAAATATTGCACACCTCTCGTCTTTCTTTTCCTTTGTGTTTTCTGAGAAAAAGAATAAAAAGCACAGCATGTAAATCTCAGCCCCCACACACTGGTGAGGTATGACTGTAGTTGTTAAAAGAATACACAAGTTCCCAGGTTCATTAATTGTCTGACATTTGTTTCCTCTACTCGGAAGGAACAACTTTTATTTTTCCTACGTATCTTTTTCTATCTTTTGAGACATCCTTTGAGTTTGTGAGAGAAAAACAACGCAGGAAAAAAAAAGTTGTCTGTAGGATCCCGAGCATGAGTGATTTGTCCAACAGATTTCAGAACTGCATTGAATTTCTTTTGAATTTTGGGGCGCTTGGTTTCAACTAACAAGCTTGCTCAGAATAAAAAAAGCCCTGCATGAGCTCAAACCTCAGCAAAGGCTGCACCACCACCACCATCATCATCATCATCAGCCTATTACTTTCAGAAGAGAACACTTTTGGAAACGCCTCATTGTAATCTGAGCCACTCATGTCTTAACAATGTAATGAAGTGATAACTTTGTTAGCTTAGTTTAGCATTAAGACTGTAAACCGGACTCAAACGGTAACAAAATCTCCCTGCTAGCCAGGGCTAAATCTCAATGATTGATACATTTCGCCTTCTTTCTTTAATCTATTACAACAACCAAAGTGTAAAAATCTTATTATGTTAAGTGCTGTGGCCACCATGACCAAGGACAAGGAGTTGGGTTTAACATAATTGTGTTGGCTGTGATCCATACAGGAGCAACAATGTTCAACATAATATATTGTACATAAGTATACTTTTGCATCTACTATGAACTTATCATCATAATTCTCCAAAAAGCAATATGACACTATGAAGGAGTTGTAACAGTGAGTTTCTAAGTATGCTCATTCCGCCCCGGCACCGGTCCGTGGGTCCCTTGGTACCGGGCAGCACAGAAAGAATGAATGAAAACAAAATCACGGCCGGAAAGACGTTTTCTTTTGAAAAATGACCGGATACATCCGTCTGTGCGTAACCTCACACGGAACACGTGATACGTTACCCTAAAAATGAAACTTAAAAGTCTGTTTCAACTCTGCTGGTGTTCTGGATTTAAACCAAGGCAGAATATCCTGAGATCGCCAAAAAAGCTCTGAAAACCTGCTTCCTCTTCCAACATCCTGTTGTGAAGCGGGTTATACGTTAAGCAGTAGACAGGACAATAAGGTTTAAGTTACGGAGTAGACTGGACATAAAGAACACACGTCGGGTGTCGCCGCTCCCGTCACCCCGAGATGGGATTAATATTATTTTACACGCAACCGGTCCGTGGCGCAATAAAGGTTTGGGAGCGCTGGACTAGAGGACGTAGAGGCAAATGCATAATATTGTGATTCGCTTGCGTGGAGTCTGTGTTCCACCACAGTCCCCAATGTTTTTTTTCTTTTTCTAAAGATAGATTTTATTTTCTAGCGAGTAACGAAGGTTTCAGGGGAAATGTATCGGAGTAAAAGTATCAGTTTTCTTTGCAAGATGTAGTGAAGTAAAAGTAAAAGTAAAAGTAAACAGAAATATAAATAGTAAAGTAAAGTACAGATATCCAAAAAACAACATAAGTACAGTAACAAAGTATTTCTACTTCGTTACTATACACCACTGGTTATAAGTTAGTTCATGATGTTCAACCTTCATTTTGTAAAATTCTGTTTTTGGCAAACAATTTGAGCAATCAGGGATAAATAATACATTCACACAAAAAAACAAAAACAGGATGCAAGCAGTAATAAAAGAGTGTAAACTGAACTACATGGATTTAAAAAAAAAAATAATGTAATTGTGCCAGGGCAAAAACAAAGCTTGTCTTTTTGTTTGTGCTATGCTAAGCTATAAGTGGCGGCCAGCATAATATTTACACTACACTCATACTACAAACATGAGAGTGGCGTCAAACCTCTCATCTCACGAGTGCCAACATGTCTATTTGATCTATTTATTTAAGTGGTCAAATAGCTAATAAATAATGAAGAAAATGAAGTTGTTAAGATTCTTTAGGTTTATTATTTGCTGCACAGCTTGGCCATCACACTTGTATCTATTAAGTCTGTTAGATGGAAGTGAGGTTAAAATAGATATGGTAAATGTAGCACATGATCGGTTGGAGTGAGCCATTGAGGGCATGGAGTTTATTGCAGTGGAAGTTATTCTCAAATAATATTCTGAACATTTCCAGCCACAGCAGAGTAAAGTATACTTTTTCAGGTTACAGACTGTTTTATTTAAAAGTAATTCTGTCAGAAAGTAGAATATGTTTTCCATCAAAACCCATTTACAGACAGTCTTGTCTTTCGAGTTCAACCTTTCATAGGAAGAACAAGCATCCGAGGATGACTCACGGATCCGCCACTTTGCCTCGACCCACGGTCTAACGTTCCACCGAATCCCCAAAGCTGACACATGTTGAGTTTTATCCCCCCGCTGATTAACATACAGACCAACCGGACAGACATGATGGAAGCCTTGAAAACAACAAAATTCAATAAACCTCACGAATGAAAATCATCAAATGTGAGCACATAAAAAAACTACTCAAGGTTGCTCCCATATAACCATTCGTTTCAAAAGACGTATGTGCCTCTGAGGGAAAGATAGAACTTTAGAAGAAGAAAAATATTTTAAAAAGACACACTGGAGCCACGGTGTCTGGGGAGGCAATGCAAGAAAGTGTCCGGGCTTTAATATAGCTCGCTGCCCGCCTCGATGTGTCTGTGAATATTGAATCAATGAGGCCCCCAAAGCAGAGGAAAACCAATATGTATATCCCCCCCACAGACACTCCCTGGGCCTCTGTTGGGTTTGCACCGACTGTGGCTCAGTGGTGAGCAGGGTCGTCCTTCAATCAGAGGATCGGCGGTTCGATCCCCGGCTTCGCTAGCCCATGTCGATGTGTCCTTGAGCAAGTCACTTGGCCCTAAATTGCTCCCGTAGCTGTGTTTTTATAACAGCCGTCATTCAAGTGAAATCCACAGACGTGGAGACCAGGCTGCTTTCTTAAGAGGAGACGCTGTACCCACTGAAGCTGGAGTGTCTGTGTCTGGGGCCAGAGGGGCTCCACATTGAACTGTAGTGGAGAGAGAGAGAGAGAGAGAGAGAGAGAGAGAGAGAGAGAGCATAACGTGTGTTCGCATTAGGCCGAATACTAATGTGTCACATTAGTCTGACAAAAAGAAAAGAAGGTTTTGATGTTGAACGTTTTCACACATGGGAAAACTAAACGGAGCATCAACGAGGCCAGGTCACATGCACCCCCCAACTTTTTTTTTTTTTTGCAGGTGCAACAGTCAAAAATAAAACAGGCTGATTTGTATGATATGTCCCCATCTAACATCCATTCAAATATCATGACACAATTTGACTCAATTAACCAAAGAGGCCTAGACGACATTATACAACATCTGAAAACATCCTCCTGCTGCTTGGATATTCTACCAACCGCATGACCGCTGATCTTTTACAAATTGTAAACACATCCCTTCTTTCAGGTGTCTTCCCTCAAGCCCTAAAAACTGCAGTGATTAAACCACTCCTAAAGAAGGCTAGTTTAGACCCCGAAATATTGAAAAACTATAGGCCAATATCAAACCTCCCATTCTTAAGTAAAATAATGGAAAAAGTGGTTTTTCAACAGCTGAACAACTTCTTGGCTGAAAATAACTGTTTCGATGTCTTCCAGTCCGGCTTTCGTCAGCACCACACTACTGAAACTGCTCTTGTTAAGGTTTTCAACGACATCCACTTAAACACAGACAGTGGCAGAACTTCAGTCTTAGTATTACTGGATCTCAGTGCTGCATTCGACACGGTCGATCATGACATACTACTAGAGTCCTACCCAGACTTTCAGTCTGGGTAGGACTCTCTGGCACAGCACTTAACTGGTTTGAATCCTACTTGAAGGACCGACAATACTTTGTGTCGGTAGCTAATTACACATCAGAGCTGACTAGGATGACATGTGGTGTTCCCCAAGGCTCAATACTGGGGCCTCTTCTGTTCAACATCTACATGCTTCCACTGGCTCAGATTATGAAAAACAACAAAGTGTGTTATCATAATTATGCAGATGACACACAAATCTACATAACTATATCACCAGGGGACTATGATCCCATACAAGAGCTGGCTAAATGCATTGAAGAAATCAATAACTGGATGTGCCAGAATTTTCTTCAATTAAACAAAGATAAAACAGAAGTAATTGTTTTTGGTCCCAAGGACGAACGATTGAAAGTCAGCGCTCAGCTTCAATCACTGACGTTAAAAACCTCAAACCAAGCCAGAAATCTAGGTGTAGTTATGGATTCAGACCTCACCCTGAACAGCCATATCAAGACAATTACGAAATCAGCCTACTACCACCTGAAGAATATATCAAGGGTTAGAGGACTTATGTCTCAACAGGATTTGGAGAAACTTGTCCATGCATTTATCTTCAGTAGACTTGACTACTGTAACGATGTGTTCACAGGCCTCTGTAAAAAGTAAATCAGAAAGCTGCAGCTGATTCAGAACGCTGCAGCTCGAGTCCTCACTAAGACCAGGAAAGTGGATCACATCACACCAGTTCTGAGGTCTTTGCACTGGCTTCCTGTCCAACAAAGACTTGACTTTAAAATCCTGCTGCTGGTTTATAAAGCACTGAATGGTTTAGGGCCTAAGTATGTTTGTGATCTGCTGCTACCTTATGAACCATCCTGACCCCTCAGGTCGTCTGGGACGGGTCTACTTTCTGTTCCAAGAGTGAGAACTAAACATGGAGAAGCAGCGTTCAGCTTTTCTGCTCCACACATCTGGAACAAGGTCCCTGAAAGCTGCAGGTCTGCTGAGACCCTCAGCTCCTTTAAGTCCAGATTGAAGACTTTTCTGTTTGCTGTTGCCTTTAATTGATCCAGATTCAATTGCTGCATCTCACTACTGCATTTTATTTCTTAAACTGCACTGCAACTTTTATTCAATTTTTATTTTTTATTGAGCTTTTTGACTGTTTTAATGTTTTCTTAACTGTTTTAAATCCTGTTTTCTCTGCATTATGTTTAATGCTCTTAATGGTTTTATGTGAAGCACTTTGAATCGCCTTGTTGTTGAAATGTGCTATACAAATAAACTTGCCTTGCCTTGCCTATGTCAAGTGGAACAGTCTGGAAAATCATGAGGAAATAAAGTGCACCGGCGAGGGAGGGGGAGTGACTAATGCTGACAACTGGCTTATATTTAAATAGAACTCACCCTCGCTGCTGTGGTGAGTAATTTACTTCAAAGTCCTTTTTTTTAATTTCAAGTGGGCAAAGCAAAGAATAAAACCAGGATTGTCATTCAGTTCATAATTAACGCAAGCTTGGAACATAACGAAGACACACACACACACACACGTAGTTTAGGTTCACGGTCTTCTTATCCCACATCCAACGTGTCTACTTTTTGCACAGGGTAAACAATTGTGAGTGACAAGAAATGTTTTATTTCTATTTCTCACACCAAATTGTCTCCAGCTAATTTCAGCCAACATGTGGAATGAAACGTTTCCCATCACGTAATGATGATGAAATAGAGACTATGAGCCATGAGGCAATCCTTTTCGACTTCAAAAATAAAAGACTTAAAATACAAGATTTGAGGAAATATGTAGCTATGCAAACCTCACTGTGTTTTAGATCTGTCTATCTTGCCAGTGAATGATTCTAAAAAATAAAAAAGGTGAGCACGAGTTTAAGGGGAAAATCGGCCCAATCTCGGAGCTGGCAGTGTTTTTCCTCTTCTCATGCTAAACATGGCCGGATCCCCTCATGTAGTGGCATCGCCACGCGCCGTCATTAGCTGCACCGGCACGTCGGATTCCACATCCCTCCCCGTCTCTGTCACACCGACTTCTTGCACACATTTTGTGTCCACTTAGCTCCGATCTCGTCCCTCCGCCTGAGCAAGGGAACCAGATGATGAAAGATGACCTAGATTGCTTTTTCGCGGAGCCGGGCTGCGTGCGAGAATGTGTGTGTGTGACAGAAAACAAGGCCGTTGCGTACAAGCTAAAGCAAGCCCCATTCCCTCTGGCCCTCATAAGCAGAAAAAGGCACAAACACTGCAATCCTCCACAGGCCGCTGGAATTAAAACTTCCCGACCACTTATGAATCCCTTGTCTTTTATGTGTTTGCAGCGGCGAGGCTCGCCAGACGATAATAGCCACGATAATAAGGCGAGCGTTATTTTGCTTCCCTTTTGCTTTTTGCTTTTGTGCGTCTCTCAGGGGGAGAGCCGCCATCCAAATAGGGCATCTGTGATTGTAAATGCTTCCTTTAAAAGGTAAAAAAAGAGAAAATAAATAAAAACCACGTTTCCAAACACAACATCATTGCGTCACCATTTCACACCCATTTTCTTAACACTTTAAAAGCTAGAGTTGGTAATCTTTAAAAACATTTTGTGTTTTGTTTGTTTTAAATACTCGTCCCTGGCAGCAATAAGAAATCCAATTCACCGACGGAATAAAAAACAAATGTGGTATCCGTGTCTGCCACAGAACCGTAAATTAGGGTGACCAGATTTCAGTTTGTGAAAAAGAGGACACTTCGCTCCGGGGGGGGGGGGGGAAGAGGGGGGGTGGTGGAGGAGAGAGAGAGAGAGAGCGAGAGAGAGAGAGAGAGGGAGGAGGACACTTCGTCGCGGGGGGGGCGGGGGGGGGGGGGGGGGGGGGGGGGGTAGCAGTAGTGTGTAGCATGCAGTGAACTTACATTTACGTTGAGATCGGTCGACCAATGACAGTTCTCTCTACAGTCAGAGCTTGCGCAAGAAGGTGGAACGTGAGGGAGATACCATTTCCAACTTGTAAGGGGGTAATAACTATTTTCCTGCACGTAGCAAAATCCCGGACGTACCATTTCCAAAACTTGTAAGGGGGTAATAACTATTTTCCCGCACGTAGCAAAATCCCGGACGTTTTTGGAATCCCTGCCGGACGCTTTTTTTAGGTCTCGAAAAGAGGACATGTCCGGGAAAAAGAGGACGTCTGGTCACCCTACATAAATGAACCTGTACATTTCTTTTGGAGGAGAGTGGCTGTGGAGCAAGGCTAGGCTAGAGTTAGAGACTTTTGAAGCTAGTGCAGCTAGCTACTTTGATTGGAAAACAGTTAGCAACACTGGACTGGGTTTTCTTGTTTGGATCATTTTATTTTTAAATCGTGCTAATTTCTCAGACCATCATGACCTGGAGAATAGCATTGTTTCACAGATTTGTTGTCACTCGTTAAGAATACTTTGGCATCAATATTATGTAGTCATAGCTTAATTATTCGTCTTATATTGTCAACTTTTTGACATGATTTAAGTGGAGACTTCACCCCGAAGATTTTCTGCCTCTTCCTGCATTGTGATATAATTAACTCCAATATGTTTGAGTATTTTATTTGAATGAAGTACATGACTTAAGTGTGAAATTCCCAATCTTTGTGTATTCACACGTGTAACTCAGTGAGGACTACTGAAGGCTCATTTGAGCACAGAGTCGATACGACTATCAAGCTGTTTTCCCGTCTTTATTTGCGTCTGTAGGGATACTCTTTTCGGAGCAACGTGATCTTTAACCCGCCACACGCCAAACAAGACCCACTGATGGCCGCCGACAACGCCGGCCTCCCGCAGCGACGCCGCTGCAGCCCTAATGGCCGTATGGCAGGCTAAGAGAGTCTCCTTAAATGCAGTGTGCCACTGAGGCTTCCTCGGCCATCTGACAGCCCTTTTGCCCGACAGTCGGCATAATTAAAATTTCCTCTGCTGGCCGGCGCTCAGACCTAATTGATCTCGGGCAGAGGCGGGACATGGAATGCATTCACGCGCTCCCTCTCGCGGCTGAGCGGACAGACGGACGTGGCGGAGAAGGGAACCGGCGGCGCCTTTCATGCACAGGCAGAGGCAGATATTTCCATATACAGTGGGGAAAAAAAGTATTTAGTCAGCCACCAATTGTGCAAGTTCTCCCACTTAAAAAAGATAGAGAGGCCTGTAATTTTCATCATAGGTACACCTCAACTATGGAGAGACAAAATGAGAAAAGAAAATCCAGAAAATCACATTGTCTGATTTTTTAAGAATTTATTTGCAAATTATGGTGGAAAATAAGTATTTGGGTCAATAACAAAAGTTCATCTCAATACTTTGTTATATACCCTTTGTTGGCAATGACAGAGGTCAAAGGTTTTCTGTAAGTCTTCACAAGGTTTTCACACACTGTTGCTGGTATTTTGGCCCATTCCTCCATGCAGATCTCCTCTAGAGCAGTGATGTTTTGGGGCTGGCTGGCAACACGGACTTTCAACTCCCTCCAAAGATTTTCTATGGGGTTGAGATCTGGAGACTGGCTAGGCCACTCCACTTCTTACGAAGCCACTCCTTCGTTGCCCGGGCGGTGTGTTTGGGATCATTGTCGTGCTGAAAGACCCAGCCACGTTTCATCTTCAATGCCCTTGCTGATGGAAGGAGGTTTTCACTCAAAATGGCCCCATTCATTCTTTCCTTTACACGGATCAGTCGTCCTGGTCCCTTTGCAGAAAAACAGCCCCAAAGCATGATGTTTCCACCCCCATGCTTCACAGTAGGTATGGTGTTCTTTGGATGCAACTCAGCATTCTTTCTCCTCCAAACACGACTAGTTGAGTTTCTAACAAAAAGTTCTATTTTGGTTTCATCTGACCATATGACATTCTCCCAATCCTCTTCTGGATCATCCAGATGCTCTCTAGCAAACTTCAGACGGGCACTGCAGGGTTTGAGTCCCTGGCGGCGTAGTGTTACTGATGGTGGCCTTTGTTACTTTGGTCCCAGCTCTCTGCAGGTCATTCACTAGGTCCCCCCGTGTGGTTCTGGGATTTTTGTTGACCGTTCTTTTGATCATTTTGACCCCACGGGGTGAGATCTTGCGTGGAGCCCCAGATCTTGTTTGTAGGTGACCAAATACTTATTTTACAGAGGAATTCACCAATTAATTCATTAAAAATCCTACAATGTGATTTCCTGGATTCTTCCCCCCATTCTGTCTCTCAAAGTGTACCTATGATGAAAATTACAGGCCTCTCATCTTTTTAAGTGGGAGAACTTGCACAATTGGTGGCTGACTAAATACTTTTTTTCCCCACTGTAGGTGCATATAGTTGAAAAGAGCGTTTCGGGTCAAATGGCGTGCGTGTGGGGAGCCTCCTTTTAAAACAATCGATTAAAACCAGAGCTTGACAGAAAAAAAAAGAAAGAAAACATTAGCATATTTAGTGGTTTTCAAACTCCGAGTTACTTTCATGAAACACTTTTACCAATTATGTTGATTATATGCTGCCGTGTTTTAAATCATCCCACACACTCACATTCTGTGGTACCCTCTGGAGCTGAAGGCATTTCTTAAAGGTAAGAAGAAAAAAAAAAGAAGAAAAGGGTTACTAACCCTAACCCCATTTGACTGGTGTAATTTAAGAGACATTACTCAACATTTTAGGGACTCCTTTTAAACCTGAGAAATGTGCGTACATTTTAGAGCGAAAGTGAGACTCCGACTGTTGGTGCTGGAGCGTTTGAGTGGGCTCATTTCAGAGTCAGGAGAAACTCAAAGGGCACAATTTTGAGATGAATTTAGATACGTGTCTGCCAAAGATCATGAAGAGGTTAGGAGTTTCTTATATCTCATATCCACTCAAAGGGGGTTCAAAGCCGTCCCACGGAGCATTTGCTGCAAACGTGTCGCCCATTACCAAATAGATTGTCACAGAATCCATCAGTTTGTTCCCCGGCCTCTGCGAGGGGGGTTTTCTGTTAGCATATTATGTTAGCCTCCCAGCAGCTTTCGATGCATCACTTGGGCTGTTTAGTATTTTATGGAGGGGAAAACGGTGCTTGAGAATCCTCAAATTGGATTAATGAATGCATCACCAGATCAGTTGGCCATTGCCATATGTTTTATTTTTATTTTTTGTTCTCAACGCGTGGATATTCTATTGTATCCTGTACAACATCAAATATCAGAGTGAGGTTATTACACAAGCTGTTGTTTTGACATGATAGACTTTCTCAAAGAGCATTATATCCCCACCTTCCATTTACTCTAACCCAATAATTGTCTCCGTTCAGTGCATACAAATCAAGTCTCCACGCTTTTATGGCACGGGAGTGGGGAGGCGCACCTCTTTACGACGTCGGGCATCAAGTCAAACTGTCTTCAGGCTACGGCCGCCGTTACCGCGCAAGCAAACTTCCACGAAGCCATTATGCTCTAAAGGCTTGATAAGCAGAGTGAGGGGTGCCTTTAGAAAAAACACACACAAACACCTGGCTTGTGCTTTAGCGCGGCTTTAAAATGCAATAATGACTAGAAAGCACTCAGAGAGGCAGCACACCACCACCAAGGCTGTACAACCCCGTTACATAGTCACTTGTGCCGCCATGAAATGTTACCTCATCAATCACTCCCACATGACCTTCATCAGCAGATGGAGTTTGTATGTAGTCGTGGAACTGTAAGCTGGTCACGATTCAATTGTTTAACTTCGGGATCCGGCTATAAAGACCACTCATCCATGAAGATGAAATACAAACTGCTCAAGGTGTTTAATAGTATCCAGGAGGGTTAGCCGGTTTCCCGTTGTTGTAACGAAGTGCACTAATCACCAAATTTTTGAAATCTGGACCGTCATTCTTACTTTGTTGCTTAATGAACTAAGTCAGTGTTTCCACGTTGTTCTGCTGTCAGCCAGCAGTTCCTCTGTGCGGAGACGTCCCACGTTGCTTTGACGGTATAAAAGTGCTAACGTTAGCAGACAGGAAGCTGTGAGGTGTCGGTGAATGGGAGCTGTTAAATGTTAAAAGCCTCTCTACCTTAATCGCTGTCATGACTTGTGTGTGTGCGCTCTGTCTAGTTATATGGTCATAGGGCATAGGGGGTGCATCCGGTGCTGCTGCAGAGGGGCCCTTGTAGGAAGGCGTCATTGTACAAGTTTACGTTTATCTACACTTCACACTTCATATACTTACATACATAATTTGCATTTTTGCACTCTCCTATTGTTTGTTTATTGTTTGTTTTATTTACACCTCACACACTTAATATACACATACATACTTTTAGTTCCTAAATTAACTGTTTTTTTTCTTTCACCCCAGCTAATAAAAAAAATAAAAAGAATATTATTATTATTATTATTGTGTATATATATATATATATATATATATATATATATATATATATATATATATCTTTCATCCCTGTTGTTTTTATATCTTATTTTTGTCTGTAAATTGCTGCTACGTCGAAACCAAATTTCCCCTCGGGGATCAATAAAAGTATACATTCATTCATTCAAAGTCTGGCTCCAATACAAAATGTAAAATGCTGTCATGTGACGTCATGACCCTTTGTTCTATAGTATCCTTGATTTAATGGAAGTATCCACATGGTGCCATTAATGTGCATATCCCAATTCAGCTCGGATGATTTAGTAGAACAAATGTATGCGACCAACACACAGTTACAAAGTTACAACCCAATGACGTTGATAAACAAAATATGTACAACTAATCAATCAACTCTTTTTTTAAGTATGGAACGTATTTCTCAAGTTTCTGATACAAGGATGTGATATTTAATATTAATCTTGACGGTGTCAGATATGCAGTATTATCCTTATCTGCTCCAACAAGAAGAACAGATCGGTAGTAAGTATTTGTTCTGGTAGTTCTGTCATAACTTTGTAGTGTTTGGAAGATATCGTTTATCTTTCTTTTTGCAAACCAGGTACGTGTGTGTGGGGGAATGCTGACACGTGCACCGCCCTTCACCAAAGGGTATGGCCGAGAATGGAACTCGGGTCTCTTTTTTTTGTGTGGGGTGTGAATTTGACCCATTTCTTCTGAGTCACACATATTTCATATTCTAAGGGAAACTTCCTCTGGGAATCCGGCGCCGTTGACCTGTAATCTTGAAGCTGCCACTTGTGTCGCGCCTCTTCACAGAGAGATACTGCTCTCAGGGGTCGAACCCCATAATTAGAGGCAGTGGGCTGCCGCATTCAAGCTACCGCCCGTGAACCGGAGGCGTCTCAGTGGGAAACTGACCCGGGGAATTTTAAGCTGGTGGAAGGGATTGTTGACTCTGCATGGCGAAGCATTACCTGTGCATCAGAGGTACTGCTGTCAGGAGTTGAACCTTGCTGGTGGGAATTTATCCTGTTGCTTTCAAGTCCATTTTTCAGTGGCAAGAGAGAAAGTCAATGGGCGAGAATTCTATCACTTGTTGTTGTCAAGGGTGGGCCAATAAGACAATCACGACATGTTTCGGCTTAAAATCTTCCAGGATAACGATGAAACATCCACGAGATAAATTTTTCGACACAATAAAAGTTTGTGGTGGTTTGCCTCTATTTTCTCCTTAAGGGTGTTTCATTACTGTGAGGACATTCTTGGGTAACTGCTGGGAGCTTGGATGGTGTCTTAACAATGCCCCTCATGTCTCTTTTCAGCAAAAGGAGGGTAGCAGTGGTAGTCATGGCAGAGTAGGAAACATGCTGAGGAGGACAGGAAATAAGGAGCGCAAGAACTCATTTCCGTTCTACTATCTAAAGGTTACCTCGCATGTAATCTTTCTGTGTTCTGTCATACGGATTAAAGGACTGATGAAGGGAGTGTAACACGGCATGCTAGTTTTTATAACAGCACAATAAAGATGTGGGCCAAAGCCAGTGAAAATCAGTGACTGTACTCATGCTATCTAGTCCAATCTATGGCTGAAATGACAATTCCTGCGGTGGTGATCCACATATGATGCACATTGGCCCCACTGACCCATTCCCACTGGGCTTCATTAACTTTGAAAACCCCACCTCGCAACATGTGGGGAGTAATTGATATTTAATGATCACAGACGTCTGTCAGAATTATTAAAATTGTACCTGGGGGTACACCCTGAGAACTGAGTAAAATCGTACACACACATCTGGGGCTTTTTGGATTCCGGATCTACTCAAAGCCCAAGTCAAGTGCTCCATGTCCAGGCAGCATGAAATATTACTGAGGCCTGCCGCCGAATGCTTTGCATCCGCCAGATGGCTTTTAAGACGAAGCAGTTGTGTTTTACCCTGAGTTTCCAGGTGACCCCGACCAACATACACTCAAAGTGCTTCTTCAAGGGATGAGGGGTGTGCTGGGAGTTTGCGGTGGGATTTCGTGGCCCAGTGGGAACGGATCCTTAAACCCACAGCCGTGCATAAGGAAGGGCACACGGCGTGATCACTTGGCGTTCCCCGGTGACTAAGCACAGGGGTGGAGATGAACAGAAGGGCTCATCTGGAGGAGGTATGATGCATTTGTGCATGTGCGCATGCCGTTTGCCAACAGAAATAGATTATCAAAATGGCGATGCAACCTAACAAAGTTGACTGTACAGATCAGTGTGGTATCAGTGAATGGGTAGACCACATTAGTACCTGGCCCAATAGTTTAGTGACCAGATACATACATAAGATAGGTCACTAGATGCTTCTGGCTCGGTCATGTGGAAACACCATGACACTACAAAACCTAGGGTGCCCTAATTAGGGGACCGTAGGTGTTCTACAGCTCATATGACCTTGATATGAATACCAGACCCTATTATCCTTGATCTCTAATGAAAACGAACGAATAAAATGACTCCTCGATTGCTCCCCGAGATTTTTTTAATCGTATTGTTCGGTGCCTTCCCATCATCCCCCAGAGTAATACTACACCTCTTTAGAAAGATTACGACCTAAATCATCTTAATCTGCAATAAACACAAGCCTTGACATGTTTTGAAGCATTTTCAGTCCAAAAAACAGTTTTTTCGGTTCAGAAATAGAAAAAATACCTATTTTGACCTGAATCTTGGTTACACCATGAGCTACGTGTACTTCAAATGACCGTCTCCTTCCGCGTGTGTCATCTGACGTGCTTTCAGACGAGTCTGAGGACCAATGAGATCGCAGGACCTCGAAAAGCAGGAAACAAAACTCTGGCTCTTGCTTCATGGCCAGAGACTCCAATACTGATCACACAGTGCTCTCACTACTACTGTTCGACTCACACAGCCTCTATGGTTACAGTGAAGGTACGCAGTTGTTAGGGGGACTTAGGAGTGTTTTAGTGAAATGTTATAATCGCTTAATCATGTTGAGGAGCTTACGAAATTATTAAAATGTAACGATCTTTAAAAAAAAAGTTAAATGGACACATATATTCTCACAAGGGTTACAGTACTTTAGCACTTTAAATGAATTAGATCGGAACTGTGAATGAGAAGTTAGTAGAGTTTTAGTTTGGAAAAAACACACTTCCTCATTTCCGTGAGATCAGAAAAATGGGGCTTTAGTTTAAAACCCCCTCAGCTGAGCTTATTATCTAACCATTTACGCAAGTTAGCACGAGCAACCACGAAGACGTTAACACGGTCCCTTGTTAACTCACTGCACACTGGAGGTCATTTTCAGTCGATTTTCGCGATTTGACATAATTTTCTTAGATTCACCTTTTAAGGCACTTGCATATAAGATATATACCCATGTTTTACATCATAAATTGCAGAACAATCTCAGCTATCTATATAATGAGGCACCATTGTCGTAAGGCAAAAGTGTAAAGAAAAAAACTTTATAATATGACACTAAAGCTGAAAAATGGAGTCTCGATTTTTGGAAATTCTTCATATCTTCATTCATATAAAAACCTAACTTTACTCAGGTGGTGACTCTGTTTAGGTGATGGCAGTTGGTGATGGCAATTGGTTTACCAAAGGTTTTAGGTTCACAAAAGCAGTGAAATATATGAATAAAATGTTAGATACATGTAAATAAATGTCTAAAACTAAAGTTTTTATTATCGTTTTTTGAGTAGAAATATGGTCTTTCACAGCTTTCACCAAAATGATAAAAATGGGACTGAGAAATGACTTCATAGTGCAGATAAAGCTTCAGGGAGTGTGTGCAAATGAAAAATGACCATCACAACAATTTTTTTTTTTTAAATAAAAATATGTATTATAAAAAAAAAAAAAATATGTACAGAATATATATTCAGAAATATAAAACAGAACAAAGACTAGACCATTTACAATATACAAGTATATATGCTTCAATGGCATATCCTCATGCCATGGCATGCCAGTCATGGAAACAGTTTCTGCTCAGCTGCAGGCAGAGGGGAACGTTACACGCCTCGCACTTCCACGCCGTGTCTTTTCTCACTTTCTTTATGCTGCAAAGCTCGCAAACCCTGCGACCCACCGTGGACTTAGTTGGAAGAACAGTTTGAAGAGTTCAATGGGTGTTGCTGTGGCACTGACATGTGGACCTGGTGTCCGGGCTGGAACTTGATGACGGGGGGAGCAGTGTCCGGGTCTTCATCCGTCCTCCAGGACAGCGTAGGTGCAGGTGGTGCACGTGCTGCTGTCTTTCTTGATCTGGCCTGAGGTGAAAGCAGTCGCCGGGCAGCACGCGCCCTGTTTGCTGGAGATGGTGTTTTTAGTCGTCGCTGCCTCTTTGCTGGTCGTGGTAGTTGCCGTCCAACACGCTGCCTCTTTGCTGGCCAGGCTGGTCGGGGCGGCTGGTGCTCCTCTCTGTAAAATAAATCAATACTAGTCAGTTGAAAGAAAGATGACGTAACGATTGAGCAGAATGCTCCACATTGGATGTGTAAATATTATTCAGATCATGACTGTGGTAGTAATTTCAGCATAGGGCTCCGCATTGGCCGTATAAATATTAGTGGTAGTAACGTGAAGCAGAGTGTTGTACAAAGCAGACTGTGTATAAACATTACTCAGATCATAACTGTGGTAGTAACGTGAAGCAGAGTGTTGTACAAAGCAGACTGTGTATAAACATTACTCAGATCATGACGTAGTAACGTGAGAAGCAGTGTGCACCGCGTGGCTGGCTCTCGTGCTCTCCTGCACAGTGTACACATTACTTGTTTGTACACATTACTAGTTTGCACCATGCAGCCTTACAGACACGTAACAAAGTTTAGTAACTACACTTACCCATCTTCCTCAGAAGAACTAAAGCCTTCAAGCTCTGACGACGACGCGTCGTCCTCCTCCTCGCTGCTCTCCAGAATCATGCGCAGGCACCCGGAAGCAGGAAGCCGTCTCTTTCCGCCAGACGTAAAATTATATTTTTGCGATGTATTATCGGGGTGCTGTGAATATTTTAGAAACTTAGAGAAAAGTTTCAAGTGTCACCACGCGAAACCGCGGGCTCAGTGGACGAAGGGTTAAAAACTGGGACGCTGGTTTTGGTCTGAAACGGTGTTGAGGCTTGCTTTTGGAAAATCCATCCTGGCAACCAAACATGCAACAACCAGACATTTTGATGCCGCGAACCGTTTTAATTCAATGTTTGCTTTTAAGCTCGCTAACTCGTCTGGATGGCTGGGGGCGAGACGCCACTTCCTTTGCCAGCATGACCACGCATATTTTTCATAAATAATTCACTGACTGCATGTTTTAAATAAATTCATCATTCAGTTTCAATTCATCCAACCCCCCAGGGCTTATTTCACATCATGATCCTGTTCTTTCAGGAATCTTCCCCACAGTGCTATCGATAAATTCTTTTCTTTTACATCACCAGCTTCTGGCTTGACGTGCCGCACAATAGGAATCGTTACTCCCCCGTCACTGGCTGAAAGTAAGACAGAGCAGCGAATGGAGCGACTAACAGCAGCCATATCATGGCATCTGAATTGATAATCAGACCAAGTAGGGGCTTATTGATATGTATTGTTTCCTTGGGTCCAAGAGTGCGGCACTGACATCTAATTCCCTGCTCTGAATAGAGCCCCGAGAAAGCTCTGAATGCATTCAGAGCTCCAAATTAGAAGACAGATAAGCGGGTGGCTGCTGATGTTTTTTTTTTCTTCCTGCGAGCACCTGTCTATCTGGAGATCTCCAGACGCCGGCAGCACAATGGCTGTTTTAACGGCCATTTAACGGCGCAATCGCCGCACACCCCAGACGCCAATAAAGGATACTGCGTTTAGTTTGAAATCATCTGCTTTTGAAGAGATGTAAGAGCGAGGAAACCAGGGGAAATAACATTAAGGAGAATGGGCAGTCAACTCCTCCTCTGTCACTTTATTGCCTTTTGAGAGAGATACAGTCAGGAAAGACAAAGACGGGGCTCAGAGGGTGAGTCTGACCGGGGTAAACAAACCAAATCTCATTAAAACCGCAGTGTATTTGCAGTTCATCCTAATGGATTTTTCTTGAATGCGTTCGTGTGAATGTCAACTGGGTCTCTTTGCACTAAGGATCTACATTTGAAACCTATTGCTACCGTTTTGTTTTCATTTACGGCAGACTGTTCTCATGCACTGTAATTAGCTACGAATAAAGCACTGTAATACGTATGTACTATATCCCACAAAATCAATCTGTATGTAAAGCATGTAATCATCAACCAGGACACGTGATGTAGTGGAGAGAGTGACCAACTCTACATAGCAAAGTGGTCGGTGTCCTGCCGGCTCCCCGGCCCATTCCGGCCCCCCGTGTCCTGCCGGCTCCCCGGCCTGTTCCTGGCACCCCCGTGGCTAGTGTCCCCAAGGCTAGTGTCCCTGTGGCTAGTTTCCCCGCTGCCGCCTCGCAGCCTTCTAGCGCCCCCGCTGCCGCCTCGCAGCCTTCTAGCGCCCCCGCTGCCGCCTCGCAACCTTCTAGCGCCCCCGCTGCCGCCTTCAAGCTGCTGCCGACAACGGGGTCCCCATCTGAGTCCCCATCTTGTCCGGAGCCGCCGCAGCCTCTGGCCTGCCCCCCTGAGCGCTTCTGTGCGCCTGGTGGCCGCCCTCCGGCACGCCCTCCGGACTGTTTCCGCCCGCCTAGTGGCCGCCCTCCGGACTGTTTCCGCCCGCCTAGTGGCCGCCCTCCGGACTGTTTCCGCCCGCCTAGTGGCCGCCCTCCGGACTGTTTCAGCCCGCCTGGTGGCCGGCCTCCGGCACGCCCTCCGGACTGTTTCAGCCCGCCTGGTGGCCGCCCTCCGGCACACCCTCCGGACTGTTTCCGCCCGCCTGGTGGCCGGCCTCCGGCACGCCCTCCAGACTACTTCTCCCCGCCTGGTGGCCGCCCTCCGGCCATGCCCCCGGACTGTTTCAGCCCGCCTGGTGGCCGTCCTCCGGCACGCCCCCTGGACTACTTCTGCCCGCCTGATGGCCGTCCTTTGGCCAGGCACCCTGACTGTTTTTTGCCGTGCTCCTGGGTCCTCTCCTTCCCCCACACCTGACAGCATGTTGTGGATGGAAATGTATAGACCCACGAAAAATGAGGAATAGTAGACGCACAGTCAAGGATTGATCGCACCGCTACACCCATACATGCACAAGCATGATCGGTTGCAGATTATGAAATCAGCAATGATGGATCAATGCATTAAACAGATTATGTAAGTATATACGGCAATAGAGGTACAAAGAGGTTTCATTTAACAGCATAAATTGCTTTTATTCCAGATTTCTCATACAATAATGTGATTGGCTGATCGTTAACCTCCCCTATATTACAGCTTTTCTTGACTTTGGGAGAAGAAAAAAATAAGTAGTTGTCTTCACTCAAGAGCCACTTACTTTGCTTTCCTTTCAGCATGTTGGTTCCATTCTTGGTTCCTGGCAAGTGAGCAAACACCAAGTGCTGTTGAACACCAAGCCATGTGGCTGAAACTGTAACTAACTGAGAACGTGCCGATTGCATGCTATCTAATTGGTACCTCCGAACGATGAGCGAAGGAAAAACGTGTGAAGTTTGAGTTACGGCTAATGCGTCTGAGCTTTGGGATTTCAGGGTCAAAGCAGGGGAGGGGGACAGCGGGGTATAAATGTTGCATGAGCTGCTCATTTGTTGGAGCCATTTGTCTGTGGAACAGGAGACGACTGTGACGCTCTGGGCAGAGCGAGACTATTTACAGCTATTGGCAGGCCGCTGCGAAGCGGCGTATCTCTCCCCCGAGGGTGTCTGTCTGGTAATCCTTCCAATGCCTCTTCTCTCCTTACCTGCGACACAAGGAGACTCAACTGTTCCAAGCTGCAGAGCTGCGTGTGGCTGCCAAAAGCCAATTTACATATATTTCTTAATTAACTGAGCGTTTGGGAATCAATAATCAAATGTGCGTGACGCTTCCTTAAATACTAATTCACGATGCACACACTCACCCCCGCCTTGGCAGCCGTGTGCATAATGAAACTATTTATTTATTTATTTTGCCTCGTGCTGTTGACTCATTCTCAACCTCTGGAGATGAAATGCTAAGCAAGTCTGGGTATTCTGTGCATGACCAGGTATCCGTGATACTTCATTGGTCACGGAGATATTTTCAGCCCCTTACATTTATGAATGCTAATCAAACAGAAGCTGCTAAAGCGTCAGAGTAAGTCATTCATTCGTGCGCCTCCCACTGCTGGCCTCGCGTAGAACGCGGCGCACAGAGAATTTGGCGGTGGTTTTAGCTGAGAGGCGAACCTAAACAAACGCTCATTGCAGTGCTATGAAATTGAGTTTTAACGAGGTCACACTCCTCTCAGAGATTTAGCTGCGGCAATTTGCTGCACTTTGTGCACTCGAGCAGTATTTGCAGAGTTGCGGAACCGTCGACGGTAGAAACCCCGGGCATCTTGTCTGTCCGTCAGTTCCGTCCTCCCCCATCGGTCGTGAGCTTTTATGGTCCGTCTAGCTATCTTCCCGTTTAGTTTGAGGGGTTTTCACGCTACATCTAAGGCGCAAAGCCAACTCGTTCTTACTACCTACTTATGTTTGGTCAGTGGCCCTTGGCATCTGATACCGATGCACTGAGGGATCCTTCAGTGTCTGTATGAGACGAAACCCATTTGCATCACTGTTAGACGGTCAGAGCAACTGACACACAATTAACAGCAAGAAAAAGGGGTGGACTTTCACCAAGGAGACCGCCGTTCACATCCCGCTTGAAATCAGTCAACGTTGACTTATATTGCCTTACTTTTCTTACGTCACTTCCGTTCTTCAGTAAGGCTGCGTAAAGAACTTATGTAACAAGACTGTAACTGACACGCCGTCCAAATCTAATGCTAGAGGTGTTCCTAGAGCATCATAGTTTGAAGCGTAACTAAACATGACTCTTTGCCCTGTAACATGTAGCCTCACCTTTAATCTCCATGTCCATGCCCAGAACCTCAGGAGGATATCCACCAACGACAGGGTTGCCGGTCGAACCCCAGAGCCTCCCGTCCACATGTCAAAGTGTCCCTGAGCAAGATATACGCTCCTGAAACCCTAACGGCTGAGTGTGTGAATGGTTGAAAGTGGAAAGCATCTCGATCATTGATCATATAACTGTGGTCTGTCAAAGCGTCGGATTCCTTACCATGCCAAAGTGGTGGGCATGTGGCACTAGTAATTGTTAGCGTTAATGCCAAATAGTATATCATTAGCTAAGTGCTACCAGTGAGGGCCCATTCAGGACTCACTCATCCGTGATGTGCTTGAGATGGAGTTTGCGGCCAGTTCATATACAGTAAGTGTTTAATTGCTAGTTGGACCGGCTAAAAGGTACCAGCAACAGTTGTCACCTCGGATTGCAAAGTTGACAGCTTTGACAAACGAGAGCGCTGCTTCTGTTCCAACTCTGCCTGAAAGCCAAAAACCTACATCTTTATCTGCCGCCTTCATTGCTCTAAAGTGCAGCGCGAGATCTGAAAGCTTGACTGGAAGCAACGGGTAATCGTTTTCTCCAGAGGCTAATGAAAAATTAGCAAAAGGAGAGGAGTCCAATCTCTCGAACTGATCAACATCACATCCCTTTGATATGTCAGACTCGTGTATTACAGTCATCACACGGACACAGATGGGGGATGCAGATTCTGTGCTGTGCTGCGGGGGTAGCTGTGAGCAAGCTCAAACCGCCCTCGGCATCACGGTGTAAGTTGCCCCTGACTTTGTGAGGATCGGTGTGTACCTTGATAGCAGGTGAAGACGTGGCGACGGAAGTGATTGTCAACCCACAGCTGGGTTCTACTTTCTTCCCATCACACCTTAAAAAAAAAACGCCCAAAAATACACCTCTTCGAATAAAGCCGGGCAACCTCCCAAAACTCACTCGCCTCGTTTTTCTTCGCCGTTGAAGTGATCTAGCTCAATAACTGCAGGGAATGAAAAGCGGAAAGAAGAAGAAGAAAAAAAAGGTCTCTTATCGTAAGTTAATTAAAATCTTGCTGAGGACACAGAGCGCCTGACAGGGTGCCGTAAGTTTTAATCAGACACGCAGCTCCGCTATGAAGACATCACCTCGGCAGATGCCCCACTTTCCTGGAGGAGGAAGGAGGGAGAGTCTGCGAAGATGACAGGTGTTACTTATGTGTTCGATTTCTTTCGTTTTGGCAACGGCAGTTTTCTCCGAGATAAGAGTGTGTCGGGGTGGGTGGGGGGGGGGTTTAGTACGGTGTGCATGTGTTCCTGAGAAGGATTAGAGCGAGTACAGTGGCACAGTGATAACGAGGACACCTTTAGCGTCAACTTGCAAACAAAACTCCAAGAGTTTTTTGGGGGAGGAAGTTGTGTTATAGTTATTAAATATAGTTATTAAGTGTAAAAAAAGAAAAGAAATTCCATCCCAGGCAGCCAGGACGCTTAATATTTTGGATGATTGAACTGCCGTTTCTCAGTCGTTCGACGGGCTTCCGGCCGCCACCGCCGAGAATGATGTGGACGGATTGAATTTAGTGTGTGGAAAAAAAGGAGATGAATGAGGCTGTTTAATTCATGAACTGTTTCCTGGTTGAGCATTACTGCCCCGTAATATCACATTTAATTGAATTAGGCCAACTTCAGATCACATCAGGGAGCATCAGAGGACTCGGGGATTGGAAGAAGAAAAAAAGGGCCGCAAGCGTTCGACTGAAATGTACGGCCGCTAGCCCCAGCCCCTCCTCCGCTCTTTATCGTGCAGTGGTTGAACATATTCATCATAAAGCCTCTATGTGCTCGGAGGAGGAAGGTGGCGTGCGGCAGCGTTGTAGATCTAACCTTTAACCCGTGCCTTTTGATGTAGGGAAACACAATTGTTTCAATACACTCAAACATTCTGTTCGCATCTGTTACAATGTCATATTTCTCACTTTTCTTTCTTTCTATTTTTTCTTCCATGCTCTGAAAAAACAAAGCTGTTGCTTTCAGCCATTGTGTGCGCTCCGCGGCCTCTCAGCCCCTCTGACTCGGTCACATTCACATTCCCCGTATCAACTCCACGATGAATAGACTTGCTTTTCCCTCTGCGAGGCAGTCGTCATAATCCATAGTTTCCGTGTACAGTGTATGCGTACCATAATTAATGTTTGGAGGCCGCAAATGGCACGACGCTGCCAAGCAGCCTAAAATACCCGCTAATCCTCCGTGTGATATTCGCCGAGGTTGCATCAGTGACACACTGTCGTCGTCTATCCATTCGGCTGATGGTATTTACACAGCTCTTAAGACTCTGGGGGCTATTTCGGTTGTTGCTATCCGGGCGGACCTCGCTCCTGCAATATTCATGTCGGCGTATAATGTACGGCTCGCTCTTGAAATATGGGCAGTTTGACTGTGTTCCGAACTCATTTCCCGCTTACGCCTTTCTCCCTAATTAGATCCGGAAGGTGTGTTTCTTCCCTCTAGATCTCTTCTCCGCCCCCACACACACACACACACACACACACACACACACCCCGCCCCTCGCTCCCAGTAGAGTCGGAGTGGAGTTGAGATGAAGGCAACAGAGCTAATTGCATTAACATCAATTTACTGGTGCGGCAGAGGACAGCTGCTGTGCAATCCAGTGATGTATGGCCCCAGCTAACGGTCCCAAAAAAAAATGTAGCAGACACTGTACTTGCGTGTGTGTGTGTGTGTGTGTGATAGACGGTGTTTATTAGCCCTTCCAGAGAGAGACAAAAGGCAAACCCAACAACCGCATTTTCATACTGATCACGGCTATCAGAATAATTGCATTACGCCACCTACACGAGCGGTCTCGCCGATTGAGCAGATTGCCATGATTCTTCCTCACCACCAACTAAGAGCAACATAAATCACTTCCTGTGCGCCACCAGCTGCGGTCACATCGCCTCCCTGCACACTGTAGTTCCCTTACTCGCGTCTACACCCGAGGGCTTGATGTAAATAAAGTAATGCCCAGAACTTCGTCACTCTCAACTTGTCAAACACCGCCGCCTGGTCAGGGACCCTCGGCCTTAAAACTATGATGTTTTTATTAATATAGTTTCCGCTTGTCGCTTTTCAAAATAAACTTCCAACATAGGTTTACTTAGGGACTGAGTATACAGTATAATGTAATTTCAATAAAGGCATTGTAAGTGTTGGAGTTTTCTTTTAGGGTTACTCATGCAAAAACGGTACGAAGTTAGGCTTAGGAAAGGGTTTGGGCTTAGGGTGACCAGACGTCCTCTTTTTCCCGGACATGTCCTCTTTTCGAGACCTAAAAAATGCGTCCGGCAGGGATTCCAAAAACGTCCGGGATTTTGCCTCGGCGGGGCGCCCCCCTGAAGAAACCCCCCGCCCCCCTGCAATTTTCTCGATAGCGCCAGATCACAAGTCGTCATTTAAGTTTCACACACCAGCGGACAGAGAGCGTCGAAAAAAAAACAGCAGCCCTCGTGTGAGGAGCACCGGAGTTCTCCTCGCACCGGAGCAGCTCTCTGAACCCGGAGCAGCTCTCCTGCTCAGGTGAAGGAGACAAAGTGCTCGTGTCTTCTACCAACAATGAGCTGCTGCCTTCACATATTACAAAAGTACAAAGTACACAGACATAAAACTAAGTCATGTGTAGAGGCTCACTGCTCCACTAATACTGATACAACCTGATGCTCACATATCTGCACTCATTCTGTTTTGTTTGGCAAAAAAAAATAGCTTATTGTTTTCCACAATGAGCTATTTAGTAGTAACTCAATATTAGTTATTTTTTGCACAGATATAACTTTATTTTCATTGTTCTAAGTGATTGCAATTTAAAAATAAAAAATTGTCTGATGGAGCAATCTGATTTACTTGAAAGTGATTGCAATTTTCTTTATTCTGTTATTTATAAAAGCACAGATGGAGTCACAAAATGAAGTTATTTACAGAAAACGTTTGAGAACCACTGCTTTAAGTGTTTGTGTCGGTGTCGTCGCCGTCGCCTCCCCACCCCCAAGCTGTAAACCTAGGGGAAACACTGTATATAAAGTATTTTTTATTTTTTATTTGTTATCATTATTGCTTCAATATATGGACAAGACACATTAAAGAAGCACTGGACTAAATGCCACAAAAAAGATTTGTTAAAGTTCAATAAACAGATGTTCATATAGTCCCCCCCCCTCCCGCGACGAGGTGTCCTCTTTTTCACAAACTCAAATCTGGTCACCCTATTTGCGTTCAAATAAGTAGAAGAAGAATCAGAATCAGAATCAGAAACCGTTTATTAGCCAGGAATGTTTTCACACAAACGAGGAATTTTTTGAGGCGGAAGGTGCATACATTGGACATGGACATGGGACGTAAGACGAGACAAACAACAATCAACAATCAACGAAAACAACAGTGCAATTGGTATTAAAATATGTGTAAGATAAGCAAGTGCTCAGTCAACAGATACGTTAATGTGAATGTACGTTAAAGTGACATGTGTGTTTAAGTTAAAGTGTATGTTAAAGTGATGAGTGTTTAAGTATGCGGTGTGCAGAGGAGTGAATGGTAAAGAGAAATAAAAATAAAGAAGAGAAAATAAAAATAAAATAAAAATGAAGAGTTAAAATTAAAAATTAAAAATTAAAATAGCTGGGGGTGACAGAGACAGTCAGTGGGGGACCCGAGCCCCATTGATGAGCCCGACTGCCGACGGGAAGAAACTGTTTGTGTGGCGTGAGGTCTTGGTCCTGATGGACCTCAGCCTCCTGCCAGAGGGGAGGGACTCGAACAGGATATGTCCAGGGTGAGAGGGGTCAGCTGCAATCTTCCTAGCTCGCCTCAGAGTCCTGGAGGCGAACAAGTCCTGGAGGGATGGCAGATTACAGCCAATCACCCTCTCAGCAGAGCAGATGATGCGTTGCAGCCTGGCCTTGTCCTTGGCAGTGGCTGCGGTGTGCCAGACGGTGATGGAGGAGCAGAGGATGGACTCAACGATGGCAGTGTAGAAATGCACCAAGTACGAAGGTTATGTAACAAAACTATAGTTTAATAAGTCAATATCGACTCGAACGGCGGTCTTCTGGGTGAAAGACCTGTTTGTTTCGTCCATCATCGACTCCCTGCCACCCTGAGTGGACTTTCTCAATCTTTACACTACGACAGTTGATCTGAAGGTCTAATAAGAACGTGGATGGGTTTAAAGTCTCTTACGGGCGTTAAAGGGCGTTTAGTTTGTGTCGGGTCGAGACGAACAGTTGAGATCTGACGAGCTGGGAGTGGGAACGGCTCGATATTCGTCAATGGCAGAGATCATTGACTTACCATGATCTTCGTTTTCATGATAAAGCAGAGTCAATGCGTTCTCAAAACCCGTAGGTCTGATATTCGGCTAGTTTTGTCTAACTCAAAATATGCATTCACTCAATATGAACTGATTTGAAATGGGAGAATGGGGAGATCAGACAGCCGGTCACCTTTGAAGGCATCCGACCTGCCATCAACTGCGTGAGTTGCATTTGCTTCTGTGCAGACAGATTACTTTTTTTCCTCTTTATTTTTTGTAGCTGCTGCTTTTGTATTTGAAATCATAACATCCCTTAATTAATGAGTTAGCCCAGTTTCGGTGTCTGGCAAGCGCTAATTAGGCAACATTATCGTACAACAAACATCAAATTACTTCAGACTGTGCCGTCGTTGTTCTCTGAAATGTTTGTTCCCAACGCCTTAAAAATATATTTTGTAGATCAGTGGAAAGCTTTGAGCAACATAAAAACAAATCTGTGGGGTAAGTAAGTCGCATCTTCCCTGCTGCTGATGGCCAAGAGAAACCAAAAGAAAGTACACTTAGTTCTGTACTTTTACAATGTGAAGGTACTGTTACTTTATGTGAGTAAAGTTAACAGTTTATGTTATTTTAATGCAATACACCTGGAGTTATTTTTGCAAATAAAGACTTTGGAAACAAAGTATGTGATCAAAATGATATATACAGATACAAGAATCTGAAATCTTCTATCACTCATTACGGCTTCCATCTGAGAAAAGTTTACACACAGATATATATATATTATAGCCTTATATGTTAGCTAAAATGTCACCTACTGTACATCTTCAGCAGATGCAAAGCAAACCAAGCGTGGACATTTTATCTAATTCGGGCATTCATTTTGTAAATCTTTTGAGAAGCAGAAATGCCATCAAATACAAATTTAATGAATTTAACTGAAGCACTAAAGAAGGATTTTATATTCAATACATTATATATCCGAGAAATAAATAAGAAGAAGAAGAAGAAGAAGAAGAAAATAGAACAAAACTATTGCCATTTTCAAATCACCAATAATTGTTAAAAGTCCAGTTTTGAATGACATGGATCAAGGAGTTGTGGCTGTGTTTTAGTTGTAAAAAATACTTCCATCCTCAACCCTTTTTTGTATATTAGCAGGAGTAGAACACCCACATTTCTGTTTCCTACTTGAAAGACTCCAGGGGGAAAAGGGGGCTCTATCGCACCATGGCTCTGTCGTAACTAGAATAGCACATTCAGTATATTTAGCGGAGAGAATCTGGGAGCCACATCTGGAACAAGCTGCGCCTCGTCTGGTGGGATCACAAGCATCACAAGCATGGTCTGGAGTGGCAGCGATCATCTACGGAAACACAAATGCAAACAAAATAGCCCGGCGTTGCCCCAAAAAAGAATTCAGAATCTCAATAAACTCAACTTGAGCCGCTAAACGCTCCCCCGTGGTCGCCAGCGGGTTGCCGACTGCGGTCTGCTTGTGGATCTGCACGGGCGGGCAGTGTGCAGAGGTTGTATCAGAGCTTCTTCGCTGTAAATAACTCCATGCTGCTGCAGGGAACAAGGTTATTAGGATCTGTGAGAGTGGACCCAAACAGTAAAGTGGTAAAACAAAAGAGAAGTGAAAGATGCTTCAGTGCCCCGTTAGAGCTGAGGGAACCGCACGACCATGCTGCCGCTCACATTACACGCAACAGTCATTTGATTTACTGCCGATATAGAAATATTCATTAGCGAAGCTTTAAACTTTGATAATTTATGAAGCTTGTTAACGGTTGACTCTTAGAGGAAATGGATGGACTGCCACAGATTTGATGCTATTGCCAAAAGTGAAAATGCATGGGTACTTATTAAGTATTAATAACTCATAGTACACACCAAATGCTGTCCTTGGTATGGACTATTGCTCCGGGGCAGCCGACGAAGACTGCACTATACACCATATTGAGTGATGGTGAGCATAATCTACGAACTGAGAAAATGAAATTTGTAGCAGCTCCAGTGCTAAATGGCCAGTCATCATAAATGATATATGGCCAAGTCTGGCAGTTTTTTGTGTGGGAGGTAAAATTCACATGAAATATGATTGGACTGTTTCCCTGTGTTTCAGAGAATGTAAAGGGCTGAAGAACAGAAGCTAAAGAGAAACTAAAGTCAGCAGATCATTTGATTACCCGTCATGATCCCAAGTCCAGTTGTAATTCTAAGTATTACATTGAACACAGCATTTTGAGTTTGTGTTGGAACTACGCCTCACTGAAGAAATAGTTCCAATATAAACTTTGTTTTGATCAGGTGTGGGGAGGATTTGAAGTAACATGAATATTCATGAGCCATTATTGTAGTGTGGAGAGTTGTGGAATTATATTATCTCCAAATGCTACACTGAGATTTGCGTTCAGAATCTGGGTGTACGTCATCAGGTTGGTAAATATGCAAAAGAATAATAATACTCCAAATCTGTATTCAGATTTGAAAGCGCAACGAGATGTGTAAATGTGCATATAGATCTGTAAATAAAAATATATCTCTAAATTAACATATTGATCAGTAAATGAACATTGAATATTTTAAAATTCCTTCAGTGCAGTAAATCCAAACTATTTGGCGTAATTTAACTACAGCGCTTTATTTTCTCCCTGTGCTTTGAGAGAACTGCTCCTTCAGCAGGCAAGCCGACAAATACAAAACGTGCTGTCTCTATAAGGACACTTAACTCTCCGCCGGCACAGATCCGCTTCAAAGGCCGTGTCACAGAGCGACTGTGGCTCAGTGGTGAGCGGGGTCGTCCTTCAATCAGAGGATCCGTGGCTCGATCCCCGGCTCCGCCAGCCCTTGTCGATGTGTCCTTGAGCAAGACACTTAACCCTAAATTGCTCCCGTAGCTGTGCCTACGGTGTATGAATGTTTGATAATCTGATGTGGCTTGCATGGTGCTCCTATCATCAGTGTGTGAATGATGTCGTGTAGTGTTAAAGCGCCTTGAGTGGTCGGAAGACTAGAAAAGCGCTATACACGTACGGGTCCATTACCATTACATCCTCTCACCATTGTGTGCTTCACAGCGGCCATACGTACCCATATGTTCCCCCAAAGAACACCGCGGAGGAAATGCCAGCCTGTTTGATAGCATGTGTGCCAACGCCGCTTTATTCATCTCAATTTCCCAGCATTGCGCGGGATCAGACGTCAACACCAGGTTTCCTTTCAGCCCTCCTCAGGTCAGACAGAGCAGCAAATGAGGAAAATGGAAGATAAATCCTATCAAGAGTAATTATTTCCCACCTGGCTAGATACAGCGCGGGACGCGCTCAACCTGTGCGAGCGCTGATAACCCGTTTAATAACCCCGCCTCGCCACTAATCTGTGTCAAAATGGTGTTTGAATTCTCCGAAAGGTCAAACTGATCAGAGTGCCAGAAGTGGTCCAGAGCCGTTGAGAGAGAAGTGTGTTGTGCAGGCCCGGTACGGGTGTCGGTTTTGTTATGTTCATTATTGCAAAAATGCAATTCACTGGCTCTGTTCAATATTTAAAAAGGTAAAACTATCTTAAATCTGACTGTTAGGGTCAAGTAAAGTTATCGATCCAGAATCCCGGGATGAACTCCTGAGATCGCATCGGAATATAGTTATGTTTTTTTCTTTTTCTTTCTTTCCCCTTTATCGATCAAACCGAAAAGTATCCAGAATAGATGAGATTCCCTGAACCGTGCTGAAGGTCTCCTGAGCTTTCATTCATCTCAGCACCCCACCATGCACACTCACACACCTAAGCTGCTCCCGCCTACACAGTTAGAGGCTGTCAAAAAGATGACACCATCACGCATGCTCTCCTTGTTTCCCCTCCGTTAAACACCCCGCGCCCTCATGCACGTTTAAAACAAGTAATAATGTCCCTCTTTAACGCGATCGATATAAAAAAAAACGTGTTTGTATAGAAATGTTAACGCGTCACGGGCGCGCTAGTCACATGTACCTATTTGTTTTTATCAGAATTTTTTTAATTTTGTATTCATCACTTTTTATTCATCACTCGTGCAACATTTAGGTGACTGATGGATGAAAGCAGACGGTAAGAGAGAGAGAGCTTCTCTTAAATCTCCCTGCAGCATCCCCCCCCCCCCCTCAAAAAGAAATCCTGACCAAGATAACAGTTATTTTCTTGTTGTTCCCGTTGTCGGTAAAGACTGAGACATGAAGCGACGACGACACGCTGAACGGCGCTCGCAAGACCTTTAAACATCATTAAGTTAGCTTGGCCTCCGCTGTTGAGTGAGGCGGTATTCTCACACAGAGAGAGAGAGAGAGAGAGAGAGAGAGAGAGAGAGAGATGGGCAATCACACATACACACTCGAGACGCACAAACCTCTTTTTCCCAGCGAGGGGCCAAATCAATACCAAACACACCGATTCTATTTGCATGGCTTTGATGTCGGTCTGAGGCTCTCTGGAGAGGAGAACATTTCACTTCTCTCTGTAATGCTTGGCAGCACACATGCACACAAACAAATGCTTACAAATGATACGCACACATACACACGCACACACACACACAAAACATTAGAGACACGTCTACTGAAACCCTGGTCTATTATTGCCGGCCTTTATTTATTCCCCACCGCCATTACAAAGCAGAATGCTCCAAATTAAAACAGCCAATCGTTGAAGGCAGGAAGGGTGTCTCAATTTAACCATACCTGCCTTTAAGGGAGATGTGTGTGTGTGTGTGTGTGTGTGTGTAAGCATGACAGAGACATCCTCAAAGCCGAGCGCCTCTGAACTGAACCTCTTTGAAGGCTGCTCCATGTCGCTTTAATATGAATAAACCACTGCCACATTGCAATGAGCAATGATCATAAACAAGTGCACCGCTTCCACGTGGCATCAACACTGCTGTCAACACACAGGAAGAATCATGGTTTGCTTTAGTGCGTGAACATGAGTTGATTTACAGGACATGAAGGGGACACTTTGTGGGGAAGCGTACCAGTTAGATTAAAGCGCCACTTTATTACCTCTGCCAACGAGGTGTATAAGTTTGTTTATGCGTATGTTCCCAGCAGGATATCTCACACAGTACTCCACAGATTTAAAGTTTGGGGGTAAATAAAAAAGAGGCCAGGATTAACTAGTTTAGATGAAGTAAACTGTGGCAATTACCAGGAATACATAACTACGCTGTACGTGCCTGAAAACCATGGGATGAGTCGAATATCAATGTTTCTGAACCGAAAATATTTGTTTAAATATTTTAATACCAGAAATGCACAATGCCACGTTGTTAACATTGTGACCCTATTGGTTGGGGTTTAGGCAACACAACTACGGTGGTAGCGGTGGTTTCCTTGGTGAAAGTCCTGTGTTTGTTTGACAGCCCAGTCCCGGCCACCCTTAACGGACTTTCCTTTGCTCTAAACGAATGCAAAAAGAAATGTCGACACTCAATGTATCAGTGGTCAACATTTATTTTGCACACAGCGCTCGGCTGCGCAGTCAAACCCTCGGTTGTCCATTTTGGCAAACATGTTTTCTGGAGGACAAATAAAAACGACGCTGCCCCAAAAACGGTTCACAGTACAGTACGTGCCCATGACTCCACATTCAAAATGAAAGCTGACAAACATGTCAGCTCTCACTTTCAGCAAAGTGAACAGATTGCGCGATGAGCAAACAGCGCGTGCACATTTGGGAAATGTCTTGGCTGCCATTGCAGTAACCTGCCTTTGACTCCTCCGCTCCGTATGAGTGTGAGAACAAGTGCAACGGCACTAATAAACCCCAGCTAGTGGGACGGAGTCCAGGGCAGTGATTTAATTAAATGGAATGTTACAGGTGAGACCTGCCCCCCCCCTCTCACTTTGTCCCCTTACCAAACAATATTACTCCGCTGGCTCGGGGCCCAGCAGAGAAACTCTGGCTGGGAACGGTGCCAGAGCGGCCAAATCCTTGTTTAACAAGAGGTTGCATATATGATGCGTAACAAGGCTGCTAATCCTTTCCGAAAATCGGCTCGTGCGTTTCGAGCGCCGGGCGAGACAATTAACATCCCGACGTGCAGATTTTGAGGCCCGGGCCTAATTTCCTGTCCTGCGGTCGACAGACAATGGGAGTCGTTACTTTGTCTCCAATCACCGCGGCCACGTTCCCCATGAGCACAAAGAGCCTCTGGAAGTCATTTGGAATCCAACTTGGTTTCACTCTCAGCCGTCGTGGCCTAAATTAGAGCCCTTTCTCCCTCACGCATAATCTCATAACTGTGCTTTGTCTGAAGAATAGCATGCGGTTCATGCCATTTTGCCTGCAAAAGGAATAGAAGTTGGGTTTTAGCGCCGGGTTTGTGTTATCAAGGAATTCAAATTTAGCCTCAGTCCTCGAGGAAAATTGATTACCCCCCCTCTCTGGATCAATCACTTAGTTCGGGACGGGTGTTGTCGACAGGGTGCGATTAAATTAGTCGCCGTTCCTGCTGTCTCGCAGAAATGCAACTGTCAGATCTAATTCTGCCGAAGGTGTTCAGCTCAACAAGCTGAATGTCATCCAGACGAATCACGCTTTCATCAGTTTTCGGCGCGGAGAGAGCGGCGGCGAGGTGCCATCCGCCAATCAATGTCCAATAGCGTGAGCGCATCGACTTGTCCTCTCCGTTTTAATTTCATTAAAGAGTCACTGCTTTGCTTTGTCACATACAAAAAGACAAGCTTAACGCGATGCACAATATCTTTGTTGATATGTAGTGAAGATAAAAACCACAGGGAAAAAATAGATGACAAAGACATGTCAACAGTGTTTTGGCACTTTTTTTTTTATGGAGTTTAGATGAAATGTCAAGAAGTCAAAGACGTGGATAAGCCAGTAAATGATAATACAGGTGATCTCGACACATGAGTGGCAGTACAAACAAATGCAAACAATCTTCACCAGCGTTGCCGACGAGACGGTTCCGCTGATGTTGCTTTGAAAGTTCGGAAATCTAAAGGATTCTAATGATCCCGCTTCTGCAGATGTTGTCCTTTTTTTGCTTGGCAGTAAACAAATCCGCCTCACAAGTCCTGCGTGATTTGCATTGTGTGGAGACGAGAGGTGAGAGTGAGAAACAAACGCCGTGATTGGCCATCTGAGCAAAACATTCATTTGTAGTCTTTTTTTCCGACATAAAAAGACACTTTGTTGTGGGCGCCAGCGAAGCCTCAGACACCGCCTGAGCGCCAACCCTTTGATGCCGAGAGATGATTCCGACGGCGGCCTGATTGCAATTTGGAGTCGTTAAGAAACACTTTGGCTCCCTGGGATCGGACGTGTAATTCCTTATTACCAATGCCAGTCTGCGCCTCAGCAGCCCGAAATGAGCCACAGCAAGAGGACAAATGATCGGTGTTTAAACCTACGGCCAATCACATCTGACCTCTTTCACCCATGTTCTCTCTTGCGTTCCGTGTACAGAATCAATTCATTATTGATTTACAGCAGCGTTTGGTTCAAGGTGCAGCAATTAAATGACTAACATTTTCAGGGAGTGCATTACAATAAAGTGCATTTCATTAAAACCAAGCACATGCAACAGTAACCGCTGACTCGAATGCATTAACGGCACACCTAACAGTCCGTGACCTCCCTGCAAAAAAAACAAGAAAAATCTAGATCTAGATTGAGACAGAGAGACAAAGTGGCATGACATTACCGTCATAAATGCCATGTTTTATGGAATTTGATGGGAGGGGCCGGTGTTGGAATATATGGCCATGGCTGATGTGACAGCGATCGCATTAGCCAGTCTTCCGTCCCACGGGGACTTTTTCACCGACACAGCGGAGACACCTGAAGAACTCCATGTGTTTACAGCGGTGTTGAGGTCCGGCTGTGTGTTCTTGCGATTGCATTAGGAGAGATGGTCAATGGGATCAATGGGTTTTTCGAAGTGACTGCTGTGATGTCAAGGGTAAGAGACAGCTGGTCTTATAAAACCGAGCCACATATTTGATCTTGCAATAAGGTTTTTTTTTTTTTTTTGCTGCATGCTCCGTTTGACTTTGTATAAAATTTCACAGCAAATGACTTCTGGCTTTGCTTCTCTCGACCCGAACCGGTGGAGCCGCTCTTTGTAATTCAAGAGAACGGAGTAAACAAACACCATTACTATCCAGATTCCATAAAACAAAAACAAAAAAACTAAACAATTCATCTCCCATTAAATTGGATGACGTTTAAAGTGTATGCTGTCTGGCCCGCGCAGCCATTACCGCCTTCCATTTGTTCTGTATGAGCTCATTATATGTCTTTGTTTGAGAATGCTTGGATGCCTTGTAAATTGTGCCCACGGGACCAGCCAATAAAAAAAATTAAGCAGTTGCTCCCGCTAGTTTTCACAGCCCTCCGAAATGCATGGCCAGCTCGACTAGGACATTGACGGGGAGCTATGTTTTGTTGCTGCTTTACGGCAGCACGCAGAGCCTGCAGCAGCTCGGAGGCCAAGATGGGAATAAAAAAAGGTCAAGGTGGAAATCGCCTGCAGCGGTGGGACATTTCATGGACACTGTGAAAAGGCTTTTTTATGCTCAGTAAATTAATGATTGCTTCTAAGCTGTCGTACATTTTATCGTTTGCACGGTAACCCATTCGTCTTCTCTGTGATGATGGATAGTCGTCATGTTGAAGAGCCACGCATGAGTCGTGCGGCTCTGCGTGTAATGGAGCCGGGGAGCCTTTCCGATTGGAGCTACGCAGCAGGCGGGCGAAAACATCTGCTGCACGTGTGCCATGGTGGACTGGTGGTCTGGCTTCATTGGCGCGAGGACACTTGGACCGGTTTCTGCAAACCGCTTCTCCGGTCCGGTGATGGATCACGCCGCTATGTTTTCAAAATGACACCGATCAGGCCAAGGGGAGGCTCTCCATCACTCATACGTTGCTCTAGGTGTCACATGTGACGTCACAGACAATGCTGAGTGGATTGTGGCAAAAGGGGGAGGGGCTCGATGACCTTTGTATTATGAGGCAAAAGTTAGCAAGTTAGCTTTACAGTATAGCTACATTTAAATCTTTTAAGACCTTTTCTAGCACCAAAACCATTTTGTGTTGGTGAAGTGGGACAAAAAGCTCACTTTTTTTCTGTGCACATGCACATTGTTCTCACTAGTCAATCAGAGCACTCTGGGCTGTATATTCAGACAGACGGTATAAGAAAAATGATGTGTTTTTTTAACATTAAAGCATGTAAACATGTTTTCATAGGAACCCCAAGTAAAAGTTGAATGTGAACATGAGCATGGTGTGTCCCCTTTAATGCTGATATTAGTATGTCCTTTAAGGGCATTCTGTACATAGAAAGCTGTGTTGATGCACATCTGCAGTATCCCTTCGAGCCGTGATGTCATTAGAACAGCGGCGTCTTTGTCAGAATGCTTTCGGTGGATACAGACTTCGGTTTAGTCTAGAGACTCAAGGCAGCGTGCTCTATAATCTCTTTAGCTGCTTTAAAGCCTTTGACACACAAGACACTGGGCCAAGAATCTTCAAAAAAAAAACAGTGGTACATGAGATGCAGCACAATGGAAGTATGTGGCGGTCTCATTGCATTACGCCACACAAACACTACACCAATAAAAAGTAGAAGAAATATCCCCCTCTTCATCTACTCTTTTTCCAACGCCCAAGAGTGGAACTAAACAAAGGAGAGCTATTATTTAAAAGCTGAAACCAGAGCTGAATGGAATGATTTAAGCACGGAGGTTGGAGAACCAATCAATAGAAAGCTCTTATGACGCATTAAGCAGAGATAATTGAAAATTGTGTGTGGGAGGAACAGATGGATATGCGGGTAAAAGAAACGGGCCGTACATTCAGACAAAGGAGCTAATTCACTTTGGCATTTGGAAAGCCTTTTAATGTCCCAATATATGCAGTGCATACTTTGAACTACTGAATAAATACGGCACGCGGGACAAAAGCGCAGCATGATGCAATGAGAGCGTCATCATTGTGCAAAATCTCGCATGTGTTACAAACCGGTTTACTCATACGAACGCCGGCGGCCTCGTTATTTCAGCCCAGTGGGAGAACAGGTTTTGATGATTTATCACGCGTACCACTCTCCAGTGTGGGAGACCTTGGTTCCATGGCAAAACATTCTCGTCAGTAATTGCCGCTCGCTTAATCACGGTAATTAAATTGGCCTCGGATGTCAACCTGTAGATGCCGCCAATACAGGTGTTCAGCCGCCACCTGGTGAAGAAAGGGGGAAAAAAAGATTTGCAGGTGCACATCTCAGCGAGATCCCTGAATGTGGAGAAATCCTTCAGGAGACATTTTAAAAGGTGTCTCTGCAAAGAAGGATGTTACGGGTCACCATAAGTCACACGCTCGCCTGCATAGGAGCATGTTCCTTCAGGCTTCGAACTAGAATAATCGGCCACACGTAAAGGTGCAGGGGCTGGCGCCTCCCACCACCACATCTCACAGCCTTATTGGTCGATCGGACTTCGCGAAGATCTCCCTTTTTGGCGGCACCCATGGTGATTGCCCTCAAATTATTACAATAATATTCAGTCCAAAAACCGTGTTTTTCAGTTCAGAAATTGAAAAATGACCTACTTTGACCTGAATCTTGCTCGCACCATAAGGTACATGTATTGTAAATGACCGTCTCCTTCCACACGTGTATCTGACATGCTTTCAGACGAGTCTGAGGACCAATGAGATCGCAGGACCTCTAAAAAAAACAAAAAACTATGGTTCCTGCTTGGTCTGGTTTTAACACCAAACCAAGAAAAGAGTATCTTCTGTAGGCGGCGCACTCTTTATCGCACCTCTAATGTTCCAGTCAGAAGAGCTGTAATTTACGTAGGAAATTCATTTGTAACGTCTCCATCAGCTCTTCCCGTGTTACTGTCCTGTACCTGTCGGTCCAGCCATTAACTCATCAGCACTAAACTCCACAGTAAAGACAGACTTTGAAATGTGCAAAATGGACCATGTTTTCGTCATGGAGCGGCTGTTACCCGGAGCCATGGAACGGCGGGGGGTCTCCACTGAGGAACTTCAAATATTTGAAGTGAGAAATGAGCGCCAAGCAAACCATCTAGACCCGTGCCAGCGCCGTCTGAAATAAGGAATGCTCGTGAGAGAATGGAAACCCACCGCCGTTTAGATGTTAGACCTCAGACTCGAGCCGTTCAATACATTTAATGATCATGAACGTTGCATCCTATCCGTTCTATTACACAACCGCATTCTCAATTCAGTCTGTTTTTTTTCTTTTTCTCCCTCTGCTCAGCAAAGAGTCATTGTTGGCTTCAAGGGTGGATTTGTTGTCAATAATAGCCCCAGGGTATTGTTGCCGACTGATTGCCATTGACTGCAGTGAAAGCGGAGGGAGGTCCAGTCTTTTGCTCCATTGTTGTTTTTTCTTCAGTATTAAGCCGGTAAAAACGACCCCTCCGCCTCCCCACGACCAATCAACATAGGTCGAGCATCGCGGCGCATCCTTGTAACCCCTTCCGGCAGTCCCATTCATAAAACACACTTCACAGCCACCGAGGCCCTGCGATCATGTCGTGGGCTGACATCCAGCTCGACATCCGGAGAGGAAGAGTGACTCGAGTCTAAGGGATACTGAACGGGTAATGGGAAAGGAAGAAATATCAGCAGTGTCTTTGGTCCCTCTGGGTTGTTTGTGCCAGAGGTTCAAAGAGGGTTGAGGCGTCTGTGTGCCGAAGCCAAGCGGTTGTCAGTGGAGCTGAGGAGTAGCTTCTCAGGTTTGTTTTTTCTCACATACTTTTATTGCTGAGGATGTCGAGGGGCAACAACTCCTGGCAACTGTAGCACCCGAAGTGACTTTCTATTTCTTTATTCTGGCATCCTGTACAGGGGACGTCATGAGGATAGGATGGGGTAGCGGTGTGCACAGGATCTTAATATCTCCAGCATCACATTTCCACTCCTCCTCCACTGAATTTGCCACTTGTAATTTTTAAAAGAATGCTCATGGAGGAAAATTGCAGGCCCTGCAAATATGCATTCAAGTATTTACAATACAGTGTGCCCAGTAAAACAGAATAAAATACTCCAGCTTCAAACACTTTTATCATGATGGATTTTTATTTTTTATTTAAAGTGAGACATTGTTTTTCATGCACTGATGAACTTGATTTTGGGCTGGTAAGTGGAAAGACAAGAGCAGAAATACACATTCCGCTGTTTATTTGACCACTTTATCTATTTGCGTCTTAAAATTTCTCCTAAACTCACCAAAAGTGAGCATCATTTGCATATTTAAACATAACATTTCAGATAACTTGTCAAAATAATAAGTTTCATGGTGATATCTATAAGCCAGAATCTCCACAGTAGCACTTACATTCACCAAACCTTCCACTTTGATCCCTATCTATATGCTGAAGGTTTTTACTGAGAGGTTTGTTCTTATCGCATTCATAGCCTGATATACAGTATATGGAACATTGATATGGCCGTTGATGGTATTTTTCAGATGTATGGAGTCATTCAAAGAGCTATCCGAACCCTTTGCAAAACGCCTTTGACTCCAATATGTCAACAAAATGTTCCGATTTTGAGAACTGGAAATGTGTGCAAAATGATCTTGGTAAGATAATGCCTCGTTTGCATATTTAAACACACATTTTCAGGAAACTTCAAAGCCGATATCTGTCAGCTCAGCGTTTGACCCCATTCACTTAGTGGCTAACCTCTTAAGTGAGCGTGACGGGCTGGGGAATTAACCAATGGTTTGACGACGAGAGGGTGAAAACTACAAAATCCAAACTGTTAATTATCTGGTTGCAATGACCGGTTTGAACCGTCTCCCTTAGCGCCGTTCCATCAATGAGCAACTGTCAGAAAACGACCGTCTCCTATTTGTCGTCTTTGACTTTCTGTCAATCTCGGTATCCAATCACTTGCCCTGGAGTCCACACTGAGGTCTCTGTCTTCCCCATACACACACACACACACACACACACACACACACACACCTGTTTAGCATGCAAAGGCCCTCAACGTTCAGCGTGTCCATTCCTTCGAGAGAAGAGGGTGAGAGTGGCCTCGTGCGCCGCAAACCGAGAGATAAAGAGGAGGAGCTGTGCGGCTCCCTGACTAAATAAGAATAAGAATATTTTTCATCTTATTTTTTTTTCCCAATCTCATCAGCATCGGGAGAGAGCAAGCGAAGTTAGGGCGAAAAAAACCCATAAGAGCTTCTATTCGTTTTTCCAGCACCCACGGTGAAGCTGCGAAGCACAGGAATCTGAAAATCAAATCATGAGCACTGGGGACGATTCTGCCAGAGGGGCTGCTGGGAGATGAGGAGCATGTGCATGTGTGTCTGCACTCTGTATGCATGTGGAGCGCAGTGTTTCACACCGTGCCCCCTCGGCTAATACGGAGGCACTCGTGTGATCGTCGTTCTCTGGTTCTCTTCATACCCGTCTGTCCGTCTGTCTGTCTGTCCGTCCGTCTGTCTGGCACATCCCCAGACTGCCTTTCCAGGGGCCCCTCGAGTGGCAAGCTTAGCATCCGTGGCGCAAGCCAGCACTTTGAAAAAGTGCAAAGCTGCAGACCAAAGCGGCTTAGAGGAGGCAGCGCACACAGAGGCCTCGTCCTGAGTCTCTATTTATTTTTTTTATTTTATTTTTTGCCATGGTCGCCCCGCTCTCGTGCTCCCGGCCATGTGGTAGAATAAACCGGTGTGTGTGTGTGTGTGTGTGTGTGTGTGTGTGTGTGTGTGTGTGTGTGTGTGTGTGTGCACACGTGTGCGCGCGTGTGATCAAACCTGACGGATGGGAGGACGGCAGGCCAGGTGCCCCAACAGCACTCAGTCTATTCAAAGCTCCGTTGGCGCTTTAACGGATTTAAATGGGCCGAACGTCTTTCATTGCTACTTGCAATGCCTCCGTCTTCATGCTCGCGTGGTAAGCGGAGTCGTTTTTTCGACGTTTTCGTGTTCATCGAGATTGATTTGCAGTTGAGACTTTTCAGGGTATATTTCCGCAGGTGTTATTTTTGGATGGTTCCACCAGATGCAGGGTTTATAACAATTCCAGTCTGGGAGCTCATTGTGTAATTGGATTTTATTATATTCCGTTTTTTCTTTTGTTTTGTATGAGGAGCGTGTCTCATAAGAGAAAAGCCAGAGAACGTGGAGCACAGTAAAATGTTTGGTTACACTTTCTGTGATGATGAGTACATGAGCCATTACATTCTGTCATGCATTATAGACACATTTTATAATGCAATATAATATGCTTCTAGCACTGTGTTTTCGAACGTGTGCGTGTTCTTGCATGGATTGGAGTGATTTCTAATCACAAATAAAGCCTTATAACAGGGATTATGTGCATAATAACGGCGACTGTGGCTCAGTGGTTAGCATGCCCGTCTTTCAATCAGAGGATCAGTGGTTCGAGCCCTTCCTGTGCTAGTCCAAGTCGATGTGTCCTTGAGCAAGACACTTAACCCAGAATAGTGTCTACGCTGTATGGAAGAAGAAATGTATGCCACTTTGGATAAAAGCCTCAGCTAAATGAAATGTATTACAAGAATGGGACTTCTAATACAGTGTGATCCCTGAAATTCGAAATTGGAAGCCAACTCCTCCCTTTCCTCTGGGTAAAAAACATACAGCAGCCTAGCTCCCTAGCTAGCTTTCCAAATAGAATATCAGATCTGACCCACAACTTGTTCAATGGGCTCAGCAGCTTAGCAACAGACCTCGAGACACAGCGCTGATTGTGTCTTAAGGAAACACATTATTTTACGTCTGACGTGCAACTTTTTCAGCTTCACTATCCTCATTCTAAAACTCCTGACAGTTATGGCTGTTATTGTTGTTCAGCTGAATCGCACAAAGCTCTTGCGGCGTTATTACACACATGCAGGCTGCGACTCGCTCCGCCTGGTCTCTCGCACCGTGTGGCCTAATTATTATGATATTTTTTTTTTTTAGAAGCACATCATATTCACTCTCACCAGGGCCTCGGGTAACAGGAATCCAACTTTTGTGAGACAGACAGATGTATGAAGTGAAAGCAAGAGTCCTGCCTGAAGCGACGCCCGCTTCGTACAAAGGCAGCGGTGCTGGGAATACGCTGCGTTGGAGGGGGGGGGGGCTGCTGCGGCTGCTCGTGGTGGGGGAGGGGGGTCGGATCATTCAGGTAAAGTTGATCCTGTGGTATTGTAGCTTGCACGATTTCGCTTCGCGGACTCGTGTGCCGGAGCCCGTGCTGCGCTTTCCGTCTCGGCCTCTGCAAGTGCTGCTGAGTTGACTAAATCGCCCGGAGGCGCTCTTGCGCGCGAGTGGGCGGATGCGCGGGAGTGCATTTGCTTCGCTCCGGGGTTGGTTTTTTGTTTCTTCAGCAGCGAAAGTGTGAAGTGTTACTCGGAGTTAAAACAATATTAAAAAGGGCCCTTCCTCCCCCCTGCTGACGAGGAGGCTCGAGACGTTTTGTTGAAGATCCTCCAATCGGTTATTTATTTAATTTTGCGCTTTTTAATCATATCAAACCAGAAGATATAATGTTCCCTGCATACGCGGATGGCATCTCTCCACCCGCCTCAGACAGAAGTGTGATTCAGGCTTTTATTAGTATTAAATAGCATCGGCGTGGCTCCGCGGTAATGGCGGCCTGCGCTGGATGTTTTTCAGGTGCGTGTGAATCATCGGCTCCACGTTGAGAGACTTATCCCCCTCGTAGCGGCGTCTCTCAAAATCTGATTAACCCGAGGTCAGGTTAGCCAAACATTTGCATCCATGCCGCGAAAACCCTCATCAATAATTCTATAGCGCAGCTTATCTGTCTGGGTATTCTATTATGCAGGCCTTTTTTCTCTCGGATGTCTTAATCTCATTCGCAGTATTTGGTTCTGTTAAACATATTCCTTTCTTTTTTTCTTCTTTCCCCAGTCTCCACCTGGCCCTCCTGGCTCATTATACAGTTAAATGAATGCAAATGACGCTAGTTTAGGGATGATAGTCGCTCCTGCTGCTTTTTTGGAACAACTGCGTCTCAGCGGCTTCGCCATTCTTCGGTGGCGAGATCAAAACTCCGCAAACAGCAGCGAGCCGTGACACCGCGCCGGCCCCACAAAAGGTTGTTAAATGTTCCCCCGACACTTATTGACAACAGGTGAGGCGTCCAGCGCGCCAAAAAGTAGACGACTTCTCGCACGTCTGGTCCTACAGGGCGGTCTTGTTGCTTCGCAGCGACAAGGAAAGATCAAATTCATAAATATTGTCTCTTCTGCGACTGATGAAAGAACAAACCGCCAATTAAAATCCAGCTTGCCTTTTGCTGGTTCCTCACTCTCACATTTTCACCCCCGTCTCCTCCTCTTGTTCCATCTGTCATTCCCGCGCAAGCCGCAGCCTAGTTTGCAGAGCTGGGTTGCAAAGGCATCTGTACTGCATGTATTTTAATGATGAGGACCCGGGCAGGTATCCCTGCCTGACAAAGCCTCCCCTTTATGCACACCAGCTCGGTTCTTTTCACAGCATCTTCCAGGCCTATTTGAATAAACCCTACGCCGACATGCTCTCATCTATCTCTTTTTTGGCTCGTATAAGTTTGACTTCCAAATGCCACGGCTCAGGCTGGCAAGTGTTTACTCGTCTCGGCTGCGCTCCGCGTCCCAGGAAAACAGCGACGATGGCAGCGTGGGACACGGAGCATAAGGAATCTGCCATCCCCGCTGTTGTACCTGGCTTTGAAAAGGTGCACTGTGGAGGGAGGGGGGGGAGTGGAGGCTGACAATGTTGCTGTCACTGACAAGAAGTGATGTCTTTGCAGATCAGCTCCCGCAGTCACGCTCGCGTTGCGGCCGCTCATGTCTGAGCACCCGAAAACACCGGGACTCGCTGACAAAAAGGCTATTTGAACACTGGCTCAACATAAGTCGGAGTTCTAAAAAAGCAGCATGGCAGCGGGGCTACAGACGGCAAGAGAGAGGGAGCCCAAATCAAATCCTGTGCATAGCCATAACCCTTGTTTTTTATGTTTTTTGTGTGGATTCCTCTCCCCTGTGCCCATGCAGATTAACCGGACTGTTTTTTTTGGGGGCTATAAAGACATCTGTGACCCAAATGCAATGCTCGATTGAAACAGAAAGAAACATGAGTATTTGAATTCAAACACTTCCAGATTTTCGGTAGTAACACCTCAGATCACCTCGGTTGTTTCGTCTTCCCTTTGAGGAATAAATATCTGGAGAGAACTCTATATTTAAGTTCTCCCCTGGTGTTTAAACAACACACAAAAACCTTAATTTTCCCGCAATGATCCCTGTAGTTTCTCGCTGCTTCTGAATCTGAAATAAACATCACAACCGCCAAAGTTTTGCAGAAAAGTCTCTCTCTGTTTCAATCACTCGCAAGCATACACAGACACAGAGTGTCAGACAGCGGAGCCCAATTACGATCTATTCAACATGCCGCTGATATTGCTTTCTGAGGACCGAACACAGCCCATTAAGTTTCATTAAATGAGAGCAAAATCAAATGCAGTTTCAGTCCTGTTTATGTTCCTCCCACAAATTGAATTGGAATTGACAATAGCACAAATTATACATTAATTTCCGAAAGCCATTAATGGTTACGTTTAGGCAATTACATTTACATCGATTCATTTTAAGTGTGAGGCTTCTGCAGTTAAAAGTTTGAGAGAAAAACAACCAAAAAAACACCTTGATTAAAGTTTAAAAAGGCGTCATTCGAGGTTAAAGAAGAAAAAAATACAATTCAATATTTATTTCTATTTATAGTATGTGAAGACATACTGTGATTGTGGCAGGAATACATTATTTTCACCATTTTCTATTTGCCTTTAAAGAGTAGGTGCACTTTTTTCGAGGAAAGGAAACACAACTCAGCCCAAGGCAATTATCCATTGCGATAGGCCCTGAGCTCTGGTAACGGCGGGAGGTCAAAGTTCAACCAGTTAGCGCTGTAGCTCTGCAAAGCATTGAACATTCTGCACTGTGTAGAGTTTCATCAATAGTTTCAATGATAGCTGTCATTTCCACCTCCAAGTGTTTTATATTATCCAGTCAAACAATACAATCATCCCAGTATCACTCCTAACTTGTCAAGTTCTGCAGCTTGGTCAGTGACCCTCAGGGTCCCGACGCAGCGAGGCTCCCTTCAGTATGCATGAGACGCACCAGGCTTTCAATCGACTCCAATGTGAACCCATCTGCATCATTATTACATGGTTAGAGCAACTGGAGTCGTAAAAAGATTAGGTGGGAGGGGGTTGACAGCTCAAGCACAGGTCTTTCACCCAGGAGACCCGCTACCGTGTGCCGTGTGACTGATTTGACCTTACTTTTGTCAGTAAAACCAAGCGTGATTATTTTACGTAACAAACGTACATATTTCATTCCAAAAGTAGTTGTGTTGCGTTGCGTAAGTAAACCATACAACCTTAAAAGTACAAAACTGACCTAGAGCGTCACAGTTTGAAATGCAAGTCGGGAGTGAGAACGCGTTGGTATGGTAATACATGCAGCCCTTGACATTTGTCTTTTGATTATGCTAAAACCCCAATTGGAAGACTCTCAAGCGCGTGAGTGAGAGGAGTGTATCTGGGCTAAAACCAGATGATCGGAAAGCTTCTTCTATTGTTCTATTGAGTTGAACTAAATAAGTATGTTCCTCGCTGAAGTCAACGCACAGGATTACGAAAGCCCTCCATCTTCATTTCTATTGACCACTGCTCGGGTAAATAGAAAGAGTGAAACCTTGTTGCACTCTGAAGCTCTTTCCAACCTCCGTCAGTCCAGCAGCTAAATTATGCCAAAGCTTTTTCTGTCTGCTTTAGGGCTCGAGTCCTGATTGCCTGATCACCGGCAGCCAACACTCCAAGCCAAGTGCAGCCCTTATCTGAAACACTTGCCAATCAATCATAGGCACAAACTTTCCCATATCTTATGAGATGGAAAGCCACAGAGCGTGTTCCAGATTGTTCCAGAAATCAAAGCAACTTCCCTCATCTCTGTTTCAGGCGCTGCGCTTCTTGCCGTTTCCGCAGACGCAACTATCCGCCGTCTAGCGGGCGCGTCCTGCTGTTCGGCCTGAAGACCATCTGCGTGTGTGCCGGTCCTTTTGAGGTGGTGGCAAAACTCACTCTTTTGCTTACGAGTCGGATCTGTCCTTTTACTTGGAAAGAAAATAAGCGAGTCCTTACACATCTTTTGTGTAGTCTGTAAATGCAAAATGAATACAACTCAAAAGGCAGACGGATTAGGCTGCAATTGGATGTTAACACAGCCAGCACTCCCGAATGCAACTGTTTCTTGAGTGATGGGAACGCGGCGCTCTGGCGCCTCGCGGAACGAGTGGAGCATCAACAAACCAGTCTTGTTAGAGCCTCTCATTTACAGGCTCCCTGCTCTGTGGTGTGGCTAAGGGCCTCAGGGCAGAGAAAAAGAACGGCAACACACACATGATCTTGGAATACAGAAATAAGGCTGCATATTCTCTAGCTTATGCATTGTTTATTCCAATAAGAAATAGGGCTCTACCGTCCCACTATGCAAACCGGTAATTCTTTTTGAGGCCTTCTCAGTTATCTCGCCCATCAAACTCTCCTTCTCCTCTTCCGAGCTTGTCAACTCTGGTTAAGCAGGGTGTCAGGAATGAATAGACAGAGGCCGATTAGTTTGCCGTCTCTCTTCCTCACTGCTCCATGCAATCATCCCCTCGCTATCCCTAACATCTCCGATGACAGATTGATTGCTCGCGGCATTTCCTGTCCTCATTGGATTCCCTTTACCGCTCTCCCTCGCTCCGCCCTTGACGTCCGTCTTTTGGTGGTTGAGTGCCGTGTGTGTTCACCATCCAGAAGGTTGTGCCAGTGAAGTGAAAGGTGCGAAAAAGACGTCCCAGCGGGTTGTTGTTGTTTGTTGTTGTTTCCGTTCTTCCCCCAGTGAGCTCATTTGAGGTGAGACTATGAGGATGAATCAGTTCTGAACATCATTGGCTCAGTTCAGCATCAACAGTGTTCTCTCATTCTTAATGGTCCCATCTCTTGATAGCATCCTCTGCACTGAAATGATCAAAGACACTGCTCATGTAATGGTGGAATGTAGTAACAAGGTACATAATAAGGTGAGAAAGTAGGAAGTCATTTTGAAACTTTTTCCAGTCAAACTATTCCTGTAATCGATCCTTGTCCTACCAAGATCTATAAATAAATTGCTATCTGTTTGGTTTTGCTCACAGCCAATCTGAAGCATTCTTTGAATGTAATGTGCACTGCGGCCCACTACCGCAAGTCGATCGCAGTAGATTCGACCGAGCTGGCAGTTCAACGAGCCGAGATGCAAAGAAGTAGATGAAAGATGGAAATGAAGTACTCTATTGATTTGTATCGGATTCAATTGAAGTGTACTGGTATTGGTTCTGGAATGGAACTTGTTTAAGCATGTGTCCCGTTCTGTGCCTTTTGGCAATTCTGAAAAGACTCTTCTTTTTTTATCCTATTTCCACCTGGTCACCATTATTTCTGTTTTGGCTATCAACTATCATAATCACTTATTTATTTTCTTTTATATTGTATTTTCCCTTTGTGAACCCAGAGAACACAACCCCACACTGCCAGTCAGACATGTGTTTTATTTAGTTTTATATACGTAGGTCCTCAAGATGACGGTCACTTAGAGCGTCCAATTTGTATTGCCATTGTCATTTCGTGTGACTTCCTATCGTCAGCTCTTCATTTGAATGTAAGATACGGGTGAACACGAAGCGGACCTGAATTAAATGGCAACAATCTATCTTTTCTTTTTGGGTTTGCACCAATAGAATATAACTAAAAGAGTGAAAGCAACCTTTCAAAACATTACTTACTTTCTGTGTTTTGCAGAATTAATTAGAACTGTATTAAAACTGTGGTCTATTTTTGTATTTGTGTGCCATATATCGAGTAGATAAGACAAGAGAAAATGCATAGACCTGACTCGAGCACCGGATGGTGTTAACATAACGGCGACACGAGTGAAAGTCTGAAAAAATTGACTCTCAGCCAGTCGGTCCAGTGATGGGTGATGCCTGTTTGCATTAGCATGACCGCGCTGTCTTTTACACACCACTTCACATCTGGCAAGGCTAAAGCTCCCATTAACTGTGTTACTGAAGCATGCAAGTGCAGGTAGCCACTGAAGCATGCAAGCGCAGGTAGCTGCACTGGCCCTTTGGAGACGGGCCCTGAAGCCCCCTTGTCGGAATGAACCAGGGACCCCATGCAAGACGGGCCCAGCACTGATAATGAGCAGCCGGCTCTGGGCTTTCACTCAGCTGCCGCCGTTTAACGGTTTTCCGCGATCAATAAGTCAGTCAAGTAGTCAACTTACCGTGGCCGTGAATTACCATTCGCACATGTGTGCCTGTCGAAACGCCGCCTGGCCACGGATCGCAAACACAAGGGTCACTTTAATCAAACATGGAAATAGCAGCGGCTTCACACTCCCTCCAGTTCATCACCACCTCCTTCATCGACGGCGCTCTCCACCATTGGCGTGCAAATTCTCTCTCTCTCAGTCTCTCTCTCTCTCTCTCTCTCTCACTGTTCATTAAATCGCAATACAGCGGCAAAAACATATAGCAGGGCTCCGATAGGGTGCTATTGTTTCCCCATCAAGCACCATTAATCACACTTTGAGAACGCTAAGTGACACAAGTTTAGAGGCTTCATCGTATCGCAAGCATGACAACCCCCCGCCCCCCACACACACACACACACACATGGTAAATGCAGGTACTTTCTGGCAATGTAAATATTAAATCAGTTTTCCCTTCAACAAAGAATACTTCTAGTGATGAAGGAGTCCAATTTATCTCCTTACTGAGCAAAACACATGTTCTAAAAACGCAAAGTATCTCTTATGCTGTGGTATTGAAAGCATTTCAAAAAGAAGTCAGATTGTATAGAAGTAGAAATGACTCTACTTCTCTCTTGATTTATTCCCTCAGTAAACATTGTAAACATGAGTTTATGTCTCAATCTCTAGTTCTTCAATACAGCATGATGTTTATTTTGTAAATGATGCTCCATTTAGAGTCAAACAGACAAGGGATGCTTTAGGGCGGGGCTACGAGGTGATTGACAGGTTGCTACCGCTACATCACCATGACCAAGTCCACTTCTTATATGTATACTGTCTAAGGTTGTGCATTCAGAGGTTTAAGTTACTTACATCTTGGCTATATGCTAATGTAAATGTAAATGTATTCTGTAATTGTCTCATCTCGTTCTCAAGGCAACATGATAAGAAGGTCGGGTTCCTCGCCCCGGCGATAGGAACATCTGTGTCATGCCGTTGAATGTGCGTCATCATTTCGGAAGCGTTTCAAATCACGTGTCAGAGCACACAGCGGCCTCATCACCTCATCCTCATCATCTCATCCACAACTCCCTTCCTCTCTACGCGGGAACTGGCAGGTGGGTCTTCCAGCTCCAACGTTTCATTTCACCACAGAGTGACTGACAAGCCAATTGGCTTGATGAGGCCTCAACTGCTGTTTCACTCATTCTTTGTGCATTAGAGACTGAGCGCTGCATTGCACAACCGTTTTGAATAATAGAATAATGTGTTGCATTGTACATTATGGCCCAATGTAACGGTAATCACGGATATTCATAAATATATAGCATTAGTGCGTAAGTCAGCAGAAAGCAGAGACGCATGCAGATTAAAAAGCCATCATACTTATTACCCCATGAACATTATTTTCATTGAAGCCACAGACATAAGGGATTCTTTAGCTTGCTATCTCCTAATTATACCACACGTGGAGTTTGAGCTTTTGCCATTCACCTCACTAAGGTTATTTAGTTTCATTAGTGCTGCACAATAAGCAACATCCTGGACATTTCCATAAAATGTCCAATTATGCCTCCTGTGTGGGATATTAGCTGGGGTTTCTCATGGTCGAAGTGATTGCAGCTCGTCATTAGCTTTTTTGGCAGTGTGTGTGTGTGTGTGTGTGTGTGATGCAGATTTAACTGTCTAAAAAGAGCGGGCAACACAATTGTCAAAAGTCCATATTTGATTTCTATCATTTTCTCCGGGGTCAAATAAATATCTGCTTCTGTTAGAACACAGCGCAGCCGGGCTGATTATGCACACTCACACAAAAAATAACAATAATAATATTCATGGGATTATGATAATTTCTACAAATGTTCATCTCGTCATCGACTACAGACGGATATTAAGTTGACCTTTGAATCGGCTTGATATGCGGCAGCGTAACAGCATCACTTCATGGAAGTTGGGCACGATGCATCTTTTTATTTATGGTCCCTTTATTCATTGACATGGCATTTTGATTAAATCCATTGCACCGTTGCTACGTTGTGCTGTGCAGGGCAGCGGCCAACACAATTTGTACTTTGCTGCAGGGGCTTTGGCTGCGGGCTAAAGGTTAGAATAGCAGCCGCGTGGCGTAAATGTCACCAGTTTGAATCCCCGATCAGGTTTGCTATTGAATATTGATCAGTTTTATCGTCAAGCTTTGACAGTCAGAAGCTCCTCTTTCTACGCAGCTACTGAACGGCTATGATTGCTCTTTTAAATTATTCCTTTCAATTATGCTTAATTATCTTTTATCACTTTGATTATTTATTTAAAGGGCTGATGTTTCCCACAGTTCCTCTTTCTGTTCAACAGATGAAGCCGGTTATCCGCTGCTACAAATCTGCTGAAGAGTTTCATTAGAATGGGCTTCAGTGGGGTTTTACTTTAATTATAGAAATGCTTTTTTTCGAGACTTTCCCACCTTGACTAGAAAAAGTATGAGAAAGACTGAATATTTCTTTGGATATGAAACAGTCAAAACTTTAAACCCCGGACCAGCTGGGAAACGTAGGCAAACTGAATTATTAAGGCTTATCAGCGTTGGTTTCAAGCGTGAAGGGATCACTTTAACTTCCTCGAGCTAAAATTCTCTTTTTGCACATTCCTATGTTGCACGTTCTCTCACGGTCGGGTGGGCGTCAGTCCAAAAACCTGCAGCTCAGGTGGACTGGGAAACAAAACCATCCGTCAGTGTGTTGCATCTGTATTTTTGAGCAACTCAATTCTTAACTTGATAATAAATACGGCCTTGAACATTTCCCAGGTATCCCTGAACGTGATGTGTGCTGCTTGATACATAGCGTTACGTAAACAAGACTGCTATGGGCTGTTTAATATATTCATCCTTTCTTTGCTAGTTATGTTGTCACGGTTGTGTTACATTATTATTTATTATTACCTCAACTAAGTAGCTTTGTTGCCTGAACCTCACCAATTGTTTCACAATGTTAAAGGAGCAGTGTATACGAGTTAGTGGCATCTAGTGGTGAGATTGCAGATTTCATCTTACTAAATACCCCTCAGTTCACCGCTGTCTTTCCTTTAACGATACTCAATTATTTTTCATGACTAAATTATTGCTTTTAAAAACATATATATCATTTTAATGATATATATATATATACAGGATCAGAAGTTATTTTGAATTTAGATATTACTAAATCTTGTTTGTAGAGCAGCAAAGTCACTATAAAATGTCAATAATAGGTCACTAGGGACAAATTTAAGACGTCAATAAAAATAAATACCATCCTGGAGTGAATTTTGTAAAGAATAAGGAACACAAACATAAATGTCTGACAGTAAACCCCCTTAAATCCTCCACACTAACCACGTTGCATTATGCCTTTCTGCTTGCGTGATACAAGGCTGATATAAAACGTCCTCATAAAACATATTTGGGGTTCAGAAACACGGACATTCATTTGCAGAGTAACACAACAACACAAGCGCATGTCTGAAGATGATGTGACGTGAGTTTCAGTACCCATCCCGACTTCCCCGGCTCGCTCAAACGTATATCCGGTCATAAATCGTTTAAACCCAAATAAAGGAAGGCCTCGTAACGTTAACTGTTAATTATGCATCGAGATCAGCAAGGCGGCGTCATTTACATGTCGAGCCGTGTGTCAGCTACTCCTTATATGAAGATGCATGACTCTGCTGGCTGCCACTAATTGCCGCTGCGCCAGAGACCTTTCAGTCCTTCCCAGTTTTCCCACTGGAGTTCTTCTCCGCATTCTTTGCATTGTCCATCTTGTTAACATGCCGGTGTCCTGAGCACCGCCCAACCCGAGGTGCAGTAGTCTTTTTTTAATAGCTATAATCTTATTTTATAGCAGCTGTCGGTCTGTTTTATTAACATAATTTAATATCCAGCACAGTTTGCATATAGCCGCATGACCATTAATTATTATTGGTGAACCGCATGACCATTAATTATTATTCTTGCCCGCGTGAGAAGGGACACTCGGGGGAATTGGCTCTTTTTTTGGGGGGGACATGCAAAATACTGGAATACCTTTGTCTTTATACAAACTCCAACTTGAAATAATCTATGGTGTGAATTGCATTTTAATAGAAGAAAAACACAGTCGACCTGCAAATGTATGACTTACAAGCGTTGTCACGTTAAAGTCCAGACACAAGATTTATAAAACAGCCAGCACGGATGATTGATCGTGTAATTGTAACTTCTCCTCTCGATATAATAAACATGACAAGTGATTGAATTATGGACTACGGGCTGCATCCATTTCCTGCTGAAGCACTGAATGCGTCAACATATTAGAGTGTCGGGGCCACTGGGGGAATTTACCTTTCAGAAGATAAGCGGAACTAGTTGAAATCCGAAGGACAAGAGGCGTCAGCTGTCGGATATGATAAAGACAATGAGTTAGAACGTCGTGCAGCTCTGCAGCTCAGGGACACACTCTTTGCTTCTGGTCATTTTCAACGAGAGCGTTCATTGCTGTCATTCTCCATTACCTTTGTTTCTGAGGGTTACCCAATCCCAGCATGCATTTGGCATGAAGTCAGAGCAACGTTCTGGACAAACTCAACAACGTGTGAGCACATGACATCGTTCTCAATCTGCACTCTTGATTTCATGGACTTGTGGAGCGTCAGGAGCGTCGTCAGCGGTTATTAATACCATCGGAGGGCTTCGGACGGCTCCTCCCACGTTATGAACATGAAGCGTCGTAAATTAAAGCCAAAAGGCAACATGCTACTTGGTAAGGTTTGGGAAAATAACTTTGTTTGGGTACAAATAAGTACAACATACATTACGAAACAAATCTCCAGTAAAATAAATCATTGGCCTATTCTTTCTTTCTTTACCATATGTTTGGTCCCACAGTGGTCTGTTTGACCAATCGATCACGGACTTGTTTTTTAATTTATTCTACATCACCTGACTTCCTCCTTTGCTCCCATCATAATAACTCCAGCCACTAGAGGCCATCAACTTGTTTGCATCACTGATCCCTTACGTACATAGATGCTGGCGGCCGCTGCATCCTTTTGTAGGTGTAGCAGGCCCCTATTAACCTGATCTATGAACCCACTCAATCGGCTGATGACATCCGAAGCCGGGGAGGAAGGGCTCTCTTAATGGCCAGTATAAAGGACTAATGATTTAAGTTCTTGTTGGAGTTTCTAGCCCTGCAGAGGTCATAGACAACGTCTTACAGCACATCTCTGAATATTGCAATCTTCTTTGCAATTACAATTTGAGTTATTTTCTCTATCAGCTCGTGAGATAGAAAAGAATGGTGTGAGAACTCGGTACGCTCGCTGAACATAACCCCTTCACATCCGCCGGACACTAAATCCTCCTTGAGCGTGCTGAAAGCTATCAGGTTGGAAATAGGACGATCTCGGAGAGGATCAATCTGCGGCGTGGGGACTTCATTTTGCGCCGTTCTAAATGTGCCCTCCGAGTCGCCGAGAAAATGAGACAGGACGACATGAAAGCAGAAAATTGCCTGAGTGATGGAGAGAAATACGAAGGAAGGGGAAGAGAGGGGCCGTTAAAGCATGAGAGCAGAAACAAGGAACGGTCTTTGCCGTTATTTATCCCAGTGCAAAAGTCCCGCCTCCCACGCAAATAATTACTCCTTTCCAAACACAGACGTAGGAGGAGGAGTGTGGTTACAGTGACGGAACAAGGCTTCCAGCATCCTAAATGAAGAAAAAGGAGGCTTTTGTCAGGCATCATGATTTGGTAACACCCGTACAAAGTGGGATCTACAAGTTCCCAGGTTGCCGTGATTAGGACGTCTGCCCTGAACGCCAGGCAACCGGGGCCGCCCGACAGTTCCTATGCTCTCTGTTTTCCTTTTTCTTTATTATTATTTGTTTCATTTTGTCAGTGACATCGTAGAAATAGGTGATAAATTATACGAATACAAGTGTAACATGAAATATAGAGACAATAAGGCCCGTGAAGTGAGATTTGGGGTGTTTTATTTAGTGGGAGTGTTGTGTAAGTGTCATATATTCATATGCGAATGAATGTGACCAGAGAGAGAGAGAAAGAAAGAAATATATAGAGATGATAAGTTCAATAACTAGATCAAACATATTGATAATAGCACGGGGAAAAACATTCTAAAGAAAAGATTTTAAAAAAAGAAATTAAAAAAAACTAACTAAGGTTTAGTACCTTAGTTACTTTTTACTTACTGTATGGCTAAACAAATCAGTATGTAATGAAGTCCATTTTTCATTCATCTTATTTTCTCCTTGCATAATAAAAATAATACATGTTATTTGTATCGCGCTTTAAAGGGTACTCAGAGAAACAATAAATGCAACTACAATAAAAACAAGAGAGAATACACACCAGTGAGAAACAAAACAAAAACAGTTTGGATTTCACTCTTGAAGAATTATTCCGGTTGTTTTCAACCTGGAGTTATTTCCTTCCTACTTTTGTGTGTGCCGTCATTGCAATTGATCCAGTAAAACTATTCAATAGAAGACTATGGAGCTGGGTGCAGCTTTACTTTGCCTTTTCAGCAGTTGGACCTGAAAAGGGATTAAAACACGTCCTTCCAACAAAATATCAATCACAGAAGAATAAGACCTGGCTTCGACCGATTTTCAATTACCCATCGCCCGAAGCTGTATCACATCGCAGTATTGGATATGTTATTTCAACAAGCACGAGCTGAACAACTCAAGTCCACTCACGCTGCGTTCCCTGCATGCTTTATATTCCGTAAATACAAGCTGCTGGCAGAGGTAATAGCAAGTTGAGGAGGCTTCTGCAAATCCCGATATCTTCCACCTGAGTAACGAATTCAAGGAAGCGTGACAACACAAGCAATAAACAGCAGCTAATCCTCTTGTCAATAGTCCACATATTCAGTTAGTTTAATGAGTGAATAATTCATGAGAATGACAAGTAAAACTCACACTAATACGACAACGCTGTTCTGAATGTAGCAGCTACTTTAAGGAATGTTGATGAGACTCCACACTGCAATGCTTTCAGACTTTCTAATCAAAAGTGTAACCAGTCTGAATACATCTTGACAGTAATAGAGGAGATGTCATCCAGTCAGTGTTTATCTAAAGTCTTCTAACAGTGGTTAACCACAGTAAATGAGTTATTAATTAAACTTTTCTTTTGTAAAAGATTGTGAGGATTAAAAGAAATAACATCTCAAGCACAGACTGTATATAAGAAGTTGACGGTGCCACCTTGACGTCACCTATTGGTTTATGGATTATAGTTTTGAAGCCTTGAGTTTGGCATTTTGGCCGTCGCCATCTTGGCTTTTGGGACCAGAAGTGAAACGAGGGGGTAGAGCTAAATTCAACTGAAGAAAAACTTTACAACAAGATTTAAAACTAGAGATTGAGGCCATAAACTCATGTTTACAATGTTTACTGACTTCTTTTTGCAATCACAGGAGTCGCCCCCGGCCATTAGAAGTAATGCAATTTTAAGGCACTTCCGCAATGGCTTCACTCCCAAGACACTTGTATTTTCCTTTATAATCTGACAGAAATATCATAGTGTTGCAGTTATAATGGCTGTGAAATGGTTAATGTCATTATATCCAAACATAATGGTCACACTCGACTCCACAAGTGTCTCACTGGGTGAAAAATTATGTAAAATTCTGCCGAGGACCTCGACATGTCCAACTTGTTAGTGTCTCCTTGAGACAGAGCTGCTCCAAAAATCAAAACACTTATTCCTCTCCCATTAAATGCTGTTCAGTTGCTCTTCAGAGAATTCAAAACTCTCTTCAAAGGAGCGGCGAAACTACTATCAAACCAAATTCTCCACTGCGTAATTATGTATTTTTCTCCTTTCCGCCGTCGAGGCTATTTCCCTGCAACAATGCAAACAGGCCACACAAATTTGTGGACAGAAATGACTCCTCTGTTGAGTGAAAAAAAACATGCAATATAGCGTGAACTCACAAAGGCTCATTATTTCTTTGTGGAGTAGGGGAGTCGAGACAAATGGGAGTACATACAGTTGTAGGCACTAAACACTCTTTGTTTTAATCACTCCGCCACTTCGTGGTTCTCCTCCGCGTGTTTAACCCGATCTTTTTCTCCCTCACCGGGAAGGTTAGATGGCTCCTGGTTAATTGGTCGTGTGTGTGTATCCCTCTGCATTGCCACACCTTTGGGGAATTAGGTCATTAAACGGAACGTATGTACAGCTTTTGTTCCAGCCCATGGAGAACTATCAATGTGCTGTTGTCACTGGCCGCGGAACAAATGATGCTGCAAACTGTTTGTCAGCATACATTGTTACTATCTCATGCATTTGACACCTGACCAGCTGGCCATCACTTGTTTAAAGTCAAAACGGTCACAGCATCCCCAATTTTTGATCGGGATCCATTTTTTATCCCGCTGTGGATTTGACAGTGTTAATGCTCGTAATTAAGCTTGTAATGAATCATTTTAATCGCAACATATTTTTTTAATGATAGGCCAAATGGAGGAGGGTGTCTTCGGCATGACAATGTTGAAAAGCGCCATTTGTTTCAACGTGGCGCGAATCGACACGTCGCCTGGCACCGCATGCTCTACCGGGATGGGCTGATTACCGTAATAAATGGAATCTGTTCATGTCGGAAATGGCTTGTGATTGGCCACGATTGGGTGGAAGAGAGACAGAAAACCTGAAAAAGTGATATGGACGTCCTACATCAAAGCACCGTTCTGTTGCCATTCCTTCAAAGGCAGCCATTATATCCCAGTCAGTAAAACTGTGCCACTTTGTGTGATAACACAGACACCCCAAACCCCTGCTTCTCTTTTTCTTTCATGATATACTTCTCCTTTAATCTTTTTTTTTTCTTTCCCCCGTCTGAGTTAATCATCGCACGGCTGATGGGTTTTGGAAACTGGATGCGGGGAGGGTTCAGGACAGGACCCAGGCTGGGGGATGACCCTTTATCAGCAGTGAGCAGGCTGTGACCGGGCCCAAGTTCTCCACTAAATGATTTCCCTGGAGAGGGATTGCGTCTGGCACAGAGTCAAACTCCGCACGCTGTCGCGCACAGACGTGTGGAGGTTACCCGACCCCTCTGCCGGCTGTCCGAGACAGTGGGCCGAGTGGCAAGATGATGCATATTTCATCACTGAGGGATGTTTGTGAAGAGGGCTGAATCGCGTGGAGCTGTAATTGGTAACCAGCCATTGCTAGTGTTTTTGTTTTTTACATCTGACTCCTGGAATATTCTCAACTTCCTGCTGTGCTTACTGTAGCTTTTAAAAATATCAACTATTTTGGATAGTTAACAAAGCAAAAGAAAAGCTCCAACAAAATGCTAAAATCTTATTTTAACTCATAACTATGTTTTTAATCCTGTGGGTTTTTGTTGACATCGTATCTAATGCTGTGTTCACACCAAACGCGGCGCGAATTTGACGCGCAACCAGATTACATGCAAAGTCAATGCACAGACGCGAACAACAAATAAAAAGCATTCTTTCCCCCGGGCGAACAGAGCATTTGAGGCGGTGCGAATTCGCGCGAGTTGAAATGTTCCAACTCGGGCGAAAAAAGTGATGATGTTATGAACCCAGACACGAGGGCGTTTCATGTTCCAACGTTTTTGTGACTTCCACAACAAGTATAACGCAGAACTAGTGGTTATTTATTTCATGGTCGATAGCGGAAATGATAGCTCTTTTCACGGAGACAAGCAACGGAGATAAGCCACGGCCCCTTTGACGCGGCGCAACTATTCGCGGCGCCTTTGGTGTGAACACAGCTTTTATTGTCGAGCGAGTAAACTGGCGCGGTAAACAGTTTGGTGTGAACGCAGCATAAGAGTCCACCATTTTGCACCGCCATGTTTCTACGGTAGCCCGGAACGGACAAACCAAACACCAGCTCTAGAGAGGGTCACATGTTTACGTTAACTGAAGGCCTCCGTAGCTCTCCGACACGCTTGTGAAACTGCAACAACGTTAGCCGCCGTCTGACTTCGGTTGTTCCTGAAGTCGTGTTATTCTGGTAAGGGTGGCCTCTGAGCAAGGCAAATGGCCTTACCATGGTTTTACGCTCGCTGTCCAAGGTTAAGGTTAAGGTTGCCGCTGTGCTTGGTTGCTCATTCAGGCAAAGAATCCTTTGACGCAGTTGGTCTTCATGAATTCTCAGCAGCAGCACGAACACGCACCGCAACACTGTCGGTGCACCGGTGCACGTGTCTCATTTAGAGTCTCGTCGGCGCTCACATTTCTCCCCTTATAAAAATGCAAAATTGTCACATGTGAGGCCTGACTAATTATTTATTTTGCACTGAGAAGGATCCGTTCCTCAGCCAAACGTGGGCATGGTAGCTGGTAAAATCTCTGACGTGTTAAGTTGCTCACTCCACTGCTCATTACAAGCAAGCCAAAGACATACTCTCTGTATTCTGACTGGTTGATTTCCATACATTAAGCAGCAGAGATGAAATATATCATCCGTTCCACTGGAATGATTTATTAATTTAGCGATTTCAATCTCAGACTGTATCCTAATCTAAATATTACGTTGCTGCTTTTCGCCCAGAAATAATGACCAATTACAAGATTTACACAGAGCAGCATGGATGAATGTTGTGCACTTCACGGGAGATGATAAACATTTCAAAGCACCGCTTACATAGAAACAATAAAATTGCTGCATATATTTTCATTGGGAGTTTGGAGTGTACGTCTTATTTACAAGGGTAACAAGAAAAGAGTGTCTGTTTCTGAATTGTTTTTCCCCCCTCTACAGTTGAGTCATTGAGGTATTAGTAGATGGAACCAGGTGTAATGATCAGTTTGATCATGAAAGCTTTGTATTTGCTAATTGGTGTCACTGTCAAACAGGAAGACTTTGCTCTCATTACGGTACAAAGCATCATGGAATAAATATGGCCACTTGAAAAAATGTCCCCGGGTGCTATTCAAGTAGGGTGACCAGACGTCCTCTTTTTCCCGGACATGTCCTCTTTTCGAGACCTAAAAAATGCGTCCGGCAGGGATTCCAAAAACGTCCGGGATTTTGCCTCGGCGGGGCGCCCCCTGAAGAAACCCCCCGCCCCCCTGTAATTTTCTCGATAGCGCCAGATCACAAGTCGTCATTTAAGTTTCACACAGCAGCTCTCCTGCTCCAGGTGAAACGAGACAAAGTGCTCGTGTCTTCTACCAACAATGAGCTGCTGGCTTCACATATTACAAAAGTACAAAGTACACGGACATAAAACTAAGTCATTAATAAATACATGGAGAAATGCCTGTACTTTCGGGCAAATGTTTACGTTACGCCGTTAACAGGTTACGCTTGCGCATGCGCGACTCGACTTTTGGCTCTTTGCCAGAAGTCTCCGTGACGTCCTTTCTGCTGCTGCGTCTCTCAAAACAGAAAACAGATCTCAGATCAACGTTGAACATGAATTGTATAAAATCTACAACCCTGTTTATAAAGATGTGTAGAGGCTCACAGCTCCACTAATACTGATGCAACCTGATGCTCACATATCTGCACTCATTCTGTTTTGTTTGGCAAAAAAAAATAGCTTATTGTTTTCCACAATGAGCTATTTAGTAGTAACTCAATATTAGTTATTTTTTGCACAGATATAACTTTATTTGCATTGTTCTAAGTGATTGCAATTTAAAAATAAAAAATTGTCTGATGGAGCAATCTGATTTACTTGAAAGTGATTGCAATTTTCTTTATTCTGTTATTTATAAAAGCACATATGGAGTCACAAAATGAAGTTATTTACAGAAAAAGTTTGAGAACCACTACTTTAAGTGTTTGTGTCGGTGTCGTCGCCGTCGCCCCCCCCCCCCCCCCCCCCCCCCCCCCCCAAGCTGTAAACCTAGGGGAAACACTGTATATAAAGTATTTATTATTTAGATTTTTTTATTTGTTATCATTATTGCTTCAATATATGGACAAGACACATTAAAGAAGCACTGGACTAAATGCCACAAAAAAGATTTGTTGAAGTTCAATAAACAGATGTTCATATAGTCCCCCCCCCCCCTCCCGCGACGAAGTGTCCTCTTTTTCACAAACTCAAATCTGGTCACCCTAATTTAAGATGCTTTACTTGATTTCCCCCCAGGGAAATGAAACCAATACTGTTAATGCAGAAACACCCAAATAATAATCTTCTGTTTGGGTTGACCGTAATATCTTTATGAATCCAAACTGGAGAAAAGGGCATGTTCATTAAGTTGATGTCCTTTTGTGTTATGTCATTTACTTATCCACACTGTCAAAACATAAAGTTAGCTATAGCCAGTTAGCAGAGCAAAGCGCCGTCTGATAACGTTAACGTGTAAGACTAGCCAATATGTTTCTCCTTCATCTCTTATTTTTGCTATTGACATCACATTACACTCACAAGTGGTCTGTAAACGCTTCGCTCAACTAGAGATTGAAGACAATCTCCGTGGTTTTGTTGGTTTTGTTGAGCAAAACAAACAGTATATCAAAACCAAATAAATTGCATCGGTTTGCATTATGATGCGTTCAAGCTCTCGTCATTTGAGAATAAGTATTGGGCAAAGCTAAATTATAACTTGATCATGATGTCTTCAAATGTAATCTTGTAAAATTTCATTTTTGGTTAGAAGCTTGAAGCGGATCATCAGGGATTATTAAAACTTTTGCAAAAACCAGTTTGCAAACGGGATTGAATATATGTTGAAGTACATAGGGTTTATAGTTTAGTTTTAGTTTTTAACCGTGGTATCGAATGGGGTATGACTCGGAATCTGGAATTCCTCTGGTATTGGTATGCACTTTACAAAAATACAGACATTTGGTAGGCAAACTTCTCCAATTGTTTGGCATCATGAAACTATAGAGTCATTCAAAAATGTATCTTTGTTGCTAGATTGAGTGACAAATATACTATTTGTTACTTCTCTGACATTGTAATTTGTTCTATGTTATCGCTCAAAACTTTAGCTATAAAATAAAGACTTTCCTCAAGGATTGAACGTACCATATTTCTGCCGAACTATACCTGACAACCCTCACCATCCCAAAGCATTCGGCATACGCTGTCAAAATGTAGGAATGTTCCCGTAACGGTTGACATCTCTTCACATGGGTCATCGACAACATCAGCTTAATCTTTAGCAATCAGCCAACTCTTTTGTACTGCCTCAAAGAGCGTGTATTAATAAAATAGCCTTAACTCAAAAAAGGACACCATGCAATGGAAAGTTTTGACAGTCAGGACAAAACCTATTCTGTGATCGAGACAATTACTTGTTCTGCTTCCGAGAAGGGAGATGTGGGCAACTCTAGGAAAAGAATAATAATGAAAATAATAATGTACAGAGAGTTTTTCCAATAAGAAAAAACACATTTCCTGCACATTCGTGAAACGAGTGTTTAAAGGACTTCAAATGTTTAAAGGACTTCAAATGTTTTTGGACTTTCAGACAAGCAGCTTTAGTACTCTGGGCTACTTTGGTGGCGTGGTTCAGTTCCATAATTCTAAGCCTCCTCATTCCTTTCAGCCCAGCCTATTTCCAGCATCAAAAACAATCACTAGCAATTTAAATCTTAAGCTGAATATGTCATAGAGTATAGTTAGCCGGCTACGAATAACACGGCTACAGGCTCGTTTACAAAGTTAAACAAATTCAACTCAAAGTTGCAAAGCTGGCTTGGCCTGATTTCACTACATTGAGGTTAATGTTAGGGGTCGGATATTTCCTGACGGCCATTTATAATTATTAATGGCTAATTGTTTTGTCAAAGTCGATGGCAAATCCCAATTTTCTTGGTGAGGAACGGGTGTTTGGGAGTAAGTTGTTTGGCGATTTTCTTTTCCTTTCACACTGGCCTCTTGAGTCTGCAAGCTCTGAGTCATTGGGCATATAACTTGCCCAGTTTTCAAAAAGCGAGAGCAGCACCTCAGAAGTCTTAAAGGCTCTGCTGAAGTGGAACATCGGGCAAGTTTCTATCGTGTGAAAAAATCTACCGCAATATAGTAGACTCACACATTCTTTAACGGCCTTTTCCGTTGCAAATTACTTTCTGGGTTGTTCTCATCAGGAGCATGGGTGGTTGGTTTTTGTCTCATTCACAAGGCAGTTATGTCCAGAATTGACTCGATTTACACCAGTGCTCCAAATGACTTTAAATAACAATTACTCCAAAATATTAGGAGTACATTTCCTCCTCCGCAGTTCACTTAGAGGGAGCACGATGTGTTGATTCTCCTGCCACAGAGTGGGAGTATAGCTGCAGCTTGAACTGTTCTCACAGTCCCACTGTGATATTACCAAAGTCAGTCAGGTAGATGAGATGAGCACTCAAAGATTACCCACTATAGGCAAGCAGTGGCACCATAAAGGACGAATGTTGTCCAATTCTAAATGATAAGGCGACACAACTCCATTACATGACAAGGTCAGAAGCAGGGCGCCGGAGGGAGGGAGAGGGCCTTATAGCAAATGGATTCTCAGCATTGCAGATAAGACTGAGTGCTGTGTAACCGCCTACATGATTGTATTACTTGCATATCCCAATAGACTGTTTTGTAGCTCAAGATATTGTGGCCTCAGTAGGTCGTCCCAGTCTGTACAGCACAGCTAGACTATATATCATGATTATGAATGTCTGAATTGTTTTGGTTCCGATTGACAATGTTAGCATTGGTATTACGATTGGCAATGCAATATCACTTCAATTTCAACAACTCCCACAGTGTAACAGCTCGGGGGCCATCCATTAAGTACTTCTCCAACCACCTATTTATTAGTGCACATGTTCTATTTGCACGTAAAAATGATATTGGAAAGAAATGCACAATCATTTTGCACTGCATTTGAATGGAAATCGTAGGAGGGTTTATTACTGTACCAGTAGCATCTGTGATTTGAAGCACTCTCTCCATCGCTCTTGAGACATTCCTATCCGTTCTCATTTCCAATGCCTCAAGTGTCGACGCACAGAGGCACCCTTTAAGTACAGGGGTGGGCAATTCATTTTCCCAAGGGGCCACATGAGAAATTGGGACTGTTGTGGAGGACCAAACCAATAGGCTGAACTTAATTCCATTAACTCAATATTTAGGGTCTGAGCGACTGACAGAGTCAGTCCCGAGAGGACCCTATTGAAATTGCCCTGATTCTTATTATTCCGTCTTTTTATTTTTCCCATTCGGACTGCTTGTCATATTCGAAAACTCACCAAATTTGGAACGCTTGTCAGGCCTGGTGAAAAACGCGATGTATCAAAGCCGTAAAAATAAAATCCCCAAAATGGCTCTCTAGCGCCCCCTAGAAGTTGGACCGGCGACGCCCCTCGCCCAGAATGTTTTTTTGACTTGAAAAAATTCACACATGTCCAGCTCCACCTCCTCTACAAAAAAGCCTCTCAGACCCATGAAGTCTGCCGATGAATATTTTCCACCATTTAGAATTTAGTGCAAAACACATTATTGCACTTTTCTCCTACACGCTTGGTCCTTTTCATACCTAACTTGGTAGTTCATTGGGGTATGTATCATCAACACTGAATTGACATATCGACCAATTAACCTCTTAGGGGCGTGTCTTGTTTTTAAACACTCATAACATTAAAACTATTTGGACAAACGACTCCAAACTTTTTGTATATGTGCACATTGCATCCCCCAACTTGCAATAAATCAGCCGTACGATTTAAACTGTAGGGGGCGCTACAGTAATTCGGGCAATTTGGGTTTTTTGGGCTAGTTTTATCACTTTTTGCCTATATTTTCTTTTCTGCCAAAGACTACTCCTACAATTTTTATGCAATCGACTTAATTTCTGTTCTAGGATGATCCCAAGACTCTCGTGAGTATAGGGTGTGCTTTTTCCGCGAACGCCGCCAACGGCCTCGACGTGACGTGGACCCAAAGACACAGCTAATCTATGCTAATCGCTAAGTGAGAGAAGGCTATTGTAACTCCTAGATACATGATGCAATTTCCCCAATACTCCTCATGTATGATGCTGGTCCAGGCCTGAGTACATGTACATGAAGAAATGTTGAGATTGTCATAGCGCCACCTAGAGTAAAAATTGCATGTCGTCCAGCATGTCGTCTATCGCCACAGGGCGGATGCGGGAACCGATGAAGTGCTTGCAAAGGGCGATTTCCGGCGTCAAGTGTTCCATCGGGGTAAAAGAACATCAGACCGGTGGGCCGACAGTCTCGGCCGGGCGAGTCGGAGACCCGCCGCCGGCCCCGAACGTGCCGGGGCGAGCGAGGACCCGCTCACAGCTGCTCGCAGCTTTAATAATGTTATTAATGTTTTTTTGTTTTTTTTAAGATACCTTTAAACCTTACCTTAATTATGTAAAGGGTTAAAGACCAGCAATTGATTAACTTTATACAAAAGCAATACGTGCTTTTGATGTTTTCCAGTTCAGTTCAGTTTTTCTTACTCAGTGAGAAAAGTCCAGTCTGTGTTGGCTTGAACAAGAGCATGAAGTCTGGTTGAATGAGGTGGAGATGAAGGACTGCTGACCGGTATCAGGGAGAGAGGATCTGAATCTGTTGAACTTCATCACTGAGAATGTTTGTTCTCATGTGTAGGTAGATCCAAAGAGAACCAACATCTTCTGAGCAGGCCTCCTCATGTGAGGAAAGTTCTCCTTTTTGAGAGAAGAGTAAAGATCCAGAAGTGATACTGACTTAAAGTGCTCTGCCATAGTGTATCAGACCGCAAGTCAGGATCGGCGGCAGCTTCAATCTGGACGTGGAGCGAGTCTCCTCTCTCTCAGACTGCAGCGCGAGGCTCCTGTGAGATTGACCGCCTGTGAGAGCTTTGGGACGGAGGGGCTCGCGGCAGCACCCGTTCCTCGCTGAGGACAGAAACTGCATAACAATACGTGCTTCGTCAAGTTGGCAACACTGCCTGTCGGTGAGGCTGCGTAAGCGCTCATGCACATACATTAATCACCTTCAAAGTAAAAGCAGTGCCGTTGTATTGCATTTATGGCGTGCATCTCATTTATTTATTTTTCATTTTTGATTCACCTCACGCGGGCTGGACTGGGAGAGCCCGCGGGCATCATTATTAAAAAGTAGTGCTGTCATATTAGCGCGTTATTAACGGCATTAACGCAAACCAATTTTATTAACGGCTTTAACGCATTTAAATTTTTCAATTCTTTTCTCGCGAGCACCACGCCGGATGTAGCTCAACCGGAAGCAAAACAATAGGCACACCGTTTGGGCTTGGAAGCTAGGCTAACGTTACGGTTTGAAATGAATGAATGGTGAGCGTGATACGGCAAAATGAATGATAAGACGCTAATGAATGGAAAGTTTACTTTCAAAAAGTTGTCAGATGGTTCCCTTGACGAGACCAAAGTGGTATGTGCCATTTGTCATTGTGAACTGAGCTATCATCGTAGCCTATCCAGTCTGAAACACCACTTGATGGCCAAGCACACAGCTGATGCTAACTCTGCGCCCCCTCGTCATAGCAGACAAGAATGGATGACTTCAGAAACACATGGACACCACAACGAAGAACAGACTTATTGCAGCCATAGCTAAATGGTGGCTACTGCGTGTAGGCCTGTTAACGTTGAGGAGGACGAGGGTCTAGCTGATAGAATACGCATCGCATCCAACGACAGGACCTACGAATTGCCTTCGAGAGCCTGACTGCTATGTTCACAGCTCTCTCTCTCGCTCTCTCTCTCTCTCTCTCTCTCAAGCCCTTGTTTACCTGAAATGTGCACTTTATAATTTTATTTTGTATGCCCTTGTTTACCTGAAATGTGCACTTTATAATTTTATTTTGTAAACCCTTGTTTACCTGAAATGTGCACTTTATAATTTTATTTCGTAAACCCTTGTTTACCTGAAATGTCCACTTCATAATTTTATTTTGTAAACCCTTGTTTACCTGAAATGTGCACTTTATAATTTTATTTTGTACCGCCCTGTTTGGCAGTTGTTTTTCAATAAAATAAAGCAAGCCAATCCACTTTTTCATGTTGATAAGAGCATTAAAATGCCAAAAAAAAAATTGCGATTAATCGCGAGTTAACTATGACATAAATGCGATTAATCGCGATTAAATATTTTAATCGTTTGACAGCACTATAAAAAGTCAGAGCAACTGATGTAGTTTAAATTGTGAGAAAGTCCAATTTGGGGGTCAGGAAGAGAGGATGGTCGGGTCAAACAAACACAGGACTTTCACCCAAGACACGGCTGTTTGTCTATGTGTAAAACCATGTCAACGTTGACTTACTTTACTAAAGTTTTGTTATGTAACTTCACTAATGCGTTTGCGTAGCAAGCATAGTTATTTCATTTAACACACAGACCTATTTTAACCCAAACCATAATATTCTCCAAAACCAAACTAAGTAGTTTTCTTGTACGGTACATTTTCTGTGAACGCGGAAGTTTGTTTTGAAAATAGATCATGCATGTAATGAGCAGAAACATGGCACACTGTCCCTGACATGTCCAAAACTGACATTGGAGCATGACCAAACGTCACTATTTGAGGAATTGGGGGAAAGAACTTGTTGGACATTCATGTTACTCTGTGACTTCATTTGTGTTGGGATTTGAATCATGTATGGATGTCTGAGGGTACAGGACTACTTATGTATATACTTTTCTGTCCCCACAACTCGATCCATGAAAGACAAACACTACTAATCAGACCCCATCTTTCTATAATGTTGGATGAACACTACGTGTCTGGGAGCAGCCAATAACTCTGCAGAAACATCTCGTGGGATGACGTGCTAACTTGAGCAAGTGAGCAAGCTAGGCTTACTACCTAACGCCTTTCTTGGTGGAAGCTAGTACAAACTTAACGCTAATACAAACTTAACGGCAAGATGGGTCTTCTCAAATATTGAATTTGAACAGACATGAAGGAACAGACATATATGTATGTTGTTGAAAAAGTTCCCCTTAACGTTTGTCGGCCATAGAAAGCAATGCTGTGCTCCAGTCAGTTGTGTACCCGAGAAGTTAGCAAGGCATCTTTTTTCTCCTTTTGTACTTTACATTTCCTCAGACAGAAAGTGAGCCTTCAAATTTCAGTTCAATTTAGCATCTTTTTTTTTGCTTCTACAGTACGCCCTCCAATCACAAGCGACACCAAGAGATGAAGTCAATAAGGGCACAATTTAGTGAAAGAACAGGCAATTTACTACTTTGCTCATGGAGTGTCAAAGATGAACACATTGCTCACATCAAATTGGTCACGACAAAAAGCCAAGATGATAGTCTCCTCCAACAGAGCGTAGGTTACGCTCATATGCAAAGCAAATTGACATGGTTCACCCTTGTTTCTGAACCTTAATAATGCAGCCACATCTTCGAATTTCAAATTTGAAGATATTTTCAGGTGCACGTCCAATTTAGATGCAGTTCTATTTTCCTGTCATAAATGGTGGATTTGTGTCTGTGGCTGAGAAGCAGGCAAAATTGCAAAGGCGTACAAAAAATAATGAGAGCTTTTTGCTACCTGTCAGAAATGTGATGGTCAGAGGTACACAGGAGAAAAGAAACATTCACCTTTCATTGCCTTTCATCCGAGACCTGTCACATTTAGAAGTAATGCGATGTGTCACCTCAAGCTGTCGCTCACCCTAATGTAACCAGACTTGTTCTCCTTTTTTTTCACCTGAAGCCAGGTCTTTCCCAGGGAAACCAAATTATATTATGTATGTGACGGACAGATGCTCGGGAGATGTTTCTTCAGATTGACCTTGTCTCGTCTGAACTGGTGACATTATGACCTTAATAAAGGAATATCTTATCTTATCTTAGATGGCAGAGATAGGTGGCTGAGACATTTGATACTTAGAGGAATCAGTCAGTGTGAGTTATCCTGGTTTCTTATTGTTGACAATATCCAGTTGTGCATGAATCCAGCAAGGCCAGTGCAAGGCCAGAGCTCGAACTGTGAACCTCAATCTGCAATCCCACGTAGTCTTTTTAAGTCAGTTCCAAACCATGATTGCAAAGTTGGCTTTGATGCATTGAAGTGGATCGAAAATGGATAATCCATAATTAAAAATATCAGTAATATTACGTCATTGCCCAGGGAGACTGAACGTGCAAAATGTCAGCAAGTACGGTAGATCACAGGGATAGGAGTCTGTGAAAGTCCCAAGTCAAGTCCCAAGTCCCAATAGGCCTATTCCAAGTCAAAACAGGCAAGTCTGAGGTCAAGTACCGGGTCAAGATTAGCAAATCATATGTCAGTGCAGGCAAGTACCAAGTCAAGTCCCAATTAAGGAAAGTCAAGTCCCAAGTCAAGACAGGCAAGTCCCAAGTCAAGTCCTACATCAAGACAGGGCCATCTTAAATCAAGTCCCAGGTCTAGATAAACAGATACCAAGTCCAGAAAAGTCCTCCATTTTGAGTTTTCAATCCTAAACAAGTCATGAAGTGCACTTTACCAAATGTAATGACATTTGCGTCTCCATCTGTCATTTTTTACCCTTTTTTTTTACAAAATATGTTTCCCCAAACTGGTGCTCAGCAGCGTAACGGTAGTTCTCTATGGTTCTCTCTTGCCACGAGTGCATGCTGTCTTCAAACAAAGTGGATCTGGGGAATTTAGTGTCAACTTTCTGGGAATGGAGAGTGTTCACATTAGTTTATGAAGGAATTGATTCATGGGAAACTTTTTGAATAACATAGTCCCAGATGAGCTGCACGTCGAGTCTAAAGTCATCATATCTGTTACTTGAGTCTCAACACCTCTGGTAAATAGCACTTTTGTTGGGGTCTATTTTCAGAGAAGGATTTGGTGTGCTAGTGAGTAATTAGGACAGGACACCGGTGCTTGTGTGGCTGATTAAAAATAAACCTACAGTGTGTACTGTGTGTTCACTGTGATGAAGGAAAATGACACAGAGTGCAACAGTGCGGCTCATTGGTGCGTTTTAATAGCGCTTGGACGACAATTAAGCTCTTTGGCACAGGGGAATAAGAGATATCAGGCTCTGGATAAACAGGCTGTACTTTCATGGGATTAGTTGACAATAAGAAAAATATAATATCTCAAGCTTCATCCTTAAACTTACTGCTTTTATTACCAGTAAGATGGCCAAAACGTTGGCAATAATACCAAAGTTATGAAAAAAAATTAAAATAATTAAAGACTTAGAGACAGGAAAGTACAATCTTATTTTTTAATTGTTTATCATTTTAAAGATAATCAACTCAGACCATTATCAGATTTGCAATGATCAAGTTGCAGGTAATTGTGCTACATCCAGATATTAACCCCAGTGAGTTTTAAAAAACTCAAACGCTTCTAGATCATCAACCACAGGTCAGATTTAATCAATTTAAACGGCTAAAGTACTGTAAACCCTTGTGAGAAGGGAAACGATGGACTTCATATAAAAAATATTTTTATAATTACGTAATTCCGCAAGCTCCTCAACATGACTCAGTGATTATAACGTTTCACTATTTAACTAATTTAGTACCCCTAACAACGGCGGATTTCGCTCAAAGTACCATGTCTTTAACCGTAGAGACGGTACGAATCTTCCCTGTTTGATCAGTATTGACGTCGCGATCTGTCGCGATCAAATGTCATTGTTTATTGTGATTATTATTGCAGATTTGGATGCTTTAGGTCTTAATCTTTGTATTACTCTGGCATGATGGGAAGGCACCGGAAATACAATAAAAAAAACCCCGGGGAGCGATCGAGGAGTCATTTTTTCATCAGACTCTTGACCTTTGATCATATTTATGCAGAAAATAAATAATAAATATTATAAATAAATAATATTAAAAATGTTAAAGGCAAGGAGTTGCTGATTCTTTAGATATCAAGGACAATAGGGACTGGTATTCATATCAAGGTCATATGAGCTGTAGAACACCTGTAGAAGCCCTAGGGTCCCCTGATCAGGGGACCCTAGGGCTGATGAGGACAGACAAGATGGTGGAGTGAGGGTACATGTGCATCATGTATTCCCTTTGTCCTTAACAAAGGCTTGATGCTGAAACACGTCAGTGGTTTGCTTTGTCTAAAATGCTTATGCCATTACAATGAACCAGTTTGTTTTGCTATATGTGCTCTTGTTTTGATATAATATCAGGGGAGGGGTTATGCTAAATATGGCTCAGGTGCGTCATCGAACCATGATGTCCAAAGAATGCTTAACACAAAAATGGTGAAAAACTGTTTAACATTCTCATCTCCACAATTCATCACTATATATGTTTCAGTCTGTTCACATGTTCTCAGCAACATACTTTACCCAGACTTGTCTCTAAATGTATGTTTTATCTTTAAGAGCCTCTCAAAAAAACTCCAGGAAGCGCTCCTACCAAAACATTTATTTTTGTGTCTTACTTTTTTTTCTTTATGTGTTATGTAATCTGAATAACAATAAGAACAGATAGCAAATACTGCAGCACACGGTACATAATGAAATTGGGGCCTGATGAAATCTAATAGATACTACAGTCATACCCATTGCTATTTTTGAGACACTGCGCAGTAATTAGATCAGCGGACAGTAACAATCCACTGCACTCATATTCGAGAGCATGTGGATGCCGTGCATATGATTCATAGACCAAGTGCTGCATCCACTGTGGAGGAGACGGGATAAACAAAGGAGGCTTTGGGAAAGGCACAGTGCCAAGCAACAGCCCACCAACTGGAGCTCCGACACTCAATTAGACAGACATCTGTCAGGGAAATGCTTAATCTCAATTGGAGAACATTTTAACATGAGATACGGACAAGTTGGAAGCTCGGGGAACATATTGCAGCGGTGCTCATCCCCGATAAGGCTGCCGGAGTAATTAGATTGTTTGATGTGTCTGACCGGTATCCTGATCCACTGGGTCAAAGGTGAAGAAGTTGGTGCAGCACATTGCTGCCACCACACCCGTTTGATTTTGGCAGAAATGTTTTCAAAACCTTGCAGTTTACTGCCATTTATTTAGTGTTTCTTGATGATTGCAAACGCTAGAAATTCAAAATCAACAAAGGAAAGAAGCAAAGCGTGATCTGCATTGATCGATATTTCATCTTCGCTTCGATCTCACATAAGTAATACTTCTTTTATCGTATAAAAGACAACAAAACATTTGCTCGTTGTGCCGTGATTGATTGCAATTACGCCAACAGCATAGCAACAGGTTCTGTCTGCAAAGACCCTGAAAATAAATGTGTTTCTGGCACGCCGTCTTTTGGTTGTGCTGCTCCAAATGGCTCCTAAATTGTTGAAAGAAACAAAACGTTTGGGTGTCTGGTTTTATTTCGTTCCCCCTGATTTACACTGTAAAACTGATCTGGAACCATTTGTTGCAGTCCCTTGACATCGAGTCGCCGCTGCCTAGTAACCGCGTCCAGCAGGCTCGGCTCAACAGACCTTTGCCAGACTTTTACCTCCCGGTCAGGACGAATGTGTGTGCCAGCAAAGACAGACAGCAGCAAACCCCATGAGCTAGCCTCCGACCAATGCTCTCGATCTGTTTGCCTCACTCTATCTGTTCTCGCCATCCGTCGTCCTGTCTTCCCTTCTCCATCTGTCTGTGTTGGCAATCAAGTGTTATCCAATGAAAGGATCTAGCGATGGGTGAAGAGGGGCCGCCCCTGATTCAGCTCCAGAAATGGATGCCACAATCATTTCACTCCTCCGGTACACATGGACATTTTTGGCCTATTGTTTTTTGTGTGTTTCTTTTTGTCAAAGCTCAGTTTGCTTGTGTGCCATAATTAACTTAGCCAAGAGTTACCTCTGGGAGCTTTTTCCTTCCCAGCATGCCGTTCCTCTGGCTGGCAGCTCCTTCAAACGAGGAAGTCGGTATAGGGTTTAATTCAATAGGCGTGCCTCCACCAACTGTGCTGCGATCACACGGTTATATTGGCTGTTTGACAGTGTTACAGCAGATTCTGAGGAGGAAATTAGATTTTTTATTTTTTTTTGCCAAAGTGTCTGATCTGTGAACCTTTTGTTTGACCCTGTTTTACAAATGTTGATTGAAATTTTCAGAGAGGAGGCGAGGTGTCTTTTGCAATGGAGCCGACTGTGTCTAAAGAGTGCGACCCGCACTGTTAACGTTGTGTTCAGAGTCATTTGTAGCGTGAGGTGAGGAATATATGTTTGATTGTATGACGGTAGCACTGTGTTTTATGCAGTAGTCACATGTCCTGCCCTTGAGAGCAGTACTTCTGGGAAAGTACGTACTGTAGAGTATTTATTATGACAGTCGTAACACATACGCAATAGGCAGTGAGTAAATGAAATTGATGCAACTTCGTCTTTATTGGAACCCATTTGGTCTCCAGCGTGTGCATCCGCTGAACGAGCCAGTGTGATGGATGTCCCTTTGTAAAACATATTGTTATTATAATAAAAATATAGATGCTGCATTTTTTATATTGATATCTGTGTGTTTCAAATCACTCACTTATTCACTCATTCACTACTCCCTCAATGATGAATAGGAAGAAGTTTACTTCATAGTGAGCGGTAAATCTCAAGCTTAGTTGGCTAGTTTGGGGCTTTCCTAAGAATATCCATCAACATGAGCGATCAGTGCCTCTGTGCATACCCCTGCAGTGTTTCGGCAACAAAAACACCCCGCGAGCTATAATCTCCTGCGTTCCAGACCCATTCATCCGCCTCGATCTCCTCCCAATACGGACTTTGTCGCTCTTCATACTATGTCACGTGTCGTGGCTCGTGACTACATGGATTACTGGTCCATACGAATTGATTACATTGGTTAAAGACTAATTATGATCTATTGCTTTTCCTAGGTATAGCTAGCAAGAGTGTATGAGAAGCACACGGGAGACGATTGCCTTCAGGGTCTTTTCTCCTCGAAGAATCCCAGTCTATTTTACCGACAACCATGACTTTTTTCAAAATTTAACCAAGAAGGTTTGCACCCTAAACCCGTGGAGAGTCAAACGCTATGATTACATCTTCTCTCTTGGTTCCTCACGATACACTTCTGAACAACTCATGTATGCTAGGCTCCTTCTGCATTTGTTTCCCTTTCATCACTGCGACAGCAAGCTTGAGGGGTGGGGGGTGTTGGCAGTTCCCTCCTGAGGAAACCAGAAATTGGAGGCAAAACACAGCGACCTGCATATTTACCTCAGTCGGGATCCGAACAAGAACCTTTGGAGCTTCCAAGCCGTGGGTTGGCTCCGGTAAACGGCACATGAGAAGCCAAGAGTTTCGCTCTGAGCTCCCCATCGGGCGCTTCGAGGCGCCAAAAGCAGCGGAGAGAGTCGAAAAGGAAAGCTTAATCGATCCTTGAGAATGAAAGGCCTGGGAAATCGAGCCAGCAAGGCACCCTTTCTCTCTTGCAGCTCGTCTCGTATAAATATGCTACAGATTCATGTGGCAAAGTGGGTCAAACCATGCAAAGAATCTCAGTGCAGACAGAATCAACAGATCAATCAAAAAGAGCCACACCGCTCCCCCGTTGGCGGATGCCTCGTCAATCCTTCTGGCATGTCTGATAGGCCTCAATGAATGGATGTTTCTTTAATGGTACATTTTACTGGAGTAAATAAGTCAGTGGAGCTCTGGGGAAATTAATGACCCACTTTGGGTACCTTTAATTCCTACATGTCATACTTTCTCATTTTAAGCACATGCTACGAAGAAGATCCAGCAGTGGGACTCGGAAAAGAGAGATAAGAAGTGAAAGTGGAGCAGCTCGGCAGACATGATGTCAAGTTGATGGACCTTTGAACCTCTGGGAAAGACAGAAGGAAAAGATGGCACTAGTTGAGAGAAAAAACTAACAAAAAAAGTGCAATTATTAGGTCCAGTTAGTCCGGCAATGCTTTGTACCCCAGGCAACAATAAACAACTGTTATAAAAATGCAAAACTTGCATTGTCTGAAAGAAAAAAAATTCAACCTTGTAAAATGTCTTGACTTTGATAAGTTGGTTTTGTAACCTAAGCCCATGCCTTTACTCGGAGTGTATGCCTCATAGCAATGTTATAGCATCTTTCGGTCTCCTAACCAGATTAACTCCCCCGTCTTTTTTAAAATGCAAAGATTTAGCTGTAGGTCTATGTTTTTAGGTCTGGAACTGCAATGTAGAAAAAGAATAGAAAAGCAGCACTTTATATCGAATGATTTATTTCAACCCAGGCCATTATTATACTTGCTAAATATCAGCGCGTTTTCTTAGCATGCTTAAAGCTATTATGAAGAAATGTAATTGCGTGTTGATTTTGGCGCCCCCTTTGGACATGGGTGGTATTGTTTACGAGCACCAGGTCTGCCTGTAACTGAAAAAGGGGTTTTATTTAATACATGTTAAACAAATTATTGTAGGTTTTGTATCAAAATGTGATAATTAAATAACCTAAAAAACAGAAAGACAAAAAAGCACAGCAGGCACAGTGCACTTTGAATAAACCAGCGGCACACAGAAAGAAACAAAGAAAATACTGTTTGCCTCAGCATGTCTACAATAGAACATTGTTCTCTTCAGGCCCTATCTGTCAACATTGTACATCATTTTAAGAGTCAGTTATCACAACACCAACCAACATAGGTGGGGGCCTTAGCTTCTCATTTCATACCAACAGAATAAATGGCAGGCATTTGAGAAAGAGCTTCTGCATGCGGTTTAAAGTATATGTTTTGCAATACAGGCCTGACGGTCCAGTGCTGCATTATTAACCTGACCGATACCAACCTGAGACTGTGGGAGCCTTCAGGTGGATCCTTTGAAGTAATATATTTCCACTTGCATAGAATGCCAAGTCAGATTTAAGACAAATGAGAAGCTTCCAGCATGTTCTGGGTTTGATATCCTGTGTTTTTGTTATTTAGGGTAGCACCATAGACAGTGGGTAAGGTAACCATTGTTGTTGTTTTTTTACAAATAAATCTCAATGGAAAGATGCCTGTAATGTTGACACCTACCTCTCTCAGATCCTCAAACTTGCTCTGCCCGGGGGCCACATTTGCAAAATGACAAAAGGCCAGGGGCCAGTTTAATAAAAGCATAACAGATTTCCAGGGCTGAGCTTGGATCTTCGTCAAGGGATCCTTCCCTGGCACTACCTTTGATAGACAAGTTCTATCAGTCTATTTAGTTTTTTGTTATGCTGTCTGTTACCTTATTTTCATTTAAAGTACAAAAATAATCCCATTGTGAATCAATAAATTTTCATTGGGACTAGAAAATGGTTGGAGGGCCACCCGGCCTCATGACATAATGTTGTTTAATATGTTATAATCAAATCCTGTTTTTGATACTATTTACAGTGTGAATGAATCAACATTGAGTAATTACCTCCCCATATACAGAAGTCCTTTTTATTGCGGAAAATGCCAATGATTAAATTCAGGGTCAATCATAACAAAAGTTATCTCAGGGAACTTTCCATATTGAGCAGGTCTAGACTCTAGTCCTTTTAATATTATTTACAGAAACCCAGCAGTCACCACCACGTTGTCATCCGCAGTACATACAGATGAATGGCGCCCGGCCTCCCTCCATGCCGCCCGGTGTCAAATCATTTGCAAAGGCAATTAAACAAATTAAAAGACTTGTCTTTGCTGCTCACAGGGCACTTTTAGTGCTGTGTGCATGTGATGAGTGGGAGAAACGGTGTAGCAGGATCACAGGAGGACATGTACTTTGAAATCAGAATTTAATGGTCTCATAATTAGCATCGGTTACCTTCTTCATATATATATATATATATATATATATATATATATATATATATATATATATATATATATATATTATATATATTCTATACACCGATGCTGGCTTTTGACACCTGCACGGTTTTCCATGTTGAAAATGAAATAAACCTCCAAAGGCCTTCTAGTTGTCTGGAAGGGGTGGCGATCATTGACTGAAAGAAAGAAAAAAAAATACCAATAAACCTAAATAGATTTCGTGGGAAAGTATTTCCCCGCTGCTAAAACTCCGGTCTTTGCTCTACATTTTAGTCTTATCTTTCCTCTTGTGCTGGGCCCTTTCCTTCTTATTTCCACTTGATCTGGCACAATGTTGCAAAGTAGAAGACTCTCAGTTACTTTTTTTCTTCTTCTTTTTCCTCGCTTTCAAAAGAAATACGGTCTGTTTACCTCCGCTACCTCAGTGTGGCCTCCACCGATTCTCAGGCTGTTGTTCTCTTTTCTGTGGATGAGTTCAGTGCGGAATTGCTTTCGACGCATCACGTGATCGGCTTCACACAACCTCTCTGAGTTTCATCCCCCCGTAACCACACACACTTGTCTTGCCGGCGGTCACTTCCTCCGGATCTACCGCGTTCACTCTCAACGGAGCCACGCGTATCCACAGCGACATCTTGTCCTGCACCCTCATGTTCTCATTGTTCCTTTATCTTTTCCACACACACACACACACACACACACACACACACACACACACACACACACACACACACACACACACACACACACACACACACACACATCTCCTCTCCTGCATACCTGGCAGCTCTTAGCATGTCCCTCACGTTCCGAGGTGCCGTCTTGGAAGTTCAATCAATAGTGCAGCCAGGTCTCGCAGACCTGTGCTGCTTTGTGGACAGAATTCAGACCCGCCTTGTGCTCCCTGCTCCACAGAAACACTGCAGCCCAAGCTCTCCCCGGATCAGAGAGCATGCCTGGTTTAAAAAAGAGACAGCAAGGATACAGCATATTTGTCTTCCTTTTCAATGAAAGCTGAATTGTCTCCCGAATGCTGATGACTGCAAACACGTAGGCTTACATTCATTTCCTTTTGACACGCAGACTGAAAGGTGCAATAGAACAAAGCTGATCTGAAATCAATTCCACACCCAGATGTATTGTCTGCTCTTAATGGTGGCCCTCTGTGAAAAAGATAACTATAATAGGGCACATGTAAATGGTCCATTAGGACACCGAAGTGCGGAAAATCATTATTTAGCTTTGTCTTCGGGCCAATTTCTCCAATGGTTCATCTTTATCACAGCACCCATTCACCTGATCTGATCCTCTGGAGAAAAAAAGCATGTTCTCCGTTTTCCTGAGGAGACCACAGGTTTGTAGAGCAGCAACACAAATAATGTATCCGTGATCAGATTTGGGAACAAGTCAACTATGTATCCAGTAAGACCGGTACTCGAGGGCGAAACCAATAGTCAATGTGTCTGTTGCTGTCCATGACGCAGACATTGGTAGAGTTTTATGTTGCCTTGATTTGTTAATGTGACTGGAAGCAGAGGGATAGCTGGGTGTTGGTCACACTGGCTGCTGTGGCCCTGAAGGGAACTTGGAGCCATGGAGCTGTCCATGGTGCTGAAACAGGGGTTGGATCAAGGACAAAACTGCCCCTGGTGCTTTAACACTGTTTGGACTGAGTAACAAACTGTCCATGGCACTAAAACAGCAGATGTACCAATTAACAAACTGCTGTGGTGCTGAAACAGCGTTCTGACCAAGTAACGAACTGTCTGTGGTTCTGAAACAGTCTTGACACCAACTAAAAACTTCCAGTGGTGCTGAAACAGCATTTGGATCAAGTAAGGAACTGTCTGTGGTGCTGAAACAGCATTTGGATCAAGTAAAGAACTGTCTGTGGTGCTGAAACAGCATTTGGATCAAGTAAAGAACTGTCTGTGGGGCTGAAACAGCATTTGGATCAAGTAAAGCACTGTCTGTGGTGCTGAAACAGCATTTGGATCAAGTAAAGAACTGTCTGTGGTGCTGAAACAGCATTTGGATCAAGTAAAGAACTGTCTGTGGTGCTGAAACAGCATTTGGATCAAGTAAGGAACTGTCTGTGGAGCTGAAACAGCATTTGGATCAAGTAAGGAACTGTCTGTGCTGCTGAAACAGCTGTGTCTGTGGTGCTGAAATAAAAAAATATATATTTCAAATGGGTTTTTGCTTTTGTGCACCCATTATCGGACAAGAAAAGAGTCGAATAAGTCAAGAGGATCTCCGGAACCACAACGTTGATTTACTTTGGGAAGAGTTCTATCGGCTCAGAAAAAAATTAATTTACCGTTAAGTTTATGTAAATACATAAACCCCGTAACCTCGCCGTAAGTACACTTTACAAAGTTGGATTTCAATAAAAAGACACCTCTTCGCAACCCTACGAGCTTGTAGGTGTCTAATAAAGTATGATACTATATTAGTACCTGAAAAATCCAAATGCGGCCGGACTGTTTTTCCCCTCCTACTCTCCTTCCGTGATCGAGGGAGGTTTCTTAGAACGCGTCACACGTCTTAAGCAGAAATGTATGCACAGTTAGATACCCAGCATGCAACAAACCGACCATGTTTAGGCATAAAGGTTATAACTTTTTAAAAGAAATTAACCGAACGACACAGTTTTTTGACTGAAACTCCTTCGTAACACCCCCAGGCTTTGTTTTATTGTGATTTTTTTTTGCAGATTCCGATTCTCAAAAGGTTAATTATTTCATAATTCACATTCAGCACTCTGTATTAACACGGTAGTGCCTCATTGTCCTGTTCTGCCAACATTCTGCCCCCACATTTCAGGTAACGTCGAGGTATCTGGAACCGTTGAATATGAAGACATTCACAACGTATAAAAGCAAGTGATTGGCTGTCTTCTTGTCCAACAATGGTCCGTAAATATGCTTCATAACTGATGCATGCTGGGATTGGCCCCAGCGCTTTATAACTGTGTGATAACAACATATCTTGTGTCTTGCATGAAAAGGTTGACTGGTCCTTTAGGAACAATGCTGGTATTTATCTATTTATTTGCACAGTCCTACTTAAAGTCTACCATCTCTCAAACACACACGTTTGTAGTTTGAGGTGATCACGAAAATTGACAGTCATTTGTATTCAATTTGCAGTTTTACACAACTATTGTATTGTAATTATTGCTTTTTTTATTATTTTGTTTTGCTTTTTTCTCAGAGCAATTGATTTACAAGTCTCTTAAATGTTGTCAACCAACCAAGCAGAAAGCTCTTCTGGCAGTTTGAGCAGAGACTTTTTGTACGAATGCAAAGGAGTCTTTTTTTTCATCTTTTTCTTTTTTAAATACCGTATTTCCTCATGTTTTATGAATCTCGCCGCTCTGAGGTACCAACTAAGATCAAATCTACTGGAACAAAGAAATCATGCATGCAACCTATTGCGCCCTGAATACACGTTCGGCCTCACCTCGTTGTACCATCGCAGCTCAGCCGCCGCCTGCCTCCCCTTTAGCAACGCTGGCACGTTCCCCGCTAATGGATTATTAATCACATTTTGGTGAAACAACATCTTCAGACAAAACTCCCATTGTGCTCTCGGGGTCACCCCAGTGTGTGTGTATGTGTGTGTGTGTGTGTGTGTGTCGCGCGGAGGAGGCCTGCTTTGGCGTGACTCGGCAAATGTGACGTCGCCGAGGTGGAAAGAGAGGACACGCGTGCATAATAGCGTTGGGCTTGGCTTCTTGGGAAAATGGGCTGAAGCGGTGCGCTTCCCCATCTTCCTTGCCTAAAGGTGAAGTGTGCCTTATGTTAGCAGTGCTAAAGCTATTTGCATATATTACAAACCCGGGATGCAGCACGGTGCTTGCCTCACACACACACACACACACAGACACACTGTATAATTCTGCAATTAGACACACATGTTATATGTATAATAGCCCCACTCGACTCCTCTGAGTGTATGGCCATGCAGCCGCCTTACATACAATCACAGGCACATAATGATAGCCTCAAAAACACATCTGATTCTAGCTCAGAGGCTTACTCTGAAAAGAATACCGTATTCTCGTAATACTCGTGCTTTGATGAGGAGTGTATCAAAAGACCTGTGCACGTGTCACTTTATTTTAGTGACACAAAAAAGGAGGCCACATGTCGCCACATACCGCAGGAGGGTGGAGGGTGGCAGGCTGTCTCACCAACCGCCGGGGCAGCCAGTCAGCACACTGTAAGCACTGTGCTGACTGGCTGCCTCCGTTCTCCCAATCCACTGCTGACTCGAGGCGTTGTTTTAATCACTCTTGCTCCACAGCCCTCTCTCTCTCTCTCTCTCTCTCTGCCACCCTCGCTCGCACATTTGAATGTACAGCATGCACGCGCACACACTCGTGTTGTTGTGTGAGTGGCATCCCTGCAGGCAGATGCAGTAAATATCAGCCTGGAATATGCCGCCAAACTCCCCTCTGGACTCGATGAATTATTGAACGAAGGGCGAATGAGAATGGCCGTCCGTTTAAACAGCTGGGGCCGAATCTGTGTGCGTGTGTGTGGGTGGGTATTTGTTCATATAGGCTGTATCTGCATATGAAGTTGAGATATGAGAGTGTTTATTCTTGTCCAGCCATATGCATATGGAGTGCTGGTACCTTTAATGATGTACATTTCGCTGATGATGATTATGTACTGTATGTTTTCACATCCAATTCATCGTGCCTTTGATGGCACAGTATGCCGCATTTAGGGACTATCTTTAAGTAGAACTGAAGTACGATATTATATGTTTTCTTTAGTGTATAATCCGCCTGACAATAAGAACCGTTGTGTTTTGGTTAGCCTAGAATTGGCCGTTCATGTCTACATCAGAGTGGGTCCTCTTCTGTTACCCAGCAGAGTAGAGTTTCAGTTGGTCGCAATCCGCAACCTCGCCGCCAGAACACCAGACACTGGTCCTCTAAGGATCTGTGTTGTTATTCTGGCCCTTTTTATGTAATCTAAGGATGTGTAACAGATCTTCTTTTTTTTCAAAAGCTGGCAGCTTGCCATGTAAAATACCCTGATACGGTCTGCCAAGTGGTCCACTTTGTTAACTGTGAAATAATAATGGTCGGTTGGTGGAGAGCGCACTCGGGGCGAAACACTTTCATCTTAAAAATGTAAACCTCCGCCACTAATGTAGCAAAGAAAAAATAAAAGAGTAGAGAATAATGGAGACCTTTTGATGCTGCTGCTTTTTTCTCCTTCTGATGTGCATGCTGCAAATATGGGTAGTGATTATTCATATTATTTTTGTTATTATTAAAACAATATATATAATCAGTGGCTAATATTTCCCATCTGAAGTTATGCATTCTATTTCATCTTATTTTAATCGTATTTTATCAACTGTGTTTTATATTCCATTCCTGTTTTTATGTTCAATGTATCTCCCTTCTTCCCTTCATTATAAAGCAATTGTGCTGCATTTCCTTTAAATAAGGGGCTATAGAGGTATTGTCATAATTATTGTAAATATATGTATACAATAATACCACTTATACTACTACTACTACTACTACTACTACTACTAATAATAATAATAATAATGGCCCGTAAAGAATGCAGTAAACCTTAAATCTGAGTCTGTAAAGAAAGTCTGTTTTAATATCCGGATGATGATGAAACGTCGCTGCATTCCTCAATATGAACACGTGTATGTGACAGCACTCAACCTGTACACACAGATAAATATAGTAGTCAATGCATTGAAACCTGCAGTCACCTCGTCCGTCACGCTTTCCGTCGTCCTCATCTTCACCCGGAAGCTATCGCCAGCTAATCCTGCGTGTAAACCCATAATGTGTCCACCGGCCAGCCACGAGTGTGTGGGTGGAAACGATAGCTGGATTATACAGATAATACTCTGGCTGCTGGATGACGCTCTCGCATCGACGGGGCGAAGACTGAGATTAGAGCTCTTCCTCACATTTCTCCCGCTCTGTGTCTCTTCCCGTCGTTCTCTCCCGACCCGAACTGTGTTCAAGCTCATGCGCTGTCTCATTGTTAAAATTCTGCCGCGTGTTCAAGGTGTCGGTCTGCCGGAAAGAATGTCATCTCCGTATATATCGACTCTTTTGATGCCCATGAGTCTATTGTGCCGACCAGGACTAGTTAGCAATTTGGACCAGAGGAGCTTTCTGGCTGGTTCATATGAAAAACTCTCATTCTGAAGGAGAATGAAGCTGAACTGAAACTCGAATGAAGAACCGGGGGAGAGTGCACTGTGATTAGAAAGTGTGTCAATACTTTGGTAAAGACTTTGACATACGTTTACAGAATACTTAATACTAAAAGGCAACTTAAAAAATTACTACGGGGTGATTTCGCTGAAGTTTCTTTTTCTTTTTCGGCCGCTAAACCCATGTGCAAACAAAACAAAAATAAACCTTTGAATTCTCAAATCACTGAAATGCACCCCCAACTGTGATTCCAAGCAAACAGTGTGCTCCTGTGTTATGTGCACATATGTTAATAAGGTAAATTAAGAAATGTTTTGCTCAAATGTGCCTCATTTAAAAAAAAAGTCTAAATCATAAGGATCAGCGCTGCCACACAGACACTGTGAAACTATTTGCGTCCTCAGAGAGTCGTGTCTGCTGGGATGGCTGCAGGTTCCTAATGAACTCAATAAATGTCCTCAATAACTTTTTGGAATAACAGAATCTGGTCCCGACAGGCGTCTGTCTCAGGCTGACTCAACCCTCACAACATTGGCCTCAAGCCCATTTCTACTTCGCCATACGGATATTTGCAATCAGCAGCTAACAAAGGGTAAGTTGCACTTAGCTGGCTGTGTGTGCGCTCTGATATCATTAGCCCGGTATCTCGTGAGACGGGGAGGATAGCGGTTGTAAACAATGTGCAATTCATGACGCTATCAGCGGCAGCAACCCATCCTTTCTTTGTAAATCGTTGCCCCGGAGAGTTTACAGCCACGCCAGCAGCTCTGTGAGGCGGCGCAGTAGTTTCACATTTAAATGATCAATATAGCTGCTAAGCTCTGCTGGTGATGGCGCTGGATGAAAAGTCAGAGGATCACCAAAGGGACAGCGATTCACCCCGAGGGGGAACATCCACGTCTGAACCAAATTTCATGGCAGTCCATCCAACAGCTGTTCAGATGTTTTACTAAAAGCCCAAAATGTTAGAGTATATGTCAGGGGTTTACCTTAGTCGTTAGTCGTTAGTCCTCTGGGAAACCTCATTGTTTTAAAAACAAAATGTCATGGCACGCCAGCAGTTAGTTGAGATATTTCAGTCTGGAACAAAAGTGGTGGACGGAGTGTCACGGGAGGCTTGACAGAGAGGACCCAAATGCCGATGCAAAGTAAGTTTATTAATCAAAAACAAGGCAAGGTCTTCAAAAGACCGGACCAAAAAGCAGAGGTACAAACAGGAAACTAAACGGGCAAACACATATCCATATCCAGAGACTAACGGGGTTTAAATACACGGGGAAGGTGCAGGTGATTGAACACAGGAGGAAACAATCAGGGACAGGGCAGACAATCACAGGGGCAGGAAGTGCAGGAAACACAGAGGACACAAGAGACAAGAACTTCAAAATAAAACAGGAAACTAGAAAAACCGGAGAGACAGAGGTCTAACTTTGGCCACTTTGCTGTTTGAGCTGGTGCCAGGAGTGACATTGCTGATGGAGCAGAGAGCTTTACCCATTCATTCATTTAGCCACTCAGCGAACACGACATCTTTGAAATGCCAAACAAGCAGAGCACAGAGGGGGTGAACATGCCTCGCTGTACATTCCCGAGTGTATTGCTCCCCACAGCTCACGTCCTCCCTTTGTGTATGTTAATGCATCGCGTAAATACAAACATGCCTGTGCTAGAATCTTTGGATCTAATAATGTATGTAGGCAAGAAACAGCAGCCATGATGTAAAGCTGATGAGGAGGCAACAATCACATCCCACACAGAGGCGCTGGAAGCAATTCCTCGGTCACCGAGGGCAATCACCTTCAAACCCATTTTTGTTTCTTTCTTTCTTTCCTTCAAAGAACACAGATTTGATTCATGTAACTCTGCTCCGGTTGCCTCCGCTGCAGTTGGATGAGGTTAGAGTGTTAGATCTGAGAGCTGCTTGATTCATGATCAGGTGTATACCTCCAGGACATCCTATTGTTTGACAATGTGGTGCAAGGTTCACTGCTATAAAAAAACTATTGCAAGTGTGTGTAATGTAACAGCGCCTGCCTGGTTCTAGGGCTGCACCGATCGGCCTAATTTCCATCTTTGCATCGTAGAAGATGTCGCTGAGTAGAAAAAGGGAAACAAAGCCCGCTCGCGAGAGGTTCATCGTCGGCGGAGAGAGCTTTCTGGAAAGGCGGGATGGTCTGGAGGTCATTGGAGTCCAGGGCTCTTCTTATTTTTATAGAACTGCAGAGTTTTTCAAAGGAAAAAAAGAAAGAACAGATTTTCCATTCAGACTCCCATAAAACCAATAGCCACATATGGTCAATAAGATCTACTTTTGATTGACTTCTGCATTGCCCAGGGTAATCATTATATCGCATAAATCCTTTGGAAAGTAACACAATTCGGTCCTGTAGTAAAACCTTTACGGCAGATAACACCTGCCTTCCTTTCACTCGCATGGGTCATGCTGATGGCGGATCCTTGCCGCTTCAGAAAGACCTTAAGATAGATGTATACGACCATGCAGCCCGGAACGTCGACACACATGGGTGGATAAAATTACAGCAGGCTGTTAAAACTACCTTTGATTGTGGCTGTGATTGGTTATCACGCCTGCTGGTTGTCCTTAGGTTGTCTGGAGAGAGAAAAAGCAAGAGCAGAAACTCCAAGAATGTACCTGTGTGTCTGTGTCTGTGTGTGTGAGAGGGAGATATATAGCTTATGCAGTGGATTTTGTAATAATACATCATTACTGTGTGAAAAACCTTATTCACAGATATGATGACAGTAATTACCTGTGACAGGCAGCCTTATTATCTCGCCCAGAAACCTGGACAAGAAGTCGCCTGGCACTGCAGTTTGGTTTCCTATTAACCCCGGTCGCCCTCCTTGACGGGTATGGAAGGTGGCAATGGTCAAACTTCATCTGGTTTGCGCATGACATGTCACATATTCTATATGCTGCAATAATGCCCGAAATAGGAACCATAACCAGACTTGTCTCGGTGCGGAAGATGGTGCGTACGCAAAGGACAAAGCAGCGACCCGCTGGGTTATGGAATGGTGTTGTTTTGGATGCAGAGTTGAGGAGTTTCATTGCGCAATTCTAAGGTGTAATGCAGATACAATGTAGAAATAGCACACTTTTGCAATTTGTTTGCAGTGATGCTCTATGACTTGTGAAATGCGGTGATTATGCAATATTTAGAGCTGCGATAGAACAGACGCTATCATAGAAAAGTGTGAGACACAATGGCCTCCCCCTGTTTCTGTGTACTCTCCACCCACAGGGACTACGTCATAGATATTAAGCAACACAGAGTCCCATTGGGTACAATTAGATGACTAAACAGCTCATGACAACAAGTTAACTCGCATTAAAGAGCTCAGTCACACATTCAGGTCACAATGGCCCTCTGTCATTTGTAACAGAAACATTATAAAGCAGATGGCACTCTAAGTGCAGCTTTACTCTAATGTTGCAAATCTGACAGTTATAATCAGTGGTATAATGTATTCAGATTACATGTATTTTACTTGTGTATTTCAATGCCTGACGAAATTCAGTCGTAGCCTTTCATGACAAACTAAACATAACAATAACAGTAGTGCATTTCTGTAGTGCTTTTTTTTTGCATCATAAGGAATGTAATTAGCAGCAAGAAAAAAACAATCTCCGAGGAGATAATTTGACCGACACCTTAACAATGACAACTCGACATGAGGAAAACATCGTCCATCAATTTTCAATACGTTTGAGCACCGAGCATCATGATGTAATCACAGAGTCCACCTCCTCCTCGTCCCACCGGAGTCCTGCTCTCTCTGCTGCTGTCCGCCCATCAAGTGCAGCGTGATCCGGGATGAACGATGGATCCAGGTCTCTGTGAAGTCACCGACCTCCTGTCGCTGGGTTTGCCTGAACTCCTTTTTCATCCATCTTATTTTCCTGCGACCGAACACAAGACGACCAGGAGTCGGCTGTGTCGCGGAGTAACACTTTGGCTATATATGTGTATATATATATATATATTAGGGCTGTGCACGTTAATGCGTTATAAATGTGTTAACGCAGCGATCCATTAACGCCGACAATGATTTGATCATGCGTTAACAGCATGTTTTTTTTATTTTTGCATTGGGAGGGGCTTAACACTGCAGCACACAGGTACTGCGCTTTAAATCTCTACCAGACGGCTCAGTTCAGTCCTGGGCTCTTTGCTTTGCAGTGCTTTTTTTTGCAAATTCTGATTCTTTAGGTCCTAATCTTTCCAAAAAGGTGTGTTATTAGTGTGGGATGTGGGTAAGGCCCTGAACCATGGAGTTGGAAAAACTCGAGGTGGGATTTTTGGAGGCTGGATATTCATAGCTATGATCAAAATATGGTATGAAAGTTTTTGTTTTTTAAATATACATTTATTTATTTTTTATTATGAAAGTATTACTACTTGAACACAGGGAACAAGAGGTACAGAAGGAAAAACGACCCCAATTGGGGCCTATAGTGTTCAAAAGTAAGTCAGGATCACTTCTGGATGTTTACTCTTCTCTCAAAGAGGAGAACTTTCTCACATGAGGAGGCCTGCTCAGAAGATGTTGGTTCTCTTTGGATCTACCTACACATGAGAACAAACCTTCTCAGTGATGAAGTTCAACAGATCCAGATCCAGATTCAGATCCTCTCCCTGATACCGGTCAGCAGTCCTTCACATCTCCACCTCATTCCACCAGACTTCATGCTCTTGTTCAAGCCAACACAGACTGGACTTTTCTCACTGAGTAAGACAAACTGAACTGAACTGGAAAACATTTAAAGCACTTATTGCTTTTGTATAAAGTTAATCAATAGCTGGTCTTTAACATACATATTTAAGGTAAGCAACAAACTGAACATGGACAAAAGAAGGATTCCCTTGTCACTCTAACAGTGAACTGTTCACTACTGAACAGGGTGTTTATGCTGTTCCCTGATAAAAGACAAATGTTTCTTTCTTCTGGTACCTGTTCAGAAAAAAAACTGACTTATATACTATATATATTTATGTATGTTAACTTGCTGTTGCTCCGAGAGTGTCTGTTATATTGTTCTAATAACATTACTTGAAAATAAAAGCGTGCAATACAATAGTTTTTCAGCCATTATTGAATTTGGCGCATAATGCGACTAATCGCAGTTAATCACAGAAAAATCATGCAATTAATTAGTGAAATGTTTTCAACTTTGCCCAGCCCTAATATATATATATATATATATATATATATATATATATATATATATATATATATATATATATATATATATATATATATCAACATGGCAACATCGCATCTAGCGGCTAACAGTGCAAACGACGGCAACATTGCTGACACAGCAAACAGTGTTTCAGTGATATCCTTCTGGAAAATACCAGACTTCTAGTTTATGGGAATAAACCTCACTTGTGATAGCCATTTTACCGTCCCTGCAGTATTTAGAACATGATCCACATTGAGAAGACTTCAGCTCCCTTTTCACAACAGTATTGATCTACAACATCTTCCTCAAGAAGAAGCAAACACCCTCCATTTAGCAATAACAACAGATGAACTCTCTACTGCACTTAATCGCATGTCCAATAACCAAGCAGCTGCACCCGATGGCTTTCCGGATGATTACAAACACCTCGAGCATCAGTTCATAAGAAGCTGAACACTGATTTATTGGCTCCTTGCTGACATGAATCCTCTCTTCTCTGAAAGCATTTTGCTTTCAGGAAGCCTTTATTGAATCAACTACAAAGAGTTTTAGTTAATCTTGGTGCATGTCTCTGGTGCCACCCGGTCGGATTCCGCTTGGAAAGCATGCAGGTTCTCCAGAAAGTCCTCCGCCTCCAACTCCACGCTGCTGGAGACCCCAGCCGTATTGGGAGGCCCAGGGAACCACAACCAGGACTGAGTTGGGAAGATTGTCAGACGCCGCTGCAGTTAAATTAGAGATTTCATAAAGGGACTCTGGCAAAATGTCACTTTTGTCCACAGGGAACGCCGATATCAATACAAAATGGAAGTTCCTCGTAGCAGCTTGAATGAGTTAGGATGAGAGAGAGAGAGAGAGAGAAAGAGAGAGAGAGAGAGAGAGAGAGATGTATACTTTATTCATCCCTAAGGGGAAAATTGTTAAATTAGTGGACTCACATCAAGTTTCTATCATCAAGTTGGCACAGGGGTACAAGGCAGTGATGGAAACATTGAAACATAGGATTTCAGCTGCACATATGACGTTACATATGCTCATGGTTCATATTCGGAAAGCATTGCAAAGAAACAATCTACAAGAGCGCTCGCTCGGCTGACGTCTGTTTGCATCCAGGGTTGTAATTTCTGCCGGTGAAATCCTCCCTGTTTACAGCTAACAACAGTGAGTCTGTAAAAAAACATGAACGGCAGTGGTGACTACACATTCCCAGGGCAGCTTTACATCAAAGACCGACACACACAAACCCAAATATAGACAGCAACATTTCACACAAAGACCCTAAAAGAGCTTGATGCCGTCAAATAAAAACAAATGTGGCGTAATAGACGGGCTGCTCCTGTTGGGATCCAGCTATTAGACAGGCGTGGTTCGGGTCCTCGGTGGGTTCTCAGTGGCTTGTTTGAACTTTTCTTGCCGGTCTTTAATGTAATCTGTTTCTCTTTTTGCCCAGTTTGTGGCTGTCAGTCCCAATTTGAACCAGGAGATAGAGGACGGGTAAGCGTGGTAGATAGTAGTGAGTAAATAGTCCACTGGTAAGTTAGCCATGACAAGCATGAAGGGAGGAATGATGAGAAACTTAACGGCCAAGCGGCATGCTTTTTTTTCTGTGTTTTTTAAGTCTATACTTTGAGACAAGGCCCATCATTTCCAACAGTAGTGACTGAAAACAGATCTGACGCAGAACGTTTTCTTGAAAATAGGAAGCATACTAATGACAGTTTTGACCCCAGTGTCTACAAGAAAGGACGAGAGGAACTCGATGGAAATAAGCTCCTTTTCTCTCAGGACAACAGCATTTCCAAGTGAATGGCCGCTGACGAATGCACCACCGCCGTCGCTTCAAATATTTTACATTTCAATAAAGGCCTTCACAGTAAAGGCGACTGGGGGTTGTGGGGTGTGTGTGTGTGTGTGGGGGGGGGGGGGGTTCTCAAGATGAAAATGACTCAAGATAAACATGACAGACGCGATGTTGTCCCATTGAAAGATTACCCTTTTCTTGGGCGGCAGCTCCGTAAAGACTTTAAAGTGGTATTCTGCTCCAGTACAACAATTTGATCTTTTAAACCACTTAATGTGGTGGGCCTTCATGGGCTGTAAACCTCTGGCAAATTGCTGCCCCCGATGTGTTGAGTCATAATTAACATCCTGCATTTTTTTCTCATTTTTTTTTTCTTCAGCTCTCTGTGTCCATTACTGGAAATGGGCAAATTGCTTCCAAGGAAGTCTTATGTAAAATGTATTTGGCCGGTCTACTTTTTTTTTTTTTTTCGAGGTTGGAACTGACTGAACTTTCAGCATTAGAAGTGCAAGTGAACAACATCATTACAGATACCAGGAACGACCGTTTACAGACTAGAGGTTGTACTGTGTGCTGGGTCATTGCAAGTTGTCTTACACACACATATATATATATAAAAAATCATAAACGTAATCACTTCATGGCATGTTGACCCGTCCTGTTGACCCGAAGCACTAATTGATATTTTGTATGTCTCAAATGTGTTATATGAAAGCTTGTAGCGACAAACACACGCAGTGTTGTCACCTGTGGTTTCCATAGGTCAGTTCAAAGTGTTCCCATACAACTGTTAATATCTTCCAAAAATTTATTTCTCTTTTATTTTTGCGTTCCTACACATGTCCAGTGAGGCGAGCGATCAGTTCACCTGGTTAGGATTAGGAAAATATCATAGTTTGGGTTAAGTTTGTTACGTAACTTACGTAGGTGGCGTACACAGCGCGTACATTTAGCTAAAGCTGACTTTCACAGCGGTCTCCTGGGTTAAAGGCCTGTCATTGTTTGACTTCCACAGCAACCTCCTGCTTTGTTGCCCTTCATACTACGTTGTCTCACTTCCTTAGAGTCAGCCTACGTGGGTTAAAGACATTACAGTACATTACTTTTCACAGATGTGAGTATGAGCAGTGAATTGAGAACAGCCAACTCAGTAAGCTACCTAGCTCTGTGAGCTACCTAGCTCTGTTGCGCATTTTAGCCGCTTTACTGTTTTAGTTTACTGCAAAGCCGCCACAGCAGAGAGTGTTTTTTCTTCTTCTCGGCATAACAGGTTCTCTTATAACGATTGTACAAGCCCCAAACAGCAAGCAAAAAAAGTGTGGCGCTCGAAGGGACAACTGTTTGTACGGGGGCCATTTTCAGAAAAGCCATTTAATTGGTATATTTTTACAGAGTTACAATAAAAGAAAACTAGTGCCAGATTGCTGGACATCTGGTATCTCAAATTTGCAAAAGAAAAAACAACAATGCATATTGGGGTTTCTTTTATAAAACCCTGTGGGAGAAAACATTTTGAATGCCAGAATAAAGAAATATGTATAGGATGCAAATAACAGCACCTGAGTTTTTCAGTAATCTTTCTGAAAAACAGGAACACTGCTTAGTTAATCACCTTGCCAGGAAATCTTTAACGCATCATCACTCAGTCCCGGCTGAGGCTCATTAAATCAGCTTGATGGGATCTCCCCTCTGTCCAGGCCTGCCATCTGAAACACCACTAAGCATTAAACACCTGTTTCTCGCAGTAACCAGTCCACGCCAAAAGCCATCGCAGTTGAGACCAAAGTGGTTTAACTGTCGCCTTCTTGGATAAAGGCCCGCCTTGGCTGTTAACGGCTGAAGAGAATGGAGGGATGAGGGGAAGATGAAGAAAGGCAGGGGGATAGGGAAGGGGAGAGAAAGGATGAAAGAGATTGGGAATGCGGAGGATGGGGTTGTTGCCGAGGAGGAGAAATAAAGAGAGTGGAATGAGGTGGAGGAGGAGCCGGGGTCTCTGGGAAGAGGAGGTCAGCGAGGAACGGACACAAACGAGAGATGGAGGGTCTGAGATCGGGCCGGATAAGATGCAGAGAGTGAAATGGAAAACAGCTGGGGAAACGATTTGCTTTGAGGTGGAGGAGTGGTGTAATGGAATGCCATCCACCTATACCATCCTTCAGGGACCTCGTTATAATGCATCAACCAATGCAGACTGGGACTCATTTGGACCGTCCAATAGATCCAGCATGTCGGGTTGGAGTGAGGACTAGTAGAAGCATTGACTTAGTGCAGTAACGACGAACCTGAGTGCACACGTGTAGAGGCCCTACTTACTCACTGCCGCTTTGATGCTCTGAATTGAGGCTCGCTTGGCTTGACAGACTTTGCGCCAAAACTAGCTACCGTGTAACGTCTCGTCACAAGATCAAATAAAAACTTGACATTAGACAACATCAACTTACATATAACCCAGCAATCCTCCTGTGCATATCTGGATATGACAACTTTTATTTCAAAGTTGAAGGGTCCCCTTTTTCTTAATGACTCACGTGAAATATGACTCGTTATATGCTATTAATAACATGTAATATTATATATTTTTTATTTTTCTTGTTAGGTAATGTGTAACTTATATGAACTTAAAAGAAAATGATTGAAAGAAAGAAATATATGACTATTGACATTTCCAACTGACAAAATATCTGCGTTTACTTTTACTGGACCAAAAGTCCGGCATTTGTTGAAACATTTTTGATTCACGGGGTGAAGCAGCAATTTAGTCATTCTTCTGAGACCTCTCTCCATCTTGTCTGCGAATTCTCCGAAAAACACAATTTCCGTTGTCGACTACAACCCCTCTATTAGTTTTGCAGCGAGCAATTTGACGTGCAAAAAAGGCGCGAAACGAGGCAGTGTAAGGGCACAGCATCCACGCAATTGAAAGGGCCGAAAGTGCCTCATTTCCCGACATAGATTACAGTACAGACACCTGCAGCAGCAGATTGTGTCTCATCTCCCCCACTTGCAAATGACGGCAGAGGTTCTCGGCTGCAAACGTGGTGAATTGGCGTCTGGGTCACTCCCCGCCGACGGTTGCCGCACTCGTGGCCGTGCATATGGTGTCTGAGCAGACGCACACAGTGGCGGGGTTGGGGGGGTCTCACTGCAGTGGCGGCAGCACGCAACACTCAGCGGGCAGATTGAGGGAACAGCTGCTGAGAGCAATTTGTTAGACAAGTCCGATTGTTGGGGGTTTGGCGAGAAGGGCGGAGGGACCGCTTCACCTCCTGACTCCCACCGGGAATGTTAGCCTTCCGCTGCAGAAAGGCGGTCGGATTGGCGCCGGTTAGGCCTTGGCGAGGGAGGTGGCAGCTGGGGTACGCGCCGCAACTGTGTTCACTTCCCGCCAAGTGATGCCCACCAGTGGTGTCAAGGGCAGTAGGGGGGGAGTCAGTTGCGGAGCTTGCTTCACTAAACACCCGGCTTGATTGAAATGCACAAAGGGAGGAGCGTCGCGGGTCGTCCCGCAGCGTCTTTCTTCCAACAGGATCTGTGATTGTTTTAAAAGTGTCACTTCCTGGGATGAATGTCCTCCCGCGCTCTCTTCCTCTTTCATTAGCGATGTCGGAGAAGCATTCGGGTGCCGTAAAGTTCACCAACATCTGCCATTTCTGTGTTTCTGCACTCCGGGTGAATCACAGCGAGACGTCGCCGGTTCGCGAGCAGACGTGCGGTTGTGTAAAGTATCGGTTTAGCACATTCTCTGAAAGCCCTACATCTGCAGGTTGTTTGCTCTCAAGTTCTTGCTGGCGGTAAGTAAACAGCCAGCTTTGCAAGAAGAACTCCAAGATGTGCTTGTTCCCCCCCCCCCCTAGCCCCCATAACAGATTTTGGAACATAAATCATGCACCCAAACACATTTTGGAACAAATGTGGGCGATGAATTCCTAGATTCCAACACGCGGAACACATATGGCATCGCGTTTGCCAGCAACTTATAGTCGACTGCTAAAATCACCCACCCTTTCTGTTTCCACACTTTAAAATCACTGTATTTTTTTTCTGTCTGCGCCTCCAGTGGCTTGTGTAAGAAAAAGACTTTCTAAAAAGCTATTCAATTGAATACGATTTATGCGCATTAGCTTTCAACACAATTAAACAAATTGGCCATTTTGCGAACTTATTTTAATGAGTCCCCTGTAAATGAGCCACCCAGTACACATTGCTGGATGTCTGAGCAACTGAAGAGCTGGGGTTTGCTGGTTTATGGTTAATGGAGCTTGGACGTCCATCAGAAGCGGTGATTTGAAAATTGCTCCACGCCTCAAAGAGACCACCGTCCTGGTTCACGTCCATCACCGTTTATACCACCAATTGGTGATTTAATGATTAAATGATTGCATAGTGGACGACATTTTTTCCCCCCGAGAGCTCAGACTTGTTTACAAGAGCCTAACACTCTTTATAGATCTAATGCACCAGATTTAACTTCAAAATATACACCATTTTCTTCGGGAGGCTGCATGCCGCCAAAATCCAGTTGGGAAACGCTCTATTATGTCATCCGAAGCGGGATGCGTATATGCCCACTTCAAAACTCACTTCTGGATATCCGTAAATGGGGAAAGTGGGAGTCAGCAGAGCAATTTATTTTTTAGAGTTTTCTGCATTTTGTGTTGTCTACAATCTCAAAGGTGTGTTAGACTCTCACATATAGCGTGATAAAAGAGGTTTCTTTCATTTTCCATAATGTAATAAATTCCCATACTCTCTGCAGGGCACTCAGAGGAATAAAGAAGATAATAGTCCCTCATCAACTCCTAAGAAAAATGTGTGCTTTAGCCTTGGAGACCACTCTCGAGAAATGATTATAAACAGATCACACTTTTTGTGAAGTAGCTGTTGACAGTGTTTACCAGGGCTTACAGAGATGCTTTTATTGTGTGAAGGCCTGCTCACAGAAGCCCTGCATTTTTTTATGTCGCTTTTCTTTTTTGCATTCAGTTTTCTTCTTTAAAAAAAAGTCCTGCCTGTAGGTTCAGAGGAGCTTTTGAGGGGATATTGATTTAGATTTGCTTCAAAGACGGTCTAGCGAGCCTGAAAGGATCCTCAAGAGACTCTTAGACACCCAGGTCGCTTTACCCTTTCCCATTCGGGGGGGGCGGGGCATTAGGAGCTTCAGTGTTCCCACAGCAGTAATAGGGTAAACCATTTATCCTCTGTCAGCCTGGTAATTGCAGCAGGTTAAAGGGAAGCGCTTTGTTCTGCAGCGGTGAGCCGCGTTACGACGAGCGAATCGCACTTTGATGGTGTGCTCTCGATTAATATGCACACGTGCGCTTGCCTCAGATGTACCGACATAAATGTACAGAGTGACATTCGATGGAGGTGTTTCCAGAGTTTTCCCCCCCCCCTCTTCTATTGGCTGTTTGTCCCACAATGTGCATCTGTTCCCCAGTAGATTTTGTGTCGGGCCTTGCAGCTCAACCTCAAAGGCGACGTCTCCCCCCCACCCCGTCACTTCTCCCCTTGTTTGGCTCCCCCCCGCCTCTTGGGCCAGCGCTGGCAGCTGTCAGACACGGAGCGGCGTGCGGCGAGGCATCAGACGCCCTGGCATTTGCCCTCTCTCCCCGTGACAGCAGCTGACTGACAATGGCTGCCAGCCCGGCAGTCTCTTACCCATCTTCCCAGCGGGCCCCGGGTTTCCAAATGTTATCATTAACGCGGGCGAGGGAAGTCATCGCTCTCAGCCCTTTGAACATGGCCGCACTTCGCAGCGTAAGTGGCAGCAGTGCGCTGGCATTTGGCGTCGTGTGAATGACAAGATATTACAGCAGCTGTAGCGACGATGGTTCAGTCACACCGGGGGCCGTAAAAGTGATTCATATGCCGTCTCCCTCTGTTTCTAAGACAAATGTAGAACTATATGACTCACCCTTCGATGCCCTGTGGTTGGGGAAATGAGCTTGCAAAAATAAAATAAAAAGCGGGAGATAGAAAGGTGGACTACATAGGTGTGACAGAAGAAGTGAGGAAATAATGGGCAGGGAAATCTTTAAGGGGAATTGCTTTCTCTCTGTGAGGCAGAATAAGCCTCACGCCAGCCAATCAGGAATTAATTCAGATGTCGATACAGCCTTAATCACTGCACTGCGGCCGAGGTTGCTTTTCTCTCCAGCATCGAATTTGCAAATTAACTGCAGGAATGGGAAGGAAAATTCTCACCAAGGAAAAGAGATGGTTCATATTTGATTTAATGGTCAACAATCAGCAATCTGGTTTTAATGTATGCCGCAGCTCTCTGAAGCAGCTAAACTGCACTTCAATGTGGAACACATGGTCAACTTGTAAAACAAAAGAAAAAAACGGTAAAAACTACTTGGTCATATTTAGTAAAAAACATAATAGATTGACTTAAAATGACAACGTTTGTTGCGTTTTCGTTTCACATAGGGACATGAACCGCGGTCCCCTAGGTGAAAGTGATGCGTCTGTTTGACCTCTTCCACCATGCTGGTCAACTTTCGGCGGACTATGATTAGAAGCACTCTTCTGATGCGTAAAAAGAAAAGTAATCTGCGACCTAATCCCTTGAAACACAATTCCCAAGAATAATGAGGAGTCAGCAGGCAATGTATAAAACAGTCCAAAAAGGATGTGGGAATCACCGCAACCACAAGAGGTTCCGGCTTATTTCTAAATGAGCACAAACATGATTAGGCCGGACAGACACAGAGTTGCATACTCACTCACGCACACACGGCGTCGCAGGGGTTATTTGAACTGCTCCCCTCAATCACAACACAGCAGGGAAGGACACGTGTCGCTCTGCAGGACAGTTAGCGCGGGATGAAATATTGCTCTGTTACCTTGCTTACACAGATAAATGTCCAAGTGTGCCGTGCACACGCCCAGATGCTTCCCTGACATTGACTGACATTCACGCATGCACGCACGCACATACACAGCACTTCTCCTTTCTTATTCTGCTGCTTACTCTCTCTAATATCCACACGCACGTACGGCCGTGTTTGAGGGAGAAAGCGAGAAAGATGAAAAATGAGCCAAATAATGTCAGACCGAAGGCAGCGCCTATCAAACGCATCAATGGGTCCGAGGTGTGCAAGGACAGGGTGGAGGTTTTATGACTGCTGCCGAACATAAATACTAGCTGGGTGTCTCTGCAGCGGGAAGATCTCTGCGGGGGCAAAAGAAAAGCAGGAAATGAATGTAAATGCTCTGAAGCCAAATTCCATACTGTGTTTATTTGGATCCACAATGTTTTTTCTTTTTTTTTTTGAAGCATTTGTGAACATGCTATACATGCGAACCCTAGACATCGCATACACACACATTGCTGGATTAACCTGCAGGGTGGCCGTCTCGCTACCTGTGGATTATGTACAGCTCTTTTTTGCTGGAATACCCACCGCTGCATTTTGATTTAACACATAAATTAGGGATTATGTCCAATATCCGGAACATACTGTTGAAACTGTAGATTGTGACACATGCACTGGGGGTCCCGTGGGCATTCTTTATTTAATCCAAAATGTGGTCGACCCAAACGGACCCGACTAGGGATGGAGCGCCGACACCTGCTGCATTCTGCTGGTCTGTCAGTTAATAACAGGCAGAAGGATATCATAAAAGCATCCAGAGAACAACATGTTTAAATGCTTCAAGGGCTGATTTATGGAAATAAATAAAAAGCTGTATTTTCACCTCCAGCATAAATAATATGATTTGCTTCTAAAACACGTTTCACTGAAGAGAGACTTAATTGCGTCCTTTTGTTTGTTTTTTCACAAAAAGTGAATGAAAATCTGCCAGCTCAGTCAGAATATTTCACCCAGTTTTCAATGCAAATTAATTTGTTTTAAGTACTTGCAGCGTTCCAGCGCAGCAACCTGACCTCATGCTCCAAAATACAGACACTCGTTTCTCAAACATTTGGAACAAGTTAATACAAATTTGATATATATTTGCTTACCGTGCTGCAAAATGGTTTTGGATGGTTTTCAGAACCTTTCAGAACTACTGAGAGTCGCAGGTTCCTAAATTTGAGCATTATGCAAATAGGACGGCCAGCAACACATGATGCTTGTTTGATGGTGAGAATCAGCTGTGTCTCCACCCACAAAAATGCTGCACACACATACTTTCATCAGTCTGACTATTCTGCAATAGGAGGACTTCCACTTCTGATACTGCTGATGCAGTGTTTTCAGGTTGTTTTAGGAGTCCAGCCTCTGCTGTACATATATATATATATATATATATATATATATATATATATATATATATATATATATATATATATATAATATCAACACAGGTTGCAATTAAATACATGTACAAAGTTACAAAGCGCCCCTGTGGACATTCTGGAAGAATATAGTAACTTTATGTAGTTTACAGTCACAGTCTACAGTTTGTGATCCTGAACCAGCGTCCCAGTTTGAGGCCTCGATAATCTTCAATTCAGCAGTTTTATCTATCCAACAGGGGGAGCTGCTGCTCATCCTCCTGTCTGACTCCTTTAGGGCCACTGCACACACACACACACACACACACACACACACACACACATGTACCTACTCGCCACTGTTTGGCATCAATTCTCACAGATATTGATCTGTGCAGGCCGTACCCTTGGGCAAGGTGATTTCCCCCCCCCCCCCCCCCCCCCCCCCCCCACCCCACCTCTCCAACTCCACAATCACAGCCCGGTGTCGCATTCGCCGTGCTCCAGGGGTGTGGGAAAGGAATCCCATCGGATTTGTCTCTCACTGCTTGTCAGTATTGCTTTTGCCAGAGCGTGATTGATGTACGAGGTCACTTGTGTGCATATGCCGTGCACGTGAAAGACACACGTATAGCAGGCCTAATCGCTCCCTCACACGCGCACACAAGCGAGGACACGTGCGCACGCCTTCAATCATGGGCAATTTGGGCAACAATCATGGCTCTGTGAAGCTATTGATCAAAGGATCCCTGCGACGCCTTCCCATGTGTTGCATTCACAGAAGCCTTGTTAAAGGGACCCTCTGGGAGAGGGTGGGGGGTGACAGCTCAGGTCCCAGTGTGGATGAAGACATTGTATTTAAATCATTTAACTCTTTGCCATATGATTAGCTCAACAGATACAGAATGGATAGAGAATGGACGCAGTATCGATCCTTAGACCCTTCACAGCTCCTTACAACCTCCCAAGATCCTTTATTTCATTTAAGTGCTGTAGTGAAAGTCTTTTTTTTTGTCGCAGCACACAATTATCCCGTATCTAAAACAGTAATGTTTCAACCGCAGAACATTTCTGGCTGACTTGATACATAATATAACATCACACTTTAATTAGGCTTTCATTCAGTCTGAAATGGCTCCTTATCCAAGCTGCAAATATAGATTTTTTTTGTGAACAGCAGAGTGTCTGATGTACGAGCCGCTCCTGCAAGAGCAGGGAATGTGTTCAAAGTTATAAATAAGGATCCAGGAAGCTAGTATGCTGACTCGTTTCGTAATCCGTGGCCTGTGTGAAGGCAACAATAGAAAAATCATCAAACGACAGCTCAGGGGAACTTCTGAAAGTTAGGTTATCGGAGGCTTGAATTACTCACTGTACACCATCGGCCTCTTTTAATAACTAAGTTAATTAAGTAACTTTCACTCTCTCTAATGGACAGCAGGGGGCGGCTCCTCCAGTTCCAAAAATAAGTCAAATTTAGTTTCGAAGTCTATAGAAAATGACTCTACTTGATTTATTCCCTCAGTAAACATTGTAAATATTTATGGTCTCAATCTCTTGTTTCACGTCTTCTTCAATACAGCATGATGTTCCTTGTGATTGACAGGTCGCTATCTTAAAACTTTAAACAGTTTGTTTTCAGTCCATGAAAGTTAACTGTAACATCTAAAAATGTCTTCGACCCTCTGTTGTCACATTGGGGTTTAAACAAAAACAAGATGGCGACTTCCCGAAAACCAAGATGGCGAATTCCTGAATCCAAGATGGCGGCGGACGAAATGGCCTCACGGCTTCAAAAGCCAATGGGTGCTGTCAGGGTGACTCCGTCCACGTATTGTATCCAGTCAGTGGTAATAAGAAGCAGGCATGAATGACGCCAGTATTACACATGCCTGCCCATCAGTGAAACCATCTTTGAAACTCTGCTGCAAAGACTTGCCTCGATCACATTGAGAAAGGTGCTGTTCTTAACTGTGAGACTATCACATTGACATCTTCCTAGCTAGAAGAAAACAAGGACTGTAGTCTGCCTAATGAATCGAAGACTGCTGCAAGCATAACAATAGACTGTATTTCTGGTGTAATTCAGTTTCTTAACTATTTGGACACAGCAGGGGCAGCACAGGGCCCGGTGTAGACGCTTCACTGAATTAGAAATCAGCCAAAACGTCCAAGAAAAGCAACATTGCGTTGATCATCACAGGTGTTATTTAAACTTAACATCGTGGTTAAACAAACACGTTCAGCCCCGGTGGCGCTAGATCACAGCCTCGGCCTCTCGAGTAGCGGCGGCCAGTTGCAGGGATTGGTGCGACGCTCATGATGGGGTTTGTCGAGAGGGACGCGAAGGCGGCGTCGAAGGCAATGACAGCGGGATGCTTTAAATCCAGAGGTGAAGTGAGGGTGGGAAAGAGGCCCACATTGGAAGTTAGTGGCTTCCGCATGGATGATAATGCTTTGTTTGTGTGTGAGCTGAGCGGCCGTTTGTGTGCAAATACATGGAGAGAGAGAGGGAGAGAGAGAGAGAGAGAGAGAGAGAGAGAGAGAGAGAGCACTCACATGCAGACAGATGGAGGCAAGGTAATTGTGATTCACCCTACCTGGTCTTCTCCTCTGATGGGTTACTACACGCGGCTACCGGACCAGCGGGTGGGTGGAGAGGACCGCAGGAATTAGAGAAGTAGCAGGAGACCATTTAAACATCACAGTGTGTCTAGAAAAGGACTGCGTGGTTCTAAGCCTCCTGTTGTTTTTTCTGCGGCCCTGCTAGCCCTCATTTTACACATTTCCTGGGCGCAGCGTGAGTTGTTCCTTTGTGTACGTACTAGAGCATGTTTTTCATCACTAGTAATTGCTTCGTGCAACACAGCCGGATACCCATTTAATGTTGATCTTTGGCTTTCGCTCATGGTGTACGTAATATGAATAAGTGTGAGCTCAGAAATAAATTCCTCCTCTAGATCCAATAAAAGTCAGGTTGGTTTTGTGAAACCAAACATTTTAATACAATTGCTAGTAATTCCATTATTGTTAATGGCGGATGGCTCTTTTTTTTTTTGTGGTCAGGATTCTCTGCCAGGGAAAAATGGATTGCCTCATATTTTCCCGAGATGGCACTTGACACTAATGAAGGAAGTTTGCGCAGGGTCGGCCGCGCCCTGCCAGGCATGGGAGCCACGACTGTTGCAGGCCGCAGGGCCGATCGATAACAGGGAGGTTTCAGGGGGAGACCGACAAACACACGCACATATGATATATCCTACTTACACTGCATACACACAACTCCTCAAGAGTTGGATCAATACAGGATTGTGAAGCCTGAAATGACCCTCAGATTTGACAAAGGTGGTATTTCCTGGAACCTGGTACTCATATTTCTTTCGAGTGTACTGTGAGGTGTGACGTAACTGTATTAGTCACGGTATGGTATGCTAATCATGCGGAACTATGCCATTGCATATGCCACTCTGGTTTGTATTTATTGTACATGCAGACACAAGATGAATTTATTCATCGAGGAAAGTCTACAAAGTGGATTTGTTTTCACGCCACGTCTTTAGCGACAGAGCGAGGAGGAACCACCTGTTCATGTTCGCAGTGCATTTGGTACATTGTGTTTGTGGGCTGCACCTGCTGTTGTGAATAAATGTGTGAATTAGTTGTCTGTCGCGGTAATGCCTGAAACAAGTTTTGTACTGTTAGCGGCTGCTGTGCTGTCCATAGTGTAAGTTGTTTAAACCAGAGATTGTAAATAAGAAGTGGACACCCATTGTTTTTTTGCACTGCAGTTTGGAAGCCTTGAGTTTGAGCATTTTGGCCATCGCCATCTTGTGTTTTTGCAACCAGGAAGACAGGGTGTCGCACAGCAAAAACATAAGGAACACTGAAAGCTGAATAAGACATTTTAAGGCGATCAAAATGTCATAATTAACTTTCCTGAACTTAAAAATCTGAGTTAGAGGTGTCAGACGAACGACAGACAAGACCCTGATCTGTCAATCACAAGGTAGCCCCGCCCAAAAGTATACCCTGATCTATGGTTTATTTTACTCTAAGTGGGACTATCATTTAGGAAATGGACATCATGCTGCATTGAAGAAGACTTGAGACTAAAAACTATGAGAAATAGAGTAATTTTCTTTTAGACTTCTATGCAATCGTACAATCGAAGTGTTTGGTCCATTAATGGGAAACGTGTCAGTCTCAGTGGTCCTCATGGTTGTGGTGGATGGACATTACCGGGTGACGGTGGGATTTCATCCAACTTCGAGGGTCTTCCAGCTGGCACCCTCGACGCCCCTGACGATGAAACAACCCCCGGAGCTGTGCATCAAGGGAAACTCCTATTCTGGCGGGCGATCAGGCCTTCCCGCTGTTGTGTGTCTACACAATAAAAAAATTAATGCAGTGTAAACGTCCTTGAAAACATGACATCTTGCTACTGCCTTCATGCTGGGAATTATTGTAGTAATTGTTGGTAAATGAGCCAGTATAACATTATCTCTTAATATGCCTTATACTAAATCACAAAGCGCCTTCTGTGGTAGTTTTTTTTTTTTTTTTTTTTTTTAAGTCCAGGCTTTTATTCCAGGAACAAAATGCAAAATGCAAACAGAACATAATTCATAATTCTGCATATAAAAAAAAACAGTAGCATGTTCAGGTCCAGCTGTTCAGCCCACGCAACTAACAAGCAAAAAATGAACTTCAACAATGTCTCGCTGAAGTTAAACTCAAATGTCAGCTGATGGACTCGATGAAAGGCTTATTATTTCGGAGGAGTTTAATCGTGGCAGCAAGCCACACGGTAACAATGTGTCTTTGTCTCATGGAATGAAGGTGTAATTTCTATTGGATGACATTTTTCAAATGAGGTCAAAGGGGCGTTCTGTCAATCATATCTTCCTCTTCTCCAATGTTGTAATGTTGGCATCCATCTGGAGGGTAGTGGGTCCTTCATTTTGTGTTTGCCTTGCCCCTTCATCCTCATCCTCATCTTAAAACACCGATGGCTGGCCAACCAAATCCTCCGCTGTTGTTTGGGGCAAGCCTTTTGGAGACGGACTCATTACCTGGAGATGGTAATGTGAGGTGCTGGTGTGAGGCGCTGGCCTAATGTTAGTCTGTGTGTATTGCTGAGGACCGTAGGAAGTGCAGTGTCAAGTGCGATGTGACGTTACAATTAACGTTTACAGCGGCGAATGCGGTCTTTGGAGTTTTCGCCCCCAAATGACAGATATACTTTAGCATTCCTGTGGAAAGCCACTGTGTCATTGCAGTGTATTGCTCAGAACCGAACCTCGGGTGCAACCAACCAAAAAGTGCATGTTTCTCACTTGACCTATGGGTGATGTAACAAAGTATGTGTCCATATTTTATGCAGTCTATGCTCAGGGCCGAATGAAGCGCAGTGCCGAGTGGGAAGTTGTTTGAGGCCAGGTAATCGGCCCGTTCTCATTTCGATCGGGCAATGCAGTAGTTCAACAAAGGGAGAGAGGAAGCCCATGACTGTAGCAAAGCTGCCTCTGAGAGGCTTCTGATCCACTTCTTTCGGATTGAATTATTTCTTTTCCCTCAGGTATGTTTGTGTCACAACGGGTTTTTCCACTTCTTTCAAAAATCCTTTGTTAGAATAGACGAATCAGAAGCAAATAATGGGACAACTTTATTTTAACTCCTCTCATGAGGAAACAGGTACAAGGAAATAGTATACACTAAGAAAACAGGCTAAAAGCTTTCCAATGCATTTGGAGTAGAATTACGTCAATATCATGAATTGTTGAAGAGTTACGGTAACTTTCTGTCTCCGGCGACATTGTTCATTCTAGAAGAGTTTTTAAAGAAAGAATAAAGGAAAGGCTGGATTACCAACTCCCAATACAACGTCTGGTGAGTATGAGTCTTTATGGGGAGTGGATTTTTTTGGGACATTTTGCGGTCTGTACATGGAGGACTTTTTTGAGTTGGACAACCCTTTTTGTGGACATTACAATTATTTAACCTCTTTGAGTGAATTCCTTTCTTTTTGTCATTTTTAAAATGTCCTCTTTTAACCTCAAACCATACTAGTGTTTAAAACAGGTGCATATGGCCTTATTTATATCCAGTACAATTCATAATGGTTGGCAGTAGCCCCTTGGCTGATTGACTAGTTAAATACAATGATTATCATGGCCTGGAGTTAGCTTAAAAAACTACTGTGACACGAGAGAGTGGCAGCGGTGAGAAACGATTTCAGCAGTTGTGCAAATCACCAGTGTAGTCCATTGCTAATGTGTATAGTGACACGCTTATTTGTAGTCGTTACGTTTCAGTAAAGAAATTACACATTGGTTCAGTTCAGAGTATCTCTGTCTCACACATGACGATACACGTGAAATCCGAACAATGGTTTTCTCGTTTCAAGCCGCCTCGTTGGTTTGACGGTGTCACTCACTGGCAAAGCTCCCGCCTCCTCTCACCTGAAGTCCCACAATGCCTTGCAAAGCGCTGCCTTTGCGTTCCAGACGACTGACAAAGTCAAGGTACAAAATGTCCCCTGAGCAGTTAGCGCCATGGCCTTAATCTGCATGGTGGTAGATACACTTTAAATCCCCCGACTCAGAGGTGGTACATACGGTGTAATCATCTCGGAAAATGTTTTTGTTTTTGTGTGTAATGGAATGCGTTGCTCAGGTTGAGTCCAAGGTTTGGACGTTTGTTGTGATTATATTATGTTGATACTCTGTTGCATGCAAAGGCTGCCAGCAACAGACCGTCTATAGTCTTTAGAAATGGAGTTGCCAAGCTTAGCATTTGGATTTCAAGAGCCCGGTCATGCTTTTTGCTCTCTGCTTACGTGACGTTGTTCCGCTACTGGAGCACTAAGCTGTCCCTGTCATTTTCTGCACACAGACATGTTTTCTTTCTTTTTAGCCGGTGACCATTTGCAAAAGCAGAATTGCCAAAAAATAAAAAAAATCACCCACCATTTAAATCTTGCACAGAGCAGCTTACAGACAAACAAACACGCACGGAAAGTCATCAAATGATAAACTAATCAAAGTAACTGCATTTTTAGAATGACATGGGGGTGTTTGGTTTGGAACACAGAGGCCTATGTGCCCCCCAGCTGAACCACAGCTTTCCTAACACACATCACAGACACACTCCCACTCAGATCAGCGAGAATGTGGCACAGAGCCGACCTCTCAACTGACCCGGACTGAGAGCACATGGAGCTGCCATGTTTCCGTGTGAAATGAATGTTTGCATTAATGTTTAATGCAGAGTGGGGGCGGCCCGAGCTCAACCAGGTGCAGCAGGAAAGCCATCGAGCTGTGAAAAGAAATATTTTCGAGAGAGACCAACTTAACCCCTGAAAAGGGTGCAAGCATTGACAGTGAAACCAGCGAAAAGCAGATTGTTCTCCGTTGTGACGTTACACCGTGTCAAGCGACAGGCAACGTAACCTGGAAGACAGAAAAGAAAAAAAAGCGCAGTTTTGTAATGTAGATTAGCAAAATACACACACGTTATGAATGAAACATAACTCGCTGCGTACTTTCGGGAACCAGCTCAGGCAGCGGGAGTCCTGAAACCACTGCATGGAGACGCTGCTTATCTGAGCTCCACTTTGAAAAGAATAGCTGCCCACACATGTATTGAGTTATGAGTAATTGCTTAATCCACCCACTATTTTCTAACCATCACCGAATATATTTTTATATATCTACAACAGAATTGCAATTTTTGTATTAGTTTTTTTATGAGTCCTTGTTGAATTGCACTTTTATTAACAAGTCAGCAAACTGATGATTTGTGGGACTGCGAAGTGTAGTATTCCGTGAGATCTATCGGCAGAAATGAAATATTATTGTAATAAGTGTGTTTTCTTCAGTGTGTAATCACCTGACACTAAGAGTTGTTGTGTTTTCATGGGTTCAGAATGAGAGGCTTATATCGATGTGTCTACGGTAGCCCAGAACGGACAAACCAAACAGGCTGTAAAGAGGGCCATTTCTTTTGGTAGGGGTGCTTCAGTTGGCTGCAATCTGAAACCTTGCCGCTAGTTGTTGCCATATCCAACACACTGGCCCCTTTTTTTAATAGTGTCATGTTGTTCCAATATTACATTAGTCTATGGTACCTGCAATTCAACATGGAATTAAGGGCGGCAAGCGTTTACTATATCGACGAAGTATGTTTTCAGATCAGACACTTGAAAACAACCACACGGAGTAAGCGTGTTGCAAAGCAAACTGGTGAGAGGCAACAGAGATGATTTCCTGCTAGTGGCTGTCCTCTCTGTAGAGGGGGGAAGAATCACACGGGATGAGGAACAGGTAAGAGTCCGATTTCACGGAGGAAGAGAGACTGCTGGTGTGAAGAGGCTTGAAGAACTAACTGACTGACTGTGTGTGTGTGTGTGTGTGTGTGTGTGTGGTGTGTGTGTGTGTGTGTGTGTGTGTGTGTGGTAGAGAGAGAGGGCGAACAAGCCTACACCGGTAAAAACAAGAGAGGAAGGAAAGATGGCAGGTCAGGAGACGGTCCAGATTTATAGAGTACCATTTCAGTTTTTAAAAGCCTGCCCGCATTACATTAACTCGAGTGATTATAGGGGGAGTGGGGAGGCGTTGCGCTAAATCATGTCCACTTCCATACAGAGGCGGCTCTTTTTTGATGGATTGTGTTTGTTAGCGGAGCCTCGTGCAGAATGCATGCGACGGTGCCAAGATGTTTGCGAACAGGGGGATCACAGCTCAGCGGTTGTTTGTGCTACTTCCTGTCAAGCTTTGATACACCTTGAGCGAAGTGAACAATTCAAAATGACAAAAAAAAGAAACACATTATTCTTCAACTTAAAATTAGCACAACAACAACTGCTGTGTTTCAGTGTATTCTTGAATGTGCCTGTGTCACAAAGGCCTCAGGTTTCAATCCATAGAATAAGAGAAGATCGGACTTTCCCATTTAAATCGACGTTGCGGGACGACTAAACCGACTAATGGTCGTAGTAACGATACGAAGCGCAGTGAGTAAATGTGTACAATTTCACAGAGTAACGCTTCACATTGGACATTCTAGTCACGGCATAAAAGAAGCACACTGCCATCCACAACTTCTTCTGCCTCTTTTTGTAACCAGCGCAGCATTAAAAACAAACATGGTGGAATTAGCAAGCTAACCAGCAGGCAACTGGCTAGTTAGCACGCTAACTCTACTCCACGTGTCCTCTAATCCTAATTCTACGGCTCAATGTCGGTCGCGGTTAAAGCGGGGTGCCGGTTTTGTGGGCCCAGAACGGACTTTTTGATGAACAATAACAACTTTCCCCGCCCCAAGCAGCCATTACTTAGCGTACGGTCGAAGTTAGCGTGCATGCTAAACCATCAAATTGAACTAGATGAATTGCTACTTTCAGGTTATGCAAGTCAAACCAATGTATCTACAATGCAACTTCTGCTAGACAACAAAAAAAGGTATTTTGTTAGTGAAAAAGAAAAAAAAGTGGGAGTCTACAGTATTGATGACATCACCGTACTCTTTTCTGATTGGTCAAACAAACCCTGTGTGACAACACTCCCAGAGAGAGAGAGGTTGTGGATATTGTTACGCTAGGATTTGATTTGTGGCTTCACGTCGCCATATCTCTGAGAGTCACGCCAGTCAGCTGAGCTGAGACTTAAATGACGCGTTCTTTGCTCGATCTGTGATCCACAGCGAAGATGTCAAAACTGCCACAGCCGTCTGAAAATGCGTATCGCCAGCAGTAGCGTGTAGCATGCCGTGAACTTACATTTACGTTGAGATCGGTCGACCAATGACAGTTCTCTCTACAGTCAGAGCTTGCGCAAGAAGGTGGAACGTGAGGGAGATACCATTTCCAAAACTTGTAAGGGGGTAATAACTATTTTCCCGGACGTAGCAAAATCCCGGACGTTTTTGGAATCCCTGCCGGATGCTTTTTTTAGGTCTCGAAAAGAGGACATGTCCGGGAAAAAGAGGACGTCTGGTCACCCTAGTAAAATGGCTCCGCGGACGAAGCAGAATATGCACGGTATGTATTCAAGTGCGTCACGATTCTTGAACCGTGAACCCTTGACAAGGGGAGCTTCAAAACGATTCTCAATTAGTTTGAAAGCGTGCACTCTGTGCCATTGGAAGCCTTCCGTCTTATATCAGTTACAACAATGCATGTTTGTTTGTTTTTTCTCTTTTTGTCTTTCTTTGGTGCTGACAAACGGCGTTTTCACAGCACTCGTCTCCATCAGCGTCGGCAGGATTGCAGCCCGCAACAGACCGCCGAACATCAAGGAACGAGCGTCTCTGATCCCTCTGATGTGCGTTCTGTCAAGTCGGAGACATGTAGCTGTCACTCTTTTGGCTAGGGGGGCTCCTTCTTCTATGATGGGAGGAGAAAGTGGGACGGGAAGGTTTGATCGTTGTGAAATGATTCACTACTGGGGCCCCACTGGGTGATTGCTCATTTTCTAAATAGTAGCTGACAAAAGAAAAAAGAGGGTGTGTAGAAAGCAGCTAGAAAGAAAAATGATGATGTTCAATCACTGGTTTGGAAGAAATCCCACAAGTAGAGGGGGATTTGCTCCTGGACAGCATCTCCAACAGAACTCAAAAGCTGCGTACTGACGTGACGAGTTGGTTTCATAACTGGTTTGAAAAAAGGAAGAAACAAATTATAATCTGACACCTCGCTCCTCATCGAGTCAGAGCTGCTGCTGATTGGCTAGCTGTCAATGCTGCAATATAAACACCGCTGTTGCATTCAACAGTCAACAGAGAAACATGTGAAATAACTGGCTACTTTCTTTCTTTCTTTCTTTCTTTCTTTCTTTCTTTCTTAACCACAGTGCGCTTGCTTTCACGGGTGTGATGGTGTTTCTCTCTGTAAATGTGTTGCCTGGTTACAGAGCGGAAAGCAGGAGGATGCCGTTTTTATTAATTTTTTGCGAAAAAAAAGAAAAAGGAAAATAACCTCTTCCTGATCTTCAAGCAGCTCTATCAAAAGATTGCAAGAGAAAACCAAAAAAGAAGTGTTGAGTGTGAAACTGCAGAGTGGACATTAAGGAGTCAATGGGCAGAGGGCACATTGTGTCACTTGAGATCCACCTGCTTTGTGTTCCACATTGTCCCACTTGAGAAAGACCGGTCTCGCTCTCTCTTTTACTGTCTGTCTGTCTGTTGCAGCTGCAGATGAATGATGATCGGCGAGGCAGCGTACAGTGGCTGCAGTGACTCGAGCCTCCACCCCTGCCTGCGCTCTTTGACTCTCTGGTGCAAAAAAAGAAGAAAATAATAAATAAAGTGGACCTCATGCAGCAACATTCAAAAACAAATCTCCCTCCTATTCTCTCTTAATTGAAGTATGTGTGCTGCAAACATTCTAAGCCATGCAAATTAACGAGGGGTCCCTCTCGATCGTAAATGGGAGGTGTGCGGCGGATCGTTTCTGATTAAACGCCATACTGGGTTATGTGTGGTGCCGCGTGCAAAGAACTGGAGCGAGGCGAGAGAAGAACCTCAGCAGCGTAGTGACACCGAGGTGAACAACGCGAACATGTGATGTTCTAGAGCAGCATGGAAGATATTTAGAAGCTGAACGCACCCAATATCATCCAAGGGTATTGTCGTCTTTATGTGAGATCAATGGCCCAATAGTATTTCTTTAATAATCCACTCATTATATTTTACTTCAAAACATATAATCTACATTTTATCACATGCTAGTCATGTTTTACAGTTAATGTTCCAACAATTTAAAACATGTTTCCTCATGTTGCGGGTGCAGTTTGTGGACCTGTTTGTGGACCTGTCCTGCTCTCGTAAAGTTTTCTCTCACCTCAGAGAAGATTGAAAAATAAGAAATCAGCGGGCGCTGACGCGGCTTCTTTCTTCTGTGCGCATGACTGAACATGTCTTTTTTTCCTTTCATCACAATATAGGTGTCACAGCCTGTCTACCCACCTTCCATATTCCCTGCAGGCCTCCTTAAGTTGCCTTTTTCCATCTGTCTGTCTCCCCCGCTGACTTTCCCTCCCTTTCCCCGCCACCTGACCCAGCCATCTACACACCTAAAACTCTCATCCCTCATCAGCCTCTCAGTTGATCACATGACCCGATCCCTGTCCGCCTGCATCAGCTGCATTTGGGTTCCTCCCCCTGTCGCTCACCGCGTGGAGACAGTATAGGTGAACGTCTATGGTTACGTTGTTGATGTCACTTTTTGTTATCGATGCACTCCTTTCCACGCTGAGGGAAATATTCATCACTTTAATTTCACTGCGTTGCGTTAAACATCTCGGAGCGGTTATCAGCTGACTGGGGACACGTTGGCTGTTTCATAGAGTTTACAAGCACTCTGTCCTTGTAGATGGAGGCGTGGGAGGCGTGGGCGCTTTGTCCACACACACATATATATATATATATATATATATATATATATATATATATATATATATATATATATATATATATATAAGTTAGAAGAGGACACATTCAAATTGAATATTCCCATTTAGGAGCATTTTGGTTATTGTTCATCCTTACATTTGCTTGCTGGGTAATTTGAAAAAAAAAGTGAAAAAGAGGAAACGTCTCTGTAGTGAGGAACAGCTAGTTTAGAGCAAAGCGCACAGCAGGGCCGTTTATTTACCTCTGCATCGGCAGGCATTAAACACGAGCTAAAAACATATGGCTCCGGAGTGTGTGCGTGTGCGTGTGCGTGTCATGGCATAAGTGTTTGAGCTCCTCTGGCCCACAATGTGTCACTGGCTCAGTACATGGGAAACTACAGTAGTTTCACCTGCTGATGTGAGGATCACCTCGTATGCACAAGAGCGGGCTTTGAAAGTTGCTCTCTTTTGATGAATGATTCATACTGTATGTGCATGAAATATCAAACTAGCTAGTTAATTAAAGACACACACACACACACACACACACACACACACACACACACACACACATTAGTTGTCTAAGACGGGCTGTAAAACTGCTCAATGCCTCACTCAATTCAGATCTTGCTCGGTGCGTGCTTTGATGATGTAACGAAACAAACGCCGCTACATCATGCGGTCAAAACACTTTGAAGTCGCCGAAGGGCTCCGATGAGCTCTGGGATCCGTCATGCGGCTCCGACGTCGGGTTCCGGGAGTGTGCACGTGGTTATTTTACCCTGTTGCCCTGGAAACCGTCACCGTAACCGAGCGCGAGCTAGCGGAATGGACGGGAGGGGTGGTTGTCGTTCCGTTTGGACTACATTACCCACAGGCCACTGTGAAGAAGGTTGACTTCCTGGTTGCAGCTTCTCCACAGTCACTATTATGATGTTGTAGCATGACTTTTTTTCTTCCCGGAATGAATTCAAATTTGCATCTGTACGTCAATTACTTTGTTGATTCTCACATGGTGAACAAAGAGTCAACAAACTGAGTCTAGATGAAAATTGGGGTGTAAACACTGCAAAACTATATTTACAAACATCTGTTTACAGGCACGTGTCTCACAACAAAGGGTTTTTTAATTAGTGAAGTAGTGAGCAGTCGACGGGTTCAATGAGACGTGGATTATACGGCGCCTGTTGTGAGGCCGTTTGTAAACAGATGTTTTTCGGGATAGTTTTAATGTTTTTAAACCCCCGTTTACTTCATTTTATCAAGACTTTATTTATAATTTTTTCGTTTTTGGATCCAACAAAGGCTTCCTCCAGAACTCCAGGCATGAGTAATTGATATAGCAATTATTATTTTTGTGGGCGAGATATCCCTTTCAAAACTGTTTGTTTTGAAACTATGAATATTTTAGTGGCACATAAGTACATTGCAGCGTGAGAGGCACAATCCAATCCTCTCTTCGACGGGGGTCTTTCAAAGGCCGACTCTACGGGGCCCCTCTCATACAAAATGTATTTATGCATTCATACACATGCAGAATTAGCCATTTGCAACTGTTCTCAGCAGCGTACTCACAAGGTACGCATATACGACTATCACTGGTTTACTCACTGGGAAACACTCTGACTTTGAGAAGTGGCTCACAGACCTTAATTGCCTTTAATGAGACCCAAATTAGAGGAACAAATATGATAATGACTAACTTTGCATGCACCGGTCCCCGCTCACCTCTCTGGAAACCTCCTGCTCTATCAGGCTCTGCTGGAGCAGCTGTGCACATTGACACAGATGAGAGGTCTGCTGGAGGCCGATGGGCGTGCTGCGAGTGCGTATCCAGATCCCTGCGTCTTTTTGGGAAAAGGCAGGAGTTCTCAGTGGAAACGTGTGGATATATATATATGCGTGAAGCGGGAATTCGTCTGACATAAATAATTAAATTAGCGCTGCCATCATTAAGTCGGACACCCTGTGGCCACGAGCTATTTTACTGCGCAAACGAGACTAGAGAACTTTGAGCAACTTTAAGGAGTCATGTTTATGCGTTATTTGTGAATAATGGGCTGCCTGGTAATAGCTGTTGCTGTGTGTTTGGGGGAGCACAACTGGTGCAGCAAAGCCTCAAAGAGAGAAAGAGAGAGAGAGAGGAAGTACACTTGCAGTGTACAAAAATCATTTTCTTTAATGAGAGTCGGGGAAGCCCAGTTGACATCTTCATTGTCACCGAGCAACCCTTTCTTCCCCTGGATAATGCTTTCAGAAAGAAGCTGTGTGATCCTTTTCTTTGATTTAAAAAGAAAAGCCATTTGGTGTTCGCCTTCAGAGACAACACAGCACTTGATCTCGCTCTGAATCGCGGGCACACGTGTCCAACGATCACGCTCCACTTAGGGCGTCTTAGGTGCTGTCAGAAGGCATTCTCCTGATGCAGTTTCAGGGGCCGGTGTTTGGCGTAGCTGGTGTTTCATCATACGCTGTCTCTGCTTTATAAGAGTTCATACTGCGTTGGAAGCTTGTTTACTGGAGCCGCGAGTTCAAGATCCAGAGCGAACGGTTCATCGTGACCTATATTCAGCAAAAGGAAGACGGGGGGACATATCATGAAGGAAAAAAACATCCTCCCTTCTCCAGTGCCGGTGCACTTCATTTATCTGGAGCGTCTACCAACCTTAAATGTGACCCCTCCTCAGCGTGAAGAGCAGCGGGCCGCTGTAAAGGCTCAGTGTCTCGCTCAAGGAGGAGCCGGGGATCGAACCGCCAACCTTGTTGTTGTGCTCGCTTCAGTTTGTGGCTCAGCCAGTGTTTTGAGGGCCTATGTTAGAAAACATTCAACAACACAGTCGGATCCGACAGATCACAGCAGCTTTTATCGGTATGAGGGTCTTAAAGAGACAGGCGCTAAAACGGTGTCAGACAGGGTGAATACAGACAGACAATGTATGAACATGGAAGCATATAAACATATTCTAGCAGAAACCCGAAATACAAGTATTTCTGCTTATTATACTTTTGCATGATGTTAAAAAAAAAATTTGGGTAGGTGTTCTTAAAGCTACAGTATGGAATTTTTTTTTGCCATCCACGCTGCTGTCCAGCTTTTAAAGTTCAGTGACGGCGAGAGCGGAGCGTAGAAGTGAGTTTGCTCTTCCTGCAGAGAAAAGGTTGCACTGTTAGAGGTCTGGAGTCAATGTTGACTGTTGAATCAAAACCCCATAATGTTTACAAGAAAGGGTTTATGCTAAAAAAAGACATTATGACGAATGCAGAAAGCCTCTTAGAAACCACTCATCCCCTCCTTAAAGCTTCCAACAAGCGCAGTAGGTGGCATATTAACATGCACACTTGAAATCCGCCTCCCTCCATTTAACCCCGTTTAACCTTGGATGCTTGTCGTCAGGACGAGACCTGGAAGAACTCGACGTCTCTATTAATGCGGATGAGACACGTATGAGTTATTTACTGTCACCGCACTGTCGTTTTAAAGACTGTTTTAATTGGAGAAGTGGAGGTCGCCGCCTCGCCTCTGTTGGTGCACGTCTCCAGTGAGATCGTGTGTGTGTGTGTGTGTGTGTGTGTCGCATGTTTTTTTTTGGTGGCGGTTGGGAGACGTGCGTGGAATTCTGCGAGGCTCTTAATGAAAGCCGGAGTGCTTAGCAGACACGTGGGCTCCTCTGATGGAAATCAATGCAGCCTTTTGTCGGGCGGAGCGAGGGCAGCCAATTCCGGGGGCCTCAGCTGCCTGACGCGGCACTGGCAGACTTTGACGAGCATTTAATGATGCGTCACTGCGCCGGACGGGCGATCAATTTATTTAGGCAGTAATGTATGTATCCCAAGGTAAATCTTTAATTAAGAGAGTGAGGGGGGGCAGCAAAGGAAAAGGGGACGACCGTGATGCAGAGGGCAAAAAGGAGTGTGAGAATCCAACGGTGTTGGCGGGCGGCTGCGGCTGGCTTTATGCTCCACCGGTGTTTAATTTCCAAACGACTTTTGGTTGAGCCGGGTCTTTAAATAGCATATCAGAAACGTGCGTTTGACCCGCATGCGCAGCAGAATCCATAATACTCCAGTTCCACCAGTTGTCTTTTCTTGGCCGAACAGATCCACGACCTCTACACTCAGCCTCTCTCCCTTTGTTTCAGGGGTAATTGGCTTCATTTCTGGACCATTGCACCAGCGTGAAGCAGAGCCCCCGAGTGCCACATACATCTCGTATAGTGCTGTTCCACTCGCCTACCTTTTGCAAGACGTCTTGCGCATCTGTCCCTGGTGGGTCGGTGCCTGATATATATATTTTGTTTTCATGGGTTTTGCAGGAACCATCCACTTCAATCTCACTCAAAACTAACATGTGAGACATTTTGAGAGAGAGAGAGAGCGAGAGAGAGACGTTTGCGTGCCGCCATGTTTAAGTGACAGGTCGAGTCAAGCCTCATTGATGAATTCACTAAGCGTTTGAGGGATTTTGACTGTTCGCTGAGCTGAGTTAACTCTCCTCTGTGGTGGTGAGTTGGACTGGACTGCTGGCTGTTTGTGCACAGGAGTGTGTGTGTGTGTGTGTTTGTGTGTGTTTGTGTGTGTGTGTTTGTCATGCACACACTTGCATGGGTGACGGGGCTGCCAGAAATGCTGCTTTCCACGAGTACGTTTTGAACATTATTCAAGGGCTTTTCAATGGCCAACTAAACCAAAATGAATGATTCCCTAAAGGCGACATATCATGAAAAAAATATGTTTTTTAATCATTAAAGCGTGCAAACATGTTCTTATAAAAGCAGTAAATGCATATATGAACCATAAAATCTGCACGATGTGAACCCTTTAAAAAACACAAGTCCACACAGAAAGTGGACTAGCAACTATCACATTATTCTTTTATGAAAAAAGGTAGCAGAATATTACTGATTGGCCGGATTGAAGCCGATGACATCAATCAACCATCTCGGCAGTGAGATCCACCGAATTCACTTTCCCGGGTTTTGTTTTATGTCAAGTTTGTATGATTGAGTTGATGTACCAACCGCACAGCCCATGTATGATTATTGACAAAGAATAATGTCAACTTCAATTACATACCCATGTTTATTTAGATTTTTTAACAGTAAGGATTCATCATAACATGACAGATCCAATTTAAATGCAAATCTATTAACGTCGGGGTAGCAAGGTAACTTCGACGTCCTCCTCTCCAACAGCGTCCTCAAGCTCTTTCTGTGGCCCTCTTCGGGGTTTCCAGGCCAGCCGAGATACAGCAGGCTATCTAATCCCTCCAGCATGTTCTGCCCTGGTGTCTCCTCCCAGCTGCAGATGCCCAAGAATAGCATCACCAAGAGACACATCCTGCTCAGACACCTGAACACCTCAATTGGCTCATTTTCTTTTTTCATGCAGAGTCTGTTCTACCCGAAGCTCACTTTTTTTAGACGTCTGATCTCCTGCGGCATGTTCGTATTCATCGTTTCTACTTGAAACCTACGAAAAGTAATGTACTGTCATTCTTATACCTCACGTAATCGCAAGCCAGGACGTCAAGGGCTTCCTCTAAGGATGTCCAGTGCCGTAGTATGAAGAGCGACAAAGGGTGGAGGTTGGGGTGAATGCACACAGGACTTTCACCCAGGACACCGCTGTTGGTGTCCTGTGTGGAACCATGGTCATTTAATCCTACTTTTGTCATGTAACGTTTTAATTTAGCTAATGCCACGTTAAGCCACAAATGGACGTATTTTACCTTAAAAAAGTAGTTATTTTATTCCAAACTACAATCTTTTCTTCAACCTAACCAACTGGTTTTGTCGCTTAAACATCACAGGGGTTAGCGCAGGCACACTGATTGCTCGTAGGGACAAAAAAAATTCCGTCAGATATCATGAGAACCGTTGCATGAGGATACGTTGTACTGTCAGGGTGAGCTAATGCAACCTGCTAAAGACTCATTTTCACTGCTCGTATATCCAAAGTTGAATTATTTCATTCCATAAATTGGGTTTGGAACTTAGATTGACTGGCAAATAAAGAGCTCTATGCTGAGGCTCATTCCTGTCTCGGGGCTTCTTGACCTGTTGTACAAGGACATAATTCCCAACATTCCCCGCACGAGGCCTCTCCTGTGATAGCCACTCAGCCAGCCAGCGTGTCCAACCCCGGCTGTCAGCCCGTCACAAAGCAATCCACCTCTCACAACGGCCAGTCAGCTCCTCCAGCAGCTTTCCAGTTTGTCTAAGAGCTTTTCAGCAGCTCCAGCTACCAGGCAGCGATCCTGCCAGCTCACACAGGGTCTGACCGGCCGGTGGGCCAGTGTCCGTCCCCCGTAGCAACAGCTGTTGACCCCAAAACCAGGCTCTCTGTAGGGGTCAGAGGCGGCTCCGCTCGTCTGGCCATCGATGGGAAAGCGAAGGGTCTCGACAGCATGTGGTGATGTCCAGCTTTCTGGAAGGGTGAGACGTTCATCCTGGCCCAGGACTGTGTTGTGCCCGATTTCAAGGAACTCTGTTCTTCAAAGAGGTGCAGACAAATTGAAAGCACCTCAATTCAAGCCAGGGGAAGGGACTACTCGGTACTACTGCACATAACTCTTTTAAACCATTTATTCCGTTAAACCAATTGCTAATCATTGATATACTTGTTTCTTGGCCCAGTAATGCATCTTCTCATCCTGAGCTATATCTGCAGAGACTTGACGATTTGCTGTCACAATATCCACTCCTGTTGCCAGGGGAACAAAAATGACTTCAGAGCTAAACGCACCGATATTGTGCTTGACCCTTCTTCCATCTTGTGGACAAATCGCTTTGCTCTTAGTCGATCCATCAACGCTGAAAAAGACACGAGCTGTAAACGCTGAGATGTCATTTCACATCCAAGTTTATTAAAAGCACACAGACCTTTTGTAAAGATAAAGGGATATTATTTCAAACAGGGTAAACATGCATTATTCTTCCCACCTGGAAGACTCTCGTGTTTGGCATTAATAGCATAGAATTGACATGTATCTGTTAGACGAGTCGATGCATATCTTCTTTGGCTGAAACCAAAAAGGTGCTGGGAGCGTTTAAGTTTAACCGCTCTCGAAGGCTCATTTGAAGGATTAATGCTGGCGTCTCCTTCCCAGGCAGTGGTGGATTGCTCAGTGACTGTGTGCTAATTACCCATGGACTAAGGACAAAGTGAGAACAATAGTGTGTGTGTGTGTGTGTGTGTGTGTGTGTGTGTGTGTGTGTGTGTGTGTGTGTGTGTGTGTGTGTGTGCTTGTACGTGATGGCAGCGCAGGGAGATGGTGGGGGGGTACAGAAGTAAAAGAGAAAGTCGTTGCGTCTCCTTTACAGTAACGGACTTCTGTTCAATCTCGTGATGAGAAGGTGGAGTCAAACAAAAGTCAGGCAAACTTGTCCTCAGGTAATTGGTAATTATGCAGAGCTTATCGATATCCAATGACCAATTCATGTGGGCCCTGGGACTTTTCTTTTTAGACTATTCAAGTTCATTGTGCCACTGCTCGTGTTCTCCAGCTATTAATCTGCAGCACCGGTACTGTGGATAATGTTATTTTTTATAACATTTTGAGTATTACGGTGAAACTATGAAACTTTTAAAGATAATACTAAGGCTCGTGGAGCAATTTAGTAAGTTGAACTATCACATAAATGGTACCTCAGTCAACCCGTCTTGTTTTAAATTTGTTTTGTAACTTGCGTTCTTCACCAAACTTACCTAACAAACATACTTATTTCTTTAACTCCAACCATGAAACCTTCAAAAAACTAACCTTGTACTTTTATTGTCTGGAAAACCCCAACACTAAACGGACCAACATTGGAAGTTTATTTTGAAAAAAAAACTTTATGCAATTGGAAAGCAGAAACTGCACATTTTCCGTGAACACAGCTCATGAAAGAACACTGTACGCATGTAACAAACGGAAACCGACAGCCCGTCCCCGACAGAAGGAGTTGGGAGAGAGAATGTGTAGCCTCAGCATGGAGGCCAAATCGATGGCAACCAGTCAGCTGAAATAAACGCAGCAAGGAGTAATCATGATGTCCTTGACTGATTAATAACTGTTTTCAGGATCTCTTATCTCGTGCCTCCTGTGGGACGTTCTCTGAATGTGGATTTGCTCTTTTTCGCAGGTGAACCGTTGGCTGGCAGAGCTGCTGCTGGCATTCCTAGAGGGTACTGGAACTTCTCCTGGGTGGCCGAGGACGACCTGAGCTTTCCCAATGACTCCGTGCCCATGTCAGGTGAGTTGGGACATTGTCAGCTCTCGTCAGGCAGATGGACAGGCTAAAGCGCGTCTGTCCTCCAAAGATCCTTCACCCCGAATTGTTCGTGACACCTGGCATCGGCTCTCCATCAGTACACATAAACATCTCTGTCCAGGCTGCCCTCTACCGTCCGCACCGACGCCATCACAAAGCTGGGCTTCTGTTGATCAGCCTCTCTCTCTGGCTCTCTCTGACTCAGAAAATAGCAACGCCTAGTTACCGTGACAAAAACATCTGGAACCTGCCAGTGCTTATGGAATAAGTCAGAATTAATGTCTGTGGGGAACCGGGCTTGGTTACAGTGGTGAAAGTATTCAAATGGATCATATAAGCATTAGAAAATACAACATTATTCTCTCCCTTTCATTTTTGCACATGTACTGTATATTCACAAATCTACAAACATTACCTGCTCTTTTATATGTAAATTTCCCCGCTGCGGGACTAATACAGGATTATCTTATTTTATCTTATACATGTTATACACATATGTAATTTACTGTATGACACATGTGTTGGATCAAATCATCCAGTGTGTAATGCTCGAGGAGAAACCCAGTTAATACAAATAAAGTCCATTTGGATTAATTGAGTGTGTGCTTTTATAAAAAATAAAAAAAAAGCAATTTCAAATTGCGGAAAAGTTTGTCCAAAACCTTTAACAGTAATATCAAATAATGAAAGAAAATAATAATGAAAATCTATTAAGAACCAATTTCTCAAGTGATAACTTATTTTTTTAATCATTTATTCCGCTGAAGCGTGCAAGGACCACAAGAACAGATAGAGCATATTTAATCAACTTTACAAGCCGAACGTAAAGACAGAGAGAGAGAGAGGAAGAGCTAAAACATTAATCTTCTATAACTAAGGTATGGACTGCAGGCGAGTTCCCTACAAAGGATATCATCACGGATTCCCTGTAAAATTACAACATTCAGGGTTTATTGCCTTTTTTATTATGGATCCTAATTTATAGAATCCTTGACAGCATCGGAGAATAGTCCCTCTGATGTGCATCACTGTTAACAGAATAGTCTCAAAGCCATATTTATGCTAAAAACAGATCTACTCATGTGGATGATGTGATTGTATTGGATGTTCCCTCACGGTTCACTAATCTGAATTGACTGCCGCTTGCTGCTGCAGCGATATGTCACAGATACGATCACAATCCCTTTACAGGGGCTAGTAAAATAAATATATTGTAAAGGCTTTTGCTCAGCTTGTAAACATATATACATTGTAACAGTTTAGAAAGAAATGGAGCCGCAGCTTCCAGCATTTTCATGGATCCTGCTAATTCTGATTAGATTCACAATGATACCGGCTTTAATCAGACATCTTTTTGCAAGCGGGTCAACATATTTAATCTAATGAGATAAAGTTTTCAGTCTGTTCATTTTACTTCAATCATTTGTATTGCAAAATGGGATTGTCAAGCAGACAAACTGACCAACAATGTATTGTGTTTGTATTACAGTCTACATAGTTCGAGCTGGACGCGCCGGAGAGGGGGCGGGTTATCAGTTATCATTTCCGCCATCCACCATGAAAATAACCACTATTTCTGCTTTATACTTGTTGTCCCAAAAACGTCGGAACATCAAACGTCCTTGTGTCTGGGTTCATAATATTATCCGTAGGCACACACACCGTAACACCGGCCGCTTCCAGCGCTACTAGGGTACCCGTAGCCAGTTTGATTTATGCTTTTTTTAACGTCTTTGACCAGCGTTGTTTCGCTAATGTTGTCCGGTGTGCGTGCAACAGCTGTGCAACAGCTGTGCAAGCGTCTGTTCGATTTAAACGCGGACGGCGCATTTCTAATTTCTTTCTCCGATGTCTCCATGTTTGTTTTGACCAACTTCTTACGATCACGCTGATCTTACCAGAAAACAACACAGCACCATCGAGTGGACTGAAAACGCAATTGATTTTATTATTCTAGGACCAAAAGGTTTATAATTGATTAAATAAAAGATCGATACTTGGCTTCTGGGTATCAATACAATATCGGCACGCAAAATATCGCGATACTATGCTGCATCGATTTTTCCCCCCCACCCCTATCGTACATGTGAAAGCAAGGACATAGTGCTGGTTCATAGTGGACCAGTAAGACTGGGTGAGGAAGCAAACCTGTTGAGGGGAAGGGAGAGCGAAAGAACGCTGGATGTGTGAGCAGTCCGTTTCAAAGAAACATCAACAAAACCAGTTTAGCAGTGCCTGCGTCTTCCCCAATTTAAATATAATTTTGAAGGGTGAACAGACCATGTTGGTTTATGTACAGTTTTTTTTCCCAACGTTCATCTAATGCACCATCCTTGTTTAGCCCCGTTGAACCTGCACATAGCCTCGAAGGGGTGGTCCCTAGCTGCCATCAAGCAAACTCCTGAGTGGTTCTTTTCTGGCGTGAACAGCATTCAAAACAATCACAGGAAGTGTAGCATATATGTCATTTCATTGGTTTGGTGAACTTGTAGCCTATTTGCACATTTACTGCGATTGAATTTTATGGATTTATTGTTTAAGTACCACATATTGGACAATAATTAGCGAGTTAGCGCACTACATGGCCCATCCACATCACCCCCTGCCGCTAGGAGTCTAGTTTAGCTAGCCGAGAGCTTTCTGCAGTTTGGTAGTCTCCGAGCTGCGGGGATTGACAGATGGACCGTTTAGACCCCGCCCTGCCGCTGGCCACCAGCCCGCTGTTCGGCTCATTTGCCGTCGGGAGTGTATCATGGTGTAATTGTGTGTGTGTGAAGCTGGTTAGCTACTGTAACTAGCCAGCTTCACACACACACACACACACACACACACACACACACACACACACACACACACACACACACACACACACACACACACACACACAAACACTCTCTTTTGGGGTCACAGTGTAGGAAAGCACTTCACAGAAGTTCAGGCTACTGTATGATCAATAAGCTGCAACATTTCCACCACATGACATTTGGGCCCAATTGGGGAAATGACAAAAAAACAATGTATCATCCATGCATTGGTTTGAAGCAGAAAGCAACCTTCAAGGAGGAAAACAAGTCTGAGTGGTAAGAAAAAGTGATCTGAAAACCGGAGCTCAATATTCCCACCCCCGCTGGGTGTGAGCATCAGAGCGAGTGAGCCGAGGGCCGCATGTGTGTATCTTTGGCCCGTCAGGCTCTCAAACCCAATTCCAATCACTCGCTGGCGACAGCTCCGGCATGACTTTCTTTTCTTTTCTTGCCCCTTTCCAACCATTTGGAGGGTGGGAGGTCTTCCTGTAAGTGATGATTCAATGTCCCGCCACCACCAAACTGCCACCCAAACTGTTTATGAAAAACATCCTTGACTGTGGAACCCTGGGACCTTTCTCCCTCTGTGACAGCCTGCGGTGGTCCTCGCTGTAATTGGTGTCAGTGAGACAACCGATCACCCCGCCGTCTCTGAATCAATCAATCCATCAAGCACATAGCCGACTGCTTTTTCTATGATTTCACATGATGACAGCTCTGATCTCTCATATCTTGCATGTTGGCTAACCATAAAAGGAGAAGTGCATTTCTGTATGGTGATAAGTGGACCGAACGTGATGTGGCTGGAGCAGGAAGGATCACATCTGGGCAATAAAAGCCAGATGACTCCAAATGAATGATGGCACAGTTTAGAGAAACAAATTAAATCGTAATTACCACAAATGTTGTGCTGTTTGCCACATTGTTGATTGAACAAACAAGTACAAATGTAACATGTTTTACTCGCTCAATATTTAGTATTTAGTATTACATTGTATTCTGACTGATTAATTGTCTGTGCCTTGCACTTCTTGATGTGTGGGGACCAAGTGGCTTTTATAGATTAGCACATCCATTGCGTTACATAAAGGACGGCTTTAGAGGACGCTGAGAAAAAAGGTTGGGTCTCGACAACATGGCACGGTGAACATTGCTTTAGGCTATGGTGATAGATCTCAGCTGTCCCTACAGCATCTGCTGTCCGCTGGCATTTATTACCTTGCATAAAGGCCAACACCGACCGACTGGACACTCGCCACCTGCTGCCCCCATACCCTCCTGCCTCCCTGCTTCCATTAGCAGCCTTTAGCTGCAGGGGCTAGCGGGCCAGCCGACGTCTGTGCTTTGCATTTCCGTGCTGGTAAGCACACTTAAATTGCCACCGCGTGTCAGTGAAGTCAGAGCCCTCTGACCTGCCTCCCTTTTACATATCTACATATCTGCCCTCGGGGAATGATGGCAGGGGAGCCTGTTGCCATATTCTGCTGAGCAAAACTCTTCCATACGCCATCCTTCCCACTCCAGACCTGCTCTCCTCAGCGAGATGGATCATCCCGGTTCAGCTGTGCCTGCCAGCTGTAATGGAGGCTATCAGATGGATGCTAGCCACTTGAGGAGGTGCCGTTCTCTACAATAGAACATCTGCCTCAATCACCTGGTAGTGCTGTTCTTGTGTAATGAGACACAGCAGTGGAATAAAACACATTTGCATGGGTGGCAAGGGGTGTAAAAGATAGAGCGGTGGCGCAGGTGTTTAAATACGGCAGCCCTCCCAGCCCGTACTCGGCCTGGTCCCACTCCCAGGGCCTCGAATACCGACACGTGGGAAAGAGGCCCCCGAATTCTTGATACCACGTCACCCTTTAGAGTCAATTAAGACTCAATGCCATTTCTTCAGTGCCATGATTAATTCAAATACTGCATCATTAGAAAAACAGAAAAGACAGCAAATATTGAACACCAATTCTCAGTATCTCGCTTGCATTCTTCAAACACTGAGGTCTCATTAACATCACAGCGTTAGTCTCACACATTCCCTACTCAGGGGTAAACAGGCGATTTATGTTTGACCGCTACTTTTTAAGTGCATCAGGAATGAAATGATGGAGAGAAAAAAACAAGATGATGAAATTAATGGAAACATCTGCTCAGTTTGGCTGGAATCTAATGTGAAGTTTGTCTCGGACTTTGCATGGAAATTCAAAAACAGGATTTGCTGAAGAGTGTGCTGCTGCTGCTCGGTGTGGCTCAGAGTTGCCGTTGCCTGGAACAACGGGAAACTATCAGTGATGGCCGGCCAATAGAGGGCCACGGGGCCTGGCCCCACCTTGAGCCACCAAAAAAAGAAAGGAAAAAAAAGATATATTTATAATATTATTAATTATAAAAAATATAATAATATTAATAAATTATACAAATTGTCAGTATTTGTGTTTTTGAGATATGGAATATACCCAGTAATATTTGTAAAATAGGATATCTGCGCAAAATATATGCTTTTCCTGCTTGTCCTCTCCGCTCATGCACGTCTCTACTGCGCCGTGCTGGGACCAGATCAATTTAGCCCAAGAAAGATGAGTCTAATAACTGCCTATGACATACAATTTAGCCAATCAGCGTCCTAAAAAAGACTTGCGCGTTCCCGTCTCTCATTCTCGTCAGGGCTAATCTCTCGAGGCGCCACCCATTTTAACAACATGACAACGAGTCGAGCGCTGCTCTTCAGAGACCAAACGCTAACTCGGTATAATCTCTTCTCCAACACCCGTTTGAGAGAAGAACTTTGACGGAGAAACTACAGGTGAAACAACTGTTTGTCAATCAATGTTGTTGTTTTTGTTGCCTGCGTTAAGCTACATTCATCTCGTTTCCTGTAAAATGAGATGCTTTTATTTTGAAGGCGGCTCGCAAGGTTAAAAAGGAATTGTGCAGAGTGAATGTCAAAAGCTACTGAAAATATGGTCAGTTTTGTATACAAATTAGAAACAGTAACGGTATTAGCACTCTGCGGAAGAGGCACAAGGTTAGTTAATGTTTATGCAAACGAGGAGTAAGCAAACATAATTATCGTTTTTGTGCCTTTGTACACAGCTCTTACGTTGGTTTTGAGAATTTATCAATACATTTGAAATCATCAATCAAGTGCAGGACTATCTTTCGGAGGGGTATGCAACATGATATATATATATATATATATATATATATATATATATATATATATATATATATATATATATATATATATATATATACTGAATTTTATTAATAAGATGTCCTTATTATGTCAAAGTGTGGAATACATGTTAAATATTTAACTGCAAAGTAGTAATGTGTGATACCTTTTGTTGCATTGAATCATACTGGGATGTTTGCTGAAATTGATTTGATGGCCCTACCAAAATAAATTGCCACCAGCCGCCACTGGAAACTATAAAACTGTTATTTAGATCCTACTGTGAAGCAAAAGGCTTATTTTGTGGTTTGGTGTTGTCAGTAGTTTTTCAATATCTTCAAGGCCGCGTAGAGGGTCTGTCGTGAAGGATTTCTCTTGACCTGATGCCAGCGTGTGCCACCTTTGTAGTTTTGAAGAGTGAATGGTAAGGATAAGGTGAAGGAGGGAGTTCACAGGGAACGGAAAGCCTGACATTTGACTTTGATCTCTTTTGATCTAGAATCCGAAAACTGTCGCGGGCCGTCGAGCGATCACTCTGTCCACCTTAATACTGTATTTCCGGACATCTCTCTCTCTTTGTTCCTCGCTTTCAATCAGAGTTCACTGTGTTTAGGTGTCATAGATCATTTCTGTACCGCACCTGTCACCTGCTGTTTGTACCAAATCACTCAAAAGCCACTCATCTACCCCTCTGTATGTCTAAGCTCCAGCTCCCTTGAGAGGAAATGAATTTGCCTGGAATACCTAAGCCATAAAAAGTCGAATGGATACATAAATAAACTCAGTCAGACACAATCCCGTTGTAATCAGGAAATAAACATATTCATCATCTCAGTTAATGGCTTCATGGGGATAATTTGTCAGCGCAGTTTTCACTCGCAATCCACAAAGGGGCCTACATCGTTAGCTATAATTTACTTGATGTCAAAATGCACTCCTGTGCAAACCCAGCCTCTGGTTTTTAAATTTTTTAAACATCTAATCGCATAGTTGTGCATTAATGGGAAATGAAATGGAAGATGGCCACCATTGCATCTCATTAACCTTCTGTTTGCGTAATGCGACACATTGCTCCACCTCCACACTGTCTGATGAAGTCAGGGTTGTGTAGGCCTGTGGCCTATAGACACGGTAAGCTCATTAACCAGCCACTGTCACAACCACTGGTAACTGTGCAAATGCTCTACTTAAATGTGATACATTTGAAATTCAGATCATATCGATGACTGAGGGATTACCTCCACATGGCTCTCAAAATGGTGACTGTTAAAGGTGCTAACAGCACGGAACGGTGTTGACAGAGCCAGAGACGGGATGATGTTTTCAGCTAAAATGTCATTCAGTAACCTAATCCAAGTATCACAATAAATAAGTCAAGTGATCTGATTGCTTCCCGTTACTCTTGGGTGACCTCAATATATAATCAAATGTAAAAATTTAAGACATAGAAATAGAAATTATTTTGTATATGAAGCAGAAAAGGGGAGTATCAACATCAGTGTCTTCCAGCTGGTGAAATGCTGTCATCATCCATGGACTCAAATAATTTGGCAAATAAGTGTTTATGATTTTAACTTGAAGCAGTGGCCTTACAAATATAAATTTACAAAGTCCCCCATTCATTTGTGGACCGCAGCTTTTAAGCCTGGAGTTGATAATGTAGTTTATTTTTCAACCAGAAGTGACATAAGAGGGTGTCCTTGAGTAAAACTGAATGTTGAAAATGGCATTTTTCGGTGACCAAAATGTTTGAATAAAAATTAACTTCTGGTAGCAACCGTCAATACCAGGGTAGCCGTGCACTAAAGTATCCCCTGCTTTATGGTCTGTTTGACTCTAAATGGCACCAAATGTACTAAATGAACATCATGATGTATTGAAGAAGACTTGAAACTAGACATTGAGACCATAAACTCATGTTTACAATGTTTACTGAGGGAATAAATCAAGAGAAGTAGAGTCATTATCTCATAGACTTTAGAGTTCAGGGCTCTTCAAAATTGGCTTCCATTGAGTTTTTTTGAATGGCGATTCAATTATCTTATGGCGCTGTTTGATTGCTGCCAGCGCACCTTGTTAGGATACAGATGCTTCCGATGTGTTTTTGACCCCAATAAAAATGTCATTTTTGAAAGGCTAAATGCCAACAATTATTGATTGAAGTAGAATCTTTTGTTGGGACAAAAACATGTTGTGAGTTTTGGAAATGATTACATCTATGTTTTTTTCAATAAATGTTGACCTTTACACTGAGGACTGAGACAATTACACAGACGACTGAGCACCGCTTGGTGTGTGTGTGTGTGTGTGTGTGTGAGATGGAAAGTTGATCTTGCACACTGTCACTGTAAATTGTGATTAACAATAATTCAAACGTCAATGTTTTGAAGGACTCTTTGAACCATTTGCTACAGCTCTACAAATGTCACAGTTTGCCCTGTTTTTATAGCAGAAATCTTACAGTGGTTCGCTGATTTCCTTAGTCTTATAGTAGGGTGACCAGACGTCCTCTTTTTCCCGGACATGTCCTCTTTTTCCCGGACATGTCCTCTTTTCGAGACCTAAAAAAAGCGTCCGGCAGGGATTCCAAAAACGTCCGGGATTTTGCTACGTCGGGGAAAATAGTTATTACCCCCTTACAAGTTTTGGAAATGGTACGTCCGGGAAAATAGTTATTACCCCCTTAAGTTTTGGAAATGGTATCTCCCTCACGTTCCACCTTCTTGCGCAAGCTCTGACTGTAGAGAGAACTGTCATTGGTCGACCGATCTCAACGTAAATGTAAGTTCACGGCATGCTACACACTACTGCTACCCCCCCCTCCCCCCCGCGACGAAGTGTCCTCCTCTCTCTCTCTCTCTCTCTCTCTCTCTCCTCTCCTTCACCCCCCCGGAACGAAGTGTCCTCTTTTTCACAAACTCTAATCTGGTCACCCTACTTATAGACACCCTGTAGCCATCTATCTCCCTGTTAGCTCTCGTTAGCTCGCTACCGCTAGCTCCGTGTTAGCAGCAGCTCTAGCTGGCTACAAGTGCCGTTACTAACGTGAATGTCAGTGAATACGGGCCGTCAGGGCCTGCTAAGCCTTCTCTGCTGGCCTAAACAGAATCCCAAAATTTAAATTTAAATGTTTTATATATTTTTTTAAATATAATTAAAAGTTATAGTTATTTTATAGTTTAATTGTTTTTCACAAATGCACTGTTTTCCTCTGTTGCTCTGTTCCTCAGCCTTCAGCTTGCTGCATGGCGCGGCGCGGCCGCTGTTTAATGATCTGGTTAACAACGCTCATCCAGTCACATTTCACTTCTGTTTCTGTATGGCGTCGCCGAGGCGAGGTTGGAGGCGTCCAACAGAGAGGCGCTGCGTAACAGGCAGGCAGGGGTGTCCGCTGGTGGTTGAAGTGGCCCTGTGTGAGCTCTCCCCGAGCCCAGAATGGCGCTCCGTAAAAGCGCATTGCTGAACGGGAGCGTCGGCTTTCCTCACGCCCCGTGTGACCTCCCTCCATGCTCGTGGTAGTGCCGTGTGGCGGAGTGGGTGTCTGCTGTCCACACATGGTGGTCTGTATGAACACGCCGCGTATTGAGTGGGTCGGTCTGTGACAGTAACTCCCGGGACACTTTTTTCCCCCAGTCCGCCCCTGATGTGGACTATATGGCACTGAAGGCCTAGCTCAAAAACGCACGGCCCGCCACTGGTAAATATGCTATTGAAAAGTTCAGTAAATACACTTACCCATCTTCAAATGGATCCCTTTTATTGGCGTTGTCCTCTTCATCGCAGGAATAGAATCCTTCAGGCTCTGAAGCTGCGCCGTCGTCCTCTCAAAAAAATAGCTTCGCTCAGGCTAAACTTCCAGGTGCTCTCTCTTCCCTCTGACTCAGTGAAGCTTTTTGCACGCATCATACGACGCGTCCGTGTTTAGATGCTCTGATCTTGCTGTGAATCTCGTACGATCTCGCGGGCAGAAGGCAGCGGAAGCAGAAGTTCTACTGAATCTTGGAGACGTTGAACCATATTTCTGTGCAGAGTTATCACGAAGAAATTAATATTTTCAAAGCGTAAACATCGTATACCGCGGATCCACGGTCGCAGATTCCTAAGGGTTAAAGCCTCTGACCACATTAAATGTATGGGCAACACCATATACAGGCCGTGTTTAAATTGATGTTTTTTCTTTTGTTGGATAACCAATTTCAGTATAAAACTAGCATTCACAAAGGGAAGCTGCTCTGGTAATGACCAGTGGAGCTAATAAGAATGATCTGTCAATATATGAATAGCCTATCAAAGTGTACATGGCATTGGGCATAAAGAATAAAGAAATATAGACCGTGAGCTCCCATGTCGGCAGATGTAGAAAAGTTTGTTACAAGGCATTATCGTCCTGTCAGTCTCTTTGTTGTTGTTGTTTTTCTTTTCATGGTGGCCATGCAGGCCTCATTACTTTGGTTCCGTCTTTAAATTAACTCAATCCTCGTCCGTTTTAGGAAGAAACAGTGCAGGAATGCAGGAAGCTGTAATTGGCCATTTTGAGCTTCACAGATTTAAAGTCTTTAAACGTTCTTTGTAGATTTGCATCCCATGAGCCTTTATGGCTTCAAGCTGTAGGATCCCGAGCATCACCGTAACCAACGACAACCATCTCTGAGGTATTATAATTCATGGATTGTCTTTAATTATCATCAAAGCCTGTTGTGCCGAAAGCCCATTGACATGGCCAGCAGAAGAAAAAAACTGTTCGAGTACAAACGGCAATGTGATTAAAATCAATATTGAGCTCTGGGATCTGATGGAACGGCATTTGGATGAGATGACATAAAATTAACGGTGTGTGGGTTGGCGGAGGTGGAAGTCAACCTTTTTTGAAATAATATCTGTGACTGCACACGGCAACTCTTTTGATTGAGCTTCTTTTTTTTCAGTTCACTTGGATCGAAAAAGCCCAAATATTGGATGACGTAATGTTGAGATAAAACAGTGCCAGTTTTTTTTTTCTTCTTTTCTTTTCTGACAGCCTGAATTAATCAAATCAATTCATGAAGTCATTATTATGGCTTTACTGAAAATACGTCTTATGTAACAAATATCTGTATAGGAAATTAAAGCCACTGAGCAGACAGCATATACTCTGGCATGTACTGTAATAAAGACAGTGGATGATGCTTTTTATATATATTTATGCAGACCAGAAATGTAACTCTGTGTCTAATGTGTTTTTTATCATAATCTGGAACATACCTTTGCTCAAGTGTGCAGAATGCAACAGCATGCAGTGAATTATAGCTCCTGGAGCCAGTTGAACATTTACAGATTTGACAGGATTCTGTAAACATATGCAGATGAAAACTGCATGGACGCAAATTAATGAACAATAAACGTCAGCGGAGGATTTTACTATCGGATACAGGCACGCAACATTTGATCATTTATATAAGTCAGCCATTCTTATGTATAGTTACTGATCTGTGGGGAGAATACATGACTCGTCTTTAAATGGAGGTGTCCATATGAGACAGGAAAATGACAAAAGCAAAGAAAAAAAAGTGTCTTTTGAAATGTGTAAATGACCTTTACAGCCATTTATGAAACCAATACCAACATTTACATCAAAGTTTTGACTGTCGTAAAATTCTAAAAATTAAAATGTTGCAGGAGTTCAAAATGAAGTAAATTCAATTTTGATTGGCTATCGGGGCTTTTGAATCATTATGACATTGTTCTAATTGTTCAAAAAGTTAAAATGCCAAACAGCTAGTTCATTTACTTTTACCCAAATACACAATGTGTCCTATTACATCCCTATTATACATCAGCATTCAATACAAGTGTCTACAAATGCCACTGGTAGGTTTTCTAAAATAGGCACACATAAATTCTTATCTCTGAAATTGAACCAGGTGTTCAATGTGAAACTGTAATATCTCAAGCAGCAATTACTCTGTGCTCGAGGACAAATCAAATATTAAAACAAACTTTCGGGTAATGGGAGAGTGTTTGTCATGACCCGCTCTTAATTAACTGGAACCGTGTGTATGAAATATATATTTCTTTATTTCTAAGGTAAGCCTACATTCCTCTTCAGTAGCTCCTTGAGTCACTTTTGATTAAAATGTGCAGTGGTGTTATCAAAAGGTAAACCAAGCTCAGTGATGTTAACAAATAAATAAAAAAAGGATATGATGACATATTCAGTCGGCATTATGGTTTTGAAAAGAAATCAAAGATGTGATTGTGAAGGAATGGGCAATAAAAGCCGTCTCCCCGCCTGGTCATCAGTTCTTAGTCACTTTGCACATGCACAAGGTGGGCGGATCTTGAATCATATCTCTCATCACCATTTGGCAGCACGCGGGGGAGCTTTGCGATTCTGCATGGTTGAATGTTGGCATGATATCTGAAGGCTGGAAAAAATGTGAGGAGACAGCTCTGAAACGTATGTCCATTTTAGTTTCTGTGAGTGTTTTGTCAAGTATGCATGTAACCGTTTTTTTGACACAGATTACGAAACGACGCACAAGACAAACGTTACTGAAAGCCTCAGTGATCCATATGCTGAGAGATTAACGCGTTATGAAAAGCAGTTTGAACATTAGACGTTAGGACCATTACACAAAGTTACGAAACACGGAAATGGCGGAATACTCACCTGCGTGCATTCCGCATCACAAAGCTTCTGATAGATACTCTCAAGCAGAGGACCCACTACTGGGATCCTGCTCACCAGCCCGCTCTCACCAAATGGTCATTTAGCGTGCTACGAGAATGCCTTTTGTACTTTTGGCGTGTCATTTGTACGCCATGTAGTCTTTTACATAACAATGTTACCATGATACGCTCTCAACAGGTGACGTGGTATAACATACTAGAGATCTCTTAAGGTTTGCAGATGGGGGAGCTGGATGGGTCAAGGATTTACGCCCTGCCCTGGTCGGCTGTTGTCCCAAAGTGGTGGTAATGTTGTTTTACTAGTTGATGTAGTTACAGTATTTTAAGCCCAACCATGATTTCGTTTCTAAATCTAACTCTATATCAGATTTAACTAAGTGGTTTTGTTGCCTAAACCCAAACTGAGGATAAATGCAACACGAGAAGTGGCATGCAGAAGAGAAAAATGAAATACATAGTGATGACCCATGGAAATGTTGTGCTATTTATTCACCATTCCATGAGATCGGGCTGTATCGACCAAGAGCAGCGTTTGGCAGTTTGTCTCAGGCACATTGTTGAATAGCCTAAGCTACTGTAAGCTATTGTATCTGGTTTCCTTTTAGCAAAATGAATGGAATACATTTGAATTCTCTTCTTACAAACGGTTCTGCGGTGTACATGTCTGGGGCTTGTATTGTGAAAGTAAGAACAGGAGGAGTGGATCAGCTCTGCGCTGCCTTTTGTAGCGTGAACGGTGGTCTTGCCAAGGGAAGAGGGGAAGGGAGGGTTTGGTTAGTAAAGGCAAGACCTCGCACCTAACTCGGTGGCACTCCGTCGGTTAATTATCCTAGTGATCCCGGAGGAAATAATAATCCTCATCCGATATTGGTATAACACCTTCGGTCTTTTATCTCGCCCCGTGCTAAATCGTTAGGTTTTTGTGTTTATTTTCGAAATAAGTTATAGGTTTTGTCGAGGGTGTTTTACAGCTTGCGCTCGAGGTCCCCTGCGGTGGGCTGTAACTCCTCTCAACCCTTATCAAGTGAGTACGTATATCGTCTATACCTTCTATCTACCTATTTGACACCATCTCATCATTATGACAAACACTGCAAAAGTCTTCACCCAAAGATACTTACCTTAAGTTTCTTTGGTAGATTCAGTCGTCACTTCTGTATCTCACGGTGGATGGACAGGGAACGAGGGTTTAAATTGTTTTAAAGAACCAGAATCTTTGTTTTGGTTTCAGTTCCTTACGAATAAGGCTGAGTTTTATTTAAAGATTATCTTACATACAAAAAAATTCAATTCAATCAAACAGTTTTAAAATTTACAAATAACTAAGAGAAAGGGTTACGTTTTTAGAGCTGGTGAATAAACACCTCTTCTCTCTTCTATCCTCCTGCACATAATTGCGAGGCACCCCTCTCCTGATAGTAGAAGTTTCTTCCAGACTCTAAAGCTGGAGACCTGTCCCAACCCGTAAGAGCTGGGACAGGTCCAATCTGATTTTTCTCCTTAACTAGTAAAGATGCATATTAAGTCCAGTTTTCTCAGAATCTGGTGAAATCCCTTTTAAGCCTGAGATCTGGTGAAAAACCACCTCTTCTCTCTTCTCTCCTCCTAGTAGAATAACCAGGCACCCACAAAAAACATGCATTCCTACCCCCCCTTTTAAACACCAGAGTGTCATAAGTCATGCTGTCACCAGAGTTGGACAGAGGAGGTTTTACTTGCATGCTCTTTAACAGAGAGAACAGAGAGAACATTTAACACATCTCATTCAAAAAGAGTATATAACATAGAAACTTATAGCGTCCTATGCATTTTATGTGGTCTAATCACAAACTATAATTGAAATAAAAACCAAACATTATATATATGTTCAAATGGTTACATAGAAAAAGAAAATGATTATATGTTTATAATGGTTAGACTTTTTTACTTTCATATTTTTCCTCGATCACTCAACACTTTGTAAAACAATATGCAAGATGGTTGCAGATTTAGAATTCGTCCGTTCCCTTCAACGTGATTGGTTGATGCCAATATTCGTGCTGCGGAAAGTTAAGAACAATTCTTGTTACGAAAAAGAAAAGTACTCACGATAAAAAGTATCTATAACCCCCCATAAACCGTATATATTGACGTGTGATTTAATTGAAGGGATAAAAACAACAATATGTGCTGCTCGGAGCAACTTTAATGCCGTTGCCCAGGTTCTAATGAACACACTGCATCATTCCACCCATGCCGCGCGGACATTTATTGAAGTGAAGGAAATGAGCTTTCACCGCAACCTTGAACCTCTCAATTTCTCCACATCTCATCAGCCATCAAGGTCCCCAGTGGCAATGAGCTGCAGGAATCAATGTTTTTTGCCAAATGACAAGTTTTAAGCATGGAAACCATTACCCTTACTGGCACTAAGTGTCTGGGAATGACTTCCCCAATGATTTCTCTGAAGGCAGCTGCCTCCTCAAGTGGACAGCTATGTCATTTAAAGAGAAGCATTACGCGGCCCTGATGCCACCTCATTAGGTAAAGCTCCTTTTTAAGGATCCGCTGTTACGTCTCAATTCACTGATAACTTGTCCAAACTGTGTTCAAAGTCTCATAATATATGTTAAGTACTGCAGATGATCATATTTAAGGAGATTAGGGGGGCCTGTTAATGGTGAGGGGTATTTGATAGTGCTTATGGGATGCTGAACATACAGGACAGCAGGATAGAATATTGGCCAGAAACTTTACTTTTCAAGCAACATTCTGCATGTGTATGCAGTCAATTAGTAGCAAGAATATGAAAAATGATGAAGAAATGAAGTTGCTAAAACAAGAATCCAACTCCAAGTTCAGCAGCACACTGCACTCCACAGAGACTTACGAGACCGGCAGACAGTATAGGACCATGTAACCTTTTGTGTGCATTGCTGGTGGAGGATTTTGTTACAGAATAGGGCATTATTGACTTTAGTTTCTGTAAAGGTCGCTTTCTGGTGTAGATATAGTTTTATGCCATTGGCAGTTTTTATTTTTCCCTCCGTGCCAGTGTAGTTACAGCCAAAGCTTCCATACCATGATTTGAAGTTCAAAATATCAACCTCTGTTCATAATACTCCACGGAACTAAACTAAAATTGTTCAAATCTGCCCCTTTTCTGCATGTCATCCCCTCTGCCTCTCTCTCCTTTTCCTATCTATATTCAGCTGTTATATAATGTAATATAGGCAGAAAGACGTATTTTCTGCAGACCCGGACAGACTTGAGAAGCACTGTTGTAACATTAGTTTATTAATGAATGCCGAAACCCCAACATGGGTTCAATCGCAGCCGCCCTGTGACCCACCGGTATGTGTTCTCCGTGGCCTATTGGAACGTCTTCTATCTGCAGAACAGCAGCGCCGTTAACACAGCAGGGGTTTCCAGTGAGAAGTGTATGCCAGGGTTATACGGGCTGAGCAAACATTTGAAAATGAAACTTTTACAAACCGTTGAAGTGAGTGCTCTTCCTCCAAAATCAATATGGGAAATTGCTTCTGATTTCTTAGAGACAGGCACAAGCAAACGCTGAGAAAGTAGGTTTTCCTAGTTGTGGATAGACACAATTGCTCATTTTAATGTTTTTCATTTTCAGTCTTTTCACAGTTCTATTGTGGACATTTTTCTAAGTCGGTACAAGCACATCAATGATTTCTCTCAGGGATTCCAAATAGGTCTACTGGTATTATTGTCGGCTGGGGAGTGAGCAAACATTGGGAATATCGTCTGATGATCCGGTTACCATTTCAGTTTAACAAAAGAAAAACAGCAGACTTTGGTTGTTGGGGCAAAATACCGTGTGTGTGTACTGTACGGTTAATCTAGACCAGTGGGTAGCAGTAGCAGTGTTCACATTCAGCCTGGTCTCAAAAAGATGACGTTGTTAATTAAGTACATCAATTAATTTGCGCGATACACTTGGATACGTACACAGATAACAGTTACACCGGTCCTTAGAGGGTTGAAGAGGTACTTTAAACATAGAACATAAGAATAGTTTCTTACTGGGAATATTTATCCTGGAAGAACGAAACCCAAACACGAGGGCGTTTGATGTTCCGACGTTTTTGAGACTTCCACAGAACTAAAGCAGAACTAGTGGTTATTTATTCCATGGTCGATAGCGGAAAAGATAACTCATTTTCACGGAGAGAAGCGTCGGCGATAAGCCACGCCTCCTTTGTCGCGGCGCGATTTCGCGTTTGGTGTGAACACCCTCTTTTCACTCGCACGAGTAAACTGAAGCGGTAAACACGGCGCGAAAAATCATGTTGCGTTTGGTGTGAACGCAGCATAACATGTCAACGCTGTACTGGATTGTGATTTTTGCAGTATTAGTCTGTGGGTTGCTGGGAAGGCACCGAACTATATTTGGTTAAAAAACTCTGGAGCTCTCGAAGGAGTCATTTTTGGGGAATCTTGCTCAGACTCTTGACCTTTGATCATATTTATGCTATATATATATATATATATATATATATATATATATATATATATATATATAAGGCAAGGAGTTGCAGATTCGTTAGAGATCAAGGACAATAGGGTCTGGTATTCATATCGTGGTCATATGAGCTGTAGAACTGGAACTGGTTTTAAGACCCTGATGGTCACATTTTAAACTCCACATAACAAGGATATCAACGCGTTCGGCAGAGTCTTCTCTCTCTGTTGATTATAATATTTTCCACATCAAGCATCCTCAACCATCCTGCCATGTTGAATTGGTATTACTTCCATATGTTGTATTTGTGGTGTGTTAAGGCAGCTCTAACAAATCCCAGAAATGAAAACAATTTGTGTTGTGTCTTTTATGAGCTGTAACATGATTAGTCGTAGTCAAGCTGCTGTGAGACACATTGTCACCTTTGTGCTGCACAGATCTGATGAACAAAACCACACTTTTTTAATTGTGCGAAAAAACGATTATGTGAATCGTTGGGAGCTTTGTTTTAATACCAAATAGCAGTCTAATGCAGCATAGCATTATCGCACAAATATGTTTGTATGTTCTTGTTTCATACAGTCAGGTCCATAAATATTTGGACATTGACACATTTTTCATTATTTTGGCTCTGTACACCACAACAATGGAGTTGAAATGAAAAAAAAAATCAAGATGTGCTTTAAGTGCAGACTTTCAGCTTTAATTTGAGGGTATTTACATCCCAATCAGACATGACAGCCTGAAGTCTGGATTCCATAGACATCACCAGACGCTGGGTTTCGTCCCTGGTGATGCTCTGCCAGGCCTCTACTGCAACCGTCTTCAGTTCCTGCTGCTTCTTGGGGCATTTTCCCTTCAGTTTTGTCTTCAGCAAGTGAAATGCATGCTCAATTGGATTCAGGTCAGGTGATTGACTTGGCCATTGCAGAACATTCCACTTCTTTCCCTTAAAAAACTCCTTGGTGAGCTCAGCAACACCAAAAGACCCGGAAGACCACAGAAGACAACTGTGGTGGATGACAGAAGAATCATTTCCCTGGTGAAGAAAAACCCCTTCACAACAGTTGGCCAGATCAGGAACACTCTCCAGGAGGTAGGTGTATCTGTGTCAAAGTCCACCATCAAGAGAAGACTTCACCAGAGTAAATACAGAGGGTTCACCACAAGATGTAAACCATTGGTGAGCCTCAAAAACAGGAAGACCAGATTAGAGTTTGCCAAAAAACATCTAAAAGAGCCTGTACAGTTCTGGAAGAACATCCTATGGACAGATGAGACAAAGATAAACTTGTACCAGAATGATGGGAAGAGAAGAGTATGGAGAAGGAAAGGAACTGCTCATGATCCAAAGCATACCACCTCATCAGTGAAGCATGGTGGAGGTAGTGTTATGGCGTGGGCATGTATGGCTGCCAATGGAACTGGTTCCCTTGTATTTATTGATGATGTGACTGCTGACAAAAGCAGCAGGATGAATTCGGAAGTGTTTCGGGCAATATTATCTGCTCAGCCAAATGCTTCAGAACTCATTGGACGGCGCTTCACAGTTGCAGATGGACAATGACCCGAAGCATACTGCGAAAGCAACCAAGGAGTTTTTTAAGGCAAAGAAGTGGAATGTTCTGCAATGGCCAAGTCAGTCACCTGACCTGAATCCAATTGAGCATGCATTTCACTTGCTGAAGACCAAACTGAAGGGAAAATACCCCAAGAAGCAGCAGGAACTGAAGACGGTTGCAGTGGAGGCCATGTCTATGGAATCCAGACTTCAGGCTGTCATTGACTGCAAAGGATTTTCAACAAAGTATTAAAAGTGACAATTAGATTTATGATTATATTAATTTGTCCAATTACTTTTGGTCCCTTAAAAACGGGGTGGCCACATTTGAATTTGTTGTAGTTCCTACACCGTTGAAAGTGACCAAGACCCCTCAAACAGAGATTTACCGAGGGACGAGTCTATATGAGGCCCGTCCACAGGGATGGAGAGAGAGAGAGAGAGAGAGAGAGAGAGAGAGAGAGAGAGAGAAATACTGACCCTTAATTCTCCCCATGAACACATTTTTCAGGGTGGGTATTAAATACCATAACTTCAACCACAGCCAGCTCAAGTTTTGAAAGCAGCAATATGTAAATGAACACTGCATTTGTATAACCCCTCCTTTCAGGGTGGTTCTGCCATTAAAGCCATCACCTTCTCACTTTACGTGCTGACACAAAGGAGATGTTGTGCAACCAAAAAGGATGAGGCCATTAAATCTTAGAAAAAAAAAATCCATCTGAGAAGGTTCTTCCTCCCTGAGCCTGTTATTACCTCTTCCTTCTGATCTTTTGAAAGTTTTAATAAAATCGTGGAACGAACCGGAATATGTAGAAGTCCTGCAACAGTCTCACAAAAAGTCTGTTCCGAGTTCCGACTGTAGCAAAGAAGCACGAGCCTCGTCTGTTGAAGCTGCGGACTTTCAGTTCAAAACCAGATCCTGCTGCGGCAACGTTTTGTTTATTCAACTGAACAACTTATTTTCCCCCGGCGGTTTATGTAATTATTATTATAGTATTATTGAAATGCTTGTGCAGCGTTTTACATTTCCACTCATCTTTGCCTGGTATTATTGAAGCATTGGCGCCGCCATCGGTTTTCTTTTCCACAATGAGTTTGTGATTACTTTATTATTATTTTTTTTACTATTGCTGAGAAGTTGAGTCTTTGTGTACATTTCATAGATGCCTCTGCTCTCCTCCAGATCACCGATGCCCTGGCAGCGGCAGAGCATGTGACCAGCAGCTGCAGGGTTCCCCAGAGTTCACGTGGAGCATCGTGGCTGCCGGGGACCTGCGGGAGGAGAGGAACGAGAACAGCGAGAAGAAGGCGGCAAGCCCCCAGGGGTGGGAGGAAGGTAAGAACGAAGGTATCACGCTCCCGCCGTTGCAGGGAATTTCATTTTTCAACAAACTTTCTCAATCTTCTCATACTTTCATATTCTCTGGTTACGTTGAACTTGATGACGAATGCAGTCACTTTCTGGGGAAGTCACTTTGGTTGTGTCAAGCTTTTTTGCCACTGTTGCATTATGGGTTACTACTTTGTCAACTATAAGCCATGCTCAAATTGTAATAGTGAAATAATGAGACAGTACGGCGTGTTTGCTGGTGTGCTTTTGAGCGTAGCCAATAGGGGTGGGAATCACCAGAGGTCCCACGATTCGATACTATCACGATACTTGAGTCACGATTCGATACTATCACGATACTGCGATATGTTGAGTATTGCAATTGATTCCCTTTTTTCCAACTGCAAATTGTCCCCATATGAAAACTTTGTCAACATATTTGATCTAATAAGATAAAGTGTTCTCACTTCAATCATTTTTATTGCAGCAAAATGTGATTGTCAAACAGACAAACTGAGCAACATGTCATAAATGTTGCACCTGACAAACTGAACTGTTTGTATTACTGTTTGTATTAATCTACATAGTCGAGTCATTTGCGCCGGAGAGGGGGCTTATCTCCGTGCGGGCAAACAGTTTTCATTTACGCCATCCACCATGGAAATAACCACTAGTTCTGCTTTATACTTGTTGTGGAAATCCCCAAAACGCCGGAACATCAAACGCCCTCGTGTCTGGGCTCATAATATTATCCGTAGGCACACACAGTTCGGTGAATTTCACCGACTTCTCCAGGAAGTGCGTCTGAATGACGGCCGCTTCCAGCGCTACTAGAGCACCAGCAGCCGGTTTGATTCATGCTTTTTTAAATGTCTTTGACCAATGCTGTGTCGCAAGTGTTGTCCTGTGTGTCGAGCTACAGCTGTGCGAGCAGCGGCGCTACGAGTGGCAGGAAGTCAAGACGTACGGCACATTTCTCATTTCCTTCTACGGTGTCGCCATTTTTATTTCCTTCCTACCGTCACGCTGATCCAGGACCTTTGCTGACCTCACCAGAAAACACAGCACCATCTAGTGGACTTAAAAAGCAATTGATTTTGGACCAAAAAGTTTATAATTTATATAATAAAAGATTGATACTTGGCTTCCGTATCGATACAATATCGCCACGCAAAGTATCGCGATACTATGCTGAATCGATTTTTTCCCCCACCCCTAGTAGCCAAGATTGCTATTTGCACCCGACCCAGTCACTCATTAGATATGTGTAATGGTAGCCCAGGCTGGGTATATTTCCCCAAACTTCACCAAGTAGTTTTGTTCCCCAAACCGAACCAAACTGCCCCTGAAAATAATAAGAAGAAGAAGAAGAAGAAGACTGTAAACCAAGTGTAAAAATGCTTTTCACAGGACTTGAACCCTGGTCTCTTAGGTGATAATTCAAGTTTGACTCACCCATCCAGCACCACCTACTCTCTACACATGCTTGTCGCTGTTCATAGTCTTGCGACTTCTCTCAAAAAGCCTTTGGGCTATCTAACTATTGATAAATTAAGTTGCATAATAAACTTGGCCGGGTGTAAATAGCCAAATACCTGCCGGGGGCAAATATACCGTATAACTTTTCCTCAAGTTTTCTCAGGCAAAGCGTTGAATATAGTTTACTGAGCCAGTAGTCTGAGACATCTTGTAGGGCCCTGCCTTCAAATCTTCCTTCCTTATGCCCCCGCATCGTTCATTTTCATACCTTGGAAGATGAGAAAACCGTTTCTGTCGTCTTATCTCCTGAGGTGATAGTGAAATGGAGGGAGACAGAGGAGTCTATTTATTTCCTTAAATGTTTTTTTATTTTCCTATCATGAGCTACGAGTCTGAGACCAGATGACTGGAGTGCTGGATGAAATTGGAAAAATAGTGAAATATACTGTATTGACTGGTAAGAGAAGGAAGTTGCTGTGAATGCAGTAGAGAAATGATCAGTGGTTGAGGCATTACCAGAAGGATAGATATCATTTAGGGTTAAAAAAAAAGGAAAACCCCAAAACATATCACAGGGTCCCTTGGTCGATTTAGAGAGATGACTGTTTTACAACTATGTCACAACGCTTGGTAGCACTTTACATTAAACATGATAAAATGGGTATTAGTGTTGATAATAAAGATGTAATAATGAAGTAATACAATACTAATACATAATACAATAATAATTACCAAAGTAATAACTGCTCCACTCGCCTTAATCTTGACTAAATGTGCACAAGATCTATGCAGTGTTCACTTTAAGCAGTTTGCAGCCGTGACTCACGGTTATTACACAAACTACCACAACTGTGACGACACAAGCATGTTGGAGAACTGCGGTGGCCTTGAGGTAAATGTGACGAGAACCTGTGTTTAGTTTGTCCATTCCGGGCTACTGTAGAAACATGGCGGTGCAACATGGTGTACTCCGTGAGATGGACCCGCTCTAGATATGAAGGGGCTCATTCTAAGCTGACAAATCACAACGATTCTTAATTTCAGGTGGATATACATGCACGACTGAAAAGGTATTTCTGAATATTATATTCCATTTCAGCGAATAGATCCCTAAATGCTACACACCTGCCCCTAAAATGTGTTTTTGGCCCCTTATTACTCCGTAACGTAAATCCAGATTTAGCGATTGTTGATACCATCTTCAAACATAATCTTCACTATCAAGTCGGATTTACATACTTGCCCTAAATATGGATCTATTAACTCTTGAATTTAATGAGAGCATATGCAATCTATTCTCCCAGCAACCTGGATTACTACTCAGTTAAAAGACCATGACTATACAAAATTAACTAAATTGGTTTTCTCTGCCTACCTAAATTGATTATTACTGCGTTAATTTTAACAGAGGCTAAAACCAGAGCGACTTTGATAAAAAATGCATATGACATGCACATTAAAGAGATGCTCTCCAGAGCAATGCAATTAAAGGGGACGCCAGGTCTCTGCGGCCTTCTCCCTGACCCCGTAATAGTCCTCGTTAAAGTCACGCATGTATATGTGCAAAAGACAAAAAAGAAAGGACAATTATACTGATCATGATTGAAGGTTGGCAACGCAGAGTACAAAGGAAATATATGTGCATAATCATGTTGGAGCCCTCGGTTAGCCACAATACAGTTGGTGTGTTTTGAATAATTGAGCTGGGCGAGTTGCTGTCTCCGCACATTTCACCGGCGCTTGTGATTTAAAAGGGATGGAAATAAGGGATGAATACTTAATGGCTGTGATGAGTGGATTCACTCGAGCTGTTTTCTAACGTATCCAACTCATCCGCTGTAAGATGTTCAACTTTGAAGCTTTTATCCAGAGATGCCGGTAGTTACCGTGAGCCGACGAATCACAGATGTTAACTAGACCTAGTGCGAGTCCTGCTACCATCCATTAGGGCTTTCTGTTGATGCCTCTGGGCTGGATGTAGCAGGAAGTGCATGCACTCACGTCCTGCACTCACCGTGCCCCGTTAATTCATATGAAGGTTGCTGAGTGGCGCATGAACCAAGAAAAAGTTAGTCTCCGAGTGTTAAATGACCGGGATCTTTTGCCGATCATCCGCATTAGCAATGGCTGGGGGGGGGGGGTGTTAAAGGAAGTCCCGCCCTCCCAGTTGCCCAGCCTCTCGGGCTCGAGTATGATAAATACCTAATGATTTAACAAGGGGCTATTCACATGTTGGAATCAACATTTACTTCATAATGATAAGTTACCACTTTAATACAAAATATAAATCAACAACATAATAAATGATGTATTATTATAAGTTAAGCTACCCAGCAGTAAATAAAGCAATTGCACATTTACACAATAACGTTGCACTAATCATGATTCAGTGATATGATATATGAATCTGAAATGGGCCATAATGAGTACTTTTACTTTCAGTATTTTAAGTTTATTTTGATGATAATACTTGTATATGTTTTGTGACGTGTCTGGCCATCAATAGACATGTGACAGCAACCTGCTCCTCCCCTCAGGCTGACAGAGGCGGGTGGTTATCCACATTAGCGTAACAATAAGAACGACATGAGGCAACGGTTGCCCTCGGCGAGGCAACTGGCGCGAAAAGCGGACGGTTATCATTTAAACCAACAGAATCATGGCGGAACATTAGCCCTGTCTGTTGTGAAAGGTTTTTTACTTTCCTGAAGTGGCTGGCTAACAGGTGGTGACACGCAGCAGCAACTGGGAGGCGGAGCTCCGAGGAATACTCTTCCACTTCAACCAAACGCCATTTTCCCTTCAAACCCTAATGGAGTTGATTGAAAACAAGAGCTCAGTCCAGAGAGGTTTTGGGTGGGAGAGGCCAGACAAAGGCAGAAAATGATTGCGCTTCTCTCGTGTCCTCTCTGCACAGAGCGGGTCATCTCCATCTCCATCCTGATGTCTCCTGCCAAAGCGAGTGTGAATGCGATTACACATTTTAATTGTCGCTCTCGCACACGGAACGTCGAGGCGTGAGGGTCGGAGCCCGGAGCTGACTGGCACGGAGGAGCTATCCAGTACAACGCTGTTTTGCTGGAGCCGTTGATTTGTTTGTTTGTGATGGAGTGGCCCCGGGGCCGTCTGTCACCTGCCAGCTCAGGGACTCATTTGTGGTTTTGTTAACTGGGCTGTGCATTATAGGAGTTGGGATGGAATAACAAAAAAAATAGGGCTTAAGTTTATGGAAGCAAATTAGAGACGGGAGAAACCAGATTTGATACAATACCTATACATTTTTGTTCTAATTCCCTTCCCTTTTTTCCCTGTGAAAGGGTTTTTACTATCTTTCTAGGGGAGTTTTTCCTGATCCGATGTGAGGTCCCGGGACAGGGATGTTATGTGTACAGATTGTAAAGCCCTCCGAGGCAAACTTGTATTTGTGATGTTGGGCTATATAAAATAAACTGAATTGAATTGAATTGAATTAATTAAAAAAATACCGATGTCAACCATTTCTTAAATGGGTGTGTGACTTTTCAAAATAATTATCTTTATTTCTAAACTCAAAGGAAAATCAGATAACGGTCATTCCTAACAAATTAATTACAAAATCAAATAGAATTAAATTTAATACGTTTATGTTAAAAAATAGTATGATTAAATAATAAGCCTCCTTATTACTTTTACAGGTGTGTTGTTATAAATGTTTGAAGAGGACCCGTGTGTTGTTGCTGTGTTGCATTTCATCATCACAAACGATGCATCTTGCTCTATATGTTCTATGTATTACGGGAGGAATTTAGGGTCAAGTGTCTTGCTCAAGGACACATCGACACGGGGTGGCCGAGCCGGGGATCGAGCCGCCGCTCACCCTTGCTCACCACTGTGCCACGGTCGCCCACAATATATATAAAGAACACTCCAGGCGATCCTTATCATTAGGAGCTCCTCCCAAAGTTTCTGAAAGTTTTATCTGAAAATGAGCCAGAAGAAAAGTTGTGACTGTGTCGTCACTTTCACCTCCAGTGAGATTACATCTGAACAGATCAATGGCCCAATTGCAGGCAGGAAAGCCATCCAATGGCTTTTTTTATTAATTTTTTTCACCTGCACCCAGAACCCTTCTTATCTGAGCAAATAATTATGAACCATTACCGGGGATGAGAGGCAATTTGTTCTACTTATCTGTTTTGGACCTGGAACATAATAGCCCTGGCATTTGAAGCAACATTGTGCTCTGGATTGGCTCCCTCCGTCTGCAAACCCGACCTGTTAAGCACGGCAAAAAATGAATAAAATATATCATGGCTACCATCATGGCCAGACCTACGTTCGTCTGGAACAAAAAAAAACTCAAAACACAGCGAAGTTGGCTCACCCGGGCAGACCTCTGATTGAACCGATGTCTGGAAACATCGATTGTGAGTCAGAACTTAGTTAGTGCTACTTCTGACCCGCGACCTTTTGTCCATAACAAGCCCTCTTCTCATGTATGTTTCAGAAGAAGCATCAGCCCGTCTGAAAGCAAAAGACACGCAGGGCGAGTTGTTCAGGGTTTTCGTGCAACGCTCTGTACAACGAGACGCGCTTGAAACGTGCTCCGACTGCACAACACAAACTCTGGGCAGCCCGGTCCACATGGAGATGGAAGACCTGCCGAAGTTATTGTATGACCAGAAGAAGAAGCAAAGAAGAAAAAAGCCGAGCTGTTCACTCAAACATAAAATAAATGTGTCGACGGATTATGATTCTATCCGCCGAGCCGCAGTGCATTTCAGAAGCGTCCCAGAAAGTCGCTCTGATCCGCTAATAATAACACACGCCATCTTTGTTGGAGCCGAGGTGTGTTGTACTGAGACGGCGAAATGAGTAACAGTCGCTTCATGTGAAATGCAGATGCGGGATCATTATGTGGATTAATGTGTTTTTTCACAACTCATGCACAGCCACACACCTTTTGTCCATGTCCTTCAATAACCGGCCTTTTTAACATATCATTTACGCTGTCAAAGTCAGAAATAACAGGAAATTGTAAAAAAAACAGTAGCTGTTCACAGCGTGTTTTTATGTTTTATACTGTAATGGCGGGCAACATGTTCGTGTGAAACTGTTGAAATATTGAGCTAATGTTAAAAATAAGTAATTTTGTGTAGTTTGTGGAATTTACAGGATGTCGGTGAACATGTTTTTTATGCTTCAAGCCTGTAAAGCCAGTCAGTCAGCAGTCCACTGCCTATAACGGGCAATTGAGAGGGACGGCTTGCTTGGGATGGGAGAGGACGTCTCGTGGTCGTTCTTGCTGTAGAGAGAGAGCAGGAAGTAAAGCAGAGGGTTTTTTTATTTTATTTTTTGGCAAAGGAAAAACTATGAAGAAATACTATGTTTTCGTTTATGACCATGTCGTTTCAAAAACTGTGTTCTGGCCCAGTTCATGCAGTATTTCTTTATTATTTTTAACCCCGGGTGTTGAAGACGGATCATGAGGAGATGCAATCTGCATACGATAGATGTAACAGCAGTCTGCGTGTTTGTGGCTGGATATCACCTGACCTCTTTATATCTCTTTTATATTGCTGCTTACACCCGGAGATCCAACTGACCATGAATAACGTCACTGATGATCTTACCTCGAGATGTAAAACGGTTTCAAATTAAACTTATAACGAGGACACGCGCTTGAACAGTGGGGAGTCTGCTGGTCGTTATAAGGGAATGAGGAGGAGATAATGGATCCAACCTACAGCCCGCTGGAGCAGTTTAATGTTGGGGGGGGGGGGAGATTTGCAGATTCAGGTTGAGTGAGAGGAAAGCGCTTTCCACTGAAGTGCCTCTTCTTGGACCTCGGGGAAGGTGCGGTTTACCCAGAGGGAGGCCACACGCCGAGAGAGGTGTCGCTCCGATTTAGCGTGGTAACAAGAGAACATCTCCGAGGGAGCCAGGTGAGCCAGACGAGTCGGGGCGGTAAAACTGAATCATGCATGGAGGTAGAGCACTGACCTCATTGGGGGGCGGGGATGAAATGTTACGGCAACTTCGCTACTTTAAAAAACGCAGCACGCATCGCATCATTGGGGGGTTTGATTCCAGCTCCTGACCTTTTCCTGCCTTCACACTCTCCTCCTACTCCAGGTCAGCACAATCAATCAGCAGTATAGACCGGGCCGAGACGTGACGCGCGCCGTGTGCAAATGCACCTGGATCAGCCGAAGCCTCCGAGTTCTCCGTCTGAAGTTGGACCCCAGGGCTCCTCTTCCCTTTCAACCTTCATTACTCAGAAACACCACTTGGTAACTCACTGATAATGAGGCGGTATGCATTAGTCACGGCTACTGTTTTTTTTGTTTTTCATTAATGATCAAACCGTAGAGGCTTTTTTTTACCTTCGACCCCGCTCCTTTAATGAAGGCGAGGTCATTGCCCTGTTGTTTCAATAATGTATCGTGACTACAGTTGGCTGACGACTTAATCACGTCTTCACATCTTTGAGGGACAGAAAGAAGTGTCTGCTGGCGGCGGATGTCTTTTTCAGTGCCCGACACATTGCAGACCTGTTGATCTGTAAAGAACGTTGCATGCTGTTCTGCGTTGATCATGGTTAGTCACGTTTTGATTTGTTATTCTATTCTTACCTACGTAGGGCTAAATATACAGCAATATGAGCACTGTGCAACAATATAATACAGATTTATCATATTTTCCCATGTATTATGGAAAGTGTAAGTTTTAATAAGTTTTAACCAGACAGTCAGTGTTGCTCAAGTTCAATGTCAATGTCAGCCACTTGGAGAGTTGGAGATGATCTCAATGGCAGGGTCCCATGGGCACACATTAATAATCAATATTTCAATTAGAATGCATGTCCAAAAGCAGACTCTTTATTAGCAGAAAGTAGCAGACACATTTGTGTGTGTGTGTGTGTGTGTGTGTGTGTGTGTGTGTGTGGGGGGGGGGGGGGGGGGGGTTGCTCAGGCGTTCTAGGTTGTTAGTTTTTGTTCCCTGCAGGCGTGCATTATTTAGGAGTGATGTTGGCGTATCGTGGCTGTATATTTCTGTATCGCCACCATGTAAGCTGGGCGGACCCCAGACAGAACAGCTGCTGCCAGGCAAAAGCCAATGGGGGGATCTCAATGAACAGAGAAACAAACCGACGGGAGGCACTCGGAGATGAAGAAAGACAAACACGGCGATGCCAGAAGCTTCACGTAGCCCGCCGCGGTCCTCCGGAGATGGATCTGGATCGAGCTCCTCACTCCAACCGAGGCTGCCGCCATTCAGGGCAAACTACCTCGGGGATAATAATTACCTGTGTAAGCTACGGAGACGCTGTCATCCTCCATTGTCTCACTCTCTTGCCAGTAAATGAACTACAGTTGAAAGACAAATAAAACAGAAGGAAGCAATTATAAGTACAGCGTACCTTTCAACAACAGGAAAGAAAAGAAGAAAAAAACTCATTATGTCAACGTTCATTCTGATGTAATTAGAATGCCGTCTGTAGAATGTTCAATTAGTATTCCAGTGCGAGGTTGTTGACGTCTCTCCCAAGGCGTCGCCGCTCTGGGTGTGTGTGTGTGTGTGTGTGTGCAGTGTGTGTGTCTTGTTTTGTAACTGAGGCTGTCTCCTGTGATTCCAGTTGTTATGAATACCTCGAGGAAGGGAGGAACACGGAGCCGTCTTGTCGTCGCTGCCCCTTGTGATACGCATTATTAAGTCACAGCGCAAATTACTTGCTTTGTCAGATTTGGGTCGTGTCCCCCACCAACACTTGGGTTGAGCATGTTGGATGAGAACTTTTCATTTTCGGTTGTCGCAAGGCACACAAACACACCAACAAAAATGTCTAACTCTGATATTAGGCGAACCTGTTTTAACTGCCAGACGGTGCTCTCGAGTGGATCATCGATCCCTAAAGGTCAGATCGATTGGTTTCTTGAGGGCCAGTGTCTCCCCTACTCAATCCCGTACCCGTATCCCGCCCGCTGCCAAGAAATCTGTCCGCGCTCAATCAATCAGCTTATTGATCCCGACCTGAGCGCGGCGGCAATTGTGTGTGTGTGTGTGTGTGTGTGTGTAATGTTAAAGTAAGCGGGTTCCCACCCGCATTCATCCATGGAATTATCTGGGCTTGGCTAAATTGCGGACTGGAGCTCAACCCATTTGTCCAACTGAAGCAAACTCAAGTCAGCAGCAGTTCAGATAATTTAATTCCTGGAGGAGGAGGGGGGGGGGGGGGGGGGGTAACTTTGAGTCTGATATACTTTTATGAATGATATTAGTCACCATCACCCACTCCCACTGACTTCTGCATACAACGTGATACCGACCGCGTGCATCCTTGGACCGCCGTTACCGGCGACGTTGCATCGGAGCCGTGGACGGCGCTCTTTGTCGTTTAGAGAGGCTCCCCGAGGCGCTAGCCGTGTGGATTTGCGGTCTGCGGTACTGAAAAAGTGGAGGAGCTCGACAGAAAAAAATGTGCTTTCTTAGCTCGGGGAGAGAGGGCTGAAGGCAGCAGACAGCTGTTTCTAAGCGTTGCAAACAGCTGTTTCTAAGCCCCACAAAAGCAGCTGTTTCTGAGCGCTGCATACAGCTGTTCCTAGCGCCATCAATAATCTAAATATATTTAGTAATTTTATTGGTACATTCTTATGTGACTGCTCTGATAAATACATGTATTCTTTGATTTTGAAACCGAAGCATACTGCTGGTATTTTTTTAGGCTATTGCATGGTTTATTTAATTCATATTATTTATGAAGAAATGCCCCCTCACTTTTTCTGAACAGGTCACTCAGTCGCTTCCTCCTGGCCTGGGCGTCGGACCCCGCCTTGTTCTGGTGCGTTCCGCGGGGCACGCCTGGAGGTCAAGGCACGGCATGATGTTGGATAGAGCGACGGGTTGTGAGGGGCTTATCACACTTACTACATTTGATCAAATCAAATCTTTTGAGATTGGTGAGAGATAGCATCGCCACGCGAGGCCGGTTCCAGGTTTCTGCAGCCTTTGAGAAGAGTAACCAATGATTGCGTAAGAGTGCAATCATTGGTTACCAGCCAACATCTAACCCCCCCCCCCCTATTAAAAGCACTCTCTCACAACTCAAACACACACACACACCCTTAGCCATGATGTGTGGCAGTGCAGGACTCCCCGTGGCTGTGATCAGACACATTTCTGCCTCCACTGGGGGTCTGATTCATCCTCCATCTTGGACAGGGTTCTACCTTTGCTCTACCCCCCCCCCCGGGTCTTTGAAACATCTCACATCAGAGGCCCTTGTGTGTTTCCAAGCTTGCAGTTCGCCCTCCACGCAATTTTTCCTCTCTCGTTTTTTAACGTCAGGCATTCGAGGGCAAAGATTAAGACACACACACACACTCAGTGACAAATGCTCCCTAGTACCATTCTCCCAGCAAAACTGTTGTTGATAAACGCATTTATCTGCTGTTTTAAACACATTTTGGTCTTTCCACTGAAACTTAGTGTGTGTGTGTGTGTGTTGCAGGTAGAAAGCACACATAAATGCACACTATGAGATGAGGAGAGGATGTTCAAATATCATTGTTTTATAATATCAAATGCAGAACTAATATTTGACAGAGGGATTAAAGAGCATTGTGGTGGGTTTTCAAGCTGTACGGCAGTGTGGTTGGGAACCGGCCTCCTCACTACATGAAGAGGGTAATAACATTGATAAGAAATGCAGAGGCAGGGAGATAACAGCAGCAAAGGCGCCGCAGACAGATGTCATACCGAAGAATAGTAGATTTCATATGTGATCCAGCTTGTAAAGAGGGTGAGATGAAATGCAAAGACTGGTGGAATGGGATTTTTTTTATATATATATATACTGTATACTGCGGTAGGCGTTTCTGATGGGGAGGAAAGAATATGGCAGAGATGTGGCCAAGATGATATCAGCGTTTATGACGTGGCCACAGCATGTTTTCAAAAACAGAAAATGAAAACTAGTTGTAAATCAATGCTGCACAGCTATTTGCTTTTTGTCTATTCATTGTGTTTCAACCCGGCATTTTCTGCAATGATGCAGTTAAAGATCAGGCTGCACTAATATTATAACTATCATACCTTTGGTAGAGTAAGATTACAGTGGTGGCTGGGGGATTGTTGCCGACTCATATCAGCTTTTTGTTGTTGAAAAAATTAAGATAATCGTTTGCAAATTTCACAACTTGTTTTTATCTTGCACAACATTCTGCTTCAATACATATTTTTGGGCGGAGAACACTCACTCACTGAATCTATCCACAAACTCAAAATAAAGTAAACAAAAAGCAATAAAAAAAAGATTCAAGTATACAACATTAACTTTTCTCCTGATTACCTCATCAGTAGTTAAATACTGAAAAACATGAAGCAGCACTCACTGACCTGAGGTGTAACACTGACATGGACTTGAGTCTGTAGGAATTCATACTGGGAGAACTGGGAATGTTTGCTCCTGACATGAGTCAAAGTCTAGAGTTAGGGGCCGTTCACACCAGACGCGACTCTCAAAAACGCGTCGCTAGCTAAACCATTGTTTCCCTATGGTACGGCGCGCTTAAAAGTTGAAATATTCTCAACTTTAAGCGCCTTGCGCGGAGTCGCACAGCTCATCAATATCACACTCGGCAGACAATCGGATGAAGCAAGAGGCGGGCTTTATTACTTTACCACTTCTTTCGTGTGGCATCGTCTTTCCTTCTTTTTTTTAAAACCTCCGCTTTTTGGGGGCTTTTTCCTCCTCCTCATCCCACAACACAGCAAGGGATTGATTGAGCGCGTCTGCTTGAATCCATTTAGTAAATTAAGTTTTATCGCCCGGTTGCGCACGCAGGCCCGCTCCACAGGCTTTTTCCACAGGTTTTTGCCAAGGCGTTTTTGAAGCGACTACTTTTAAAAGTCGCGTCCGGTGTGATCGGCCCCTAACGCGCATTTCCTCCGGGCGGCGTGAATGACGCGAATGGCGCGACGTGAAAATGTGTGCCTCATCCACGGATAATATTATGAACCCAGACACGAGGGCGTTAGATGTTCCGACATTTGTGGGACTTCCACAACATGTAAAGCAGAACTAGTGGTTATTTCTGCCATGGTGGATGTTTTCATAACTATAAGCCCCTCCTCCTCTCCGGCGCGTCTAACACAGATGAACGATCACAAAACCGGCGAGTAAACTCACGGAAGTAAAACGACATGTGAACGCAGCATTAAGGACTATGAATAGACGGAACTCCCCTTCAAAATAAAAGCACATTGTTTTTCAAGCTTAGCCGCCCTCTTTGCTCTTCTCCACAACGCAGCTTGTGTTCAACCACAGACGCAACTGGTATGGATTCTATTCATTTCAAATATTGTTTGAGGCAATCGTTTGATTGCTATTTTCAGTTGATTTTGATCTTTGAACTTTAAGGAAAAGTAGGAGTTTAAGTTAATGGCATGTATGCAATGGAAATACTAGCAAATGGCAATTTCATCTGATCTTTGAATTTGATTTGCCTGTGCAATTGCTTTATTTGGTAAAAAAAATTGTAGTTTAATGATGTTAAATTATTATTGTTTAAAGCCATTCTGATGTAGAATTTAATCTACTCCTTTCGATTGTGTTCAAGGTTATCAACCTATTCCTAATCCTACTCCGATTCCTATTCCTACTACTATTCTATGGTCTACTACTACAAATACTCAACTGTTTCAACAACCATCAAATCCATCTCAAAAGGAAAATAAAAACACCAGAATGGAACCGAGTTGTCCCTTTTGTACTGTTTGGATTGAACAAGCCATTTTCAAGTTAGGGCTGAGCTGAATGTACTTTAACACCAGGATAACTTGACAGTTGATAACCAGCTCATATCCAGCGTGGCGGTGAAGACCCCGGGATTAAAGGCCTGAGGAAGGGGAAGCTGTCATCGCAAAGGGAGAATTGACTGGGAAACAATGGCGAAGGAAGCTCTTGGGAAGACGGTGAAAGAGCTGAAGCAAGAGCGGACCTTGGCAAGAACTGCCTTCACCAAGCAAGCCTGAGCAGAACGTGAGCAAGCCTGAGTAGAACGTTAGAAAACCTGACGAGGACCGAACTACAGTTCAAGAAGCTCATGTCACTGGCAAGGAACGTCGGGGAAATAAATGATGGCTACAGGGCTGGCCTACTGGCTGATCTCGAAGCTCAGACCGATGAGGGTGAAGAAGTAAAGCTTGACGGAGACCTGCAGGCAGACCTCGACAAAGCAATGGAGGAGTGTGATGAAACTCGGGATAAAGTCCGAAGCACAGTCCAGGACAATCTCTAGCCCAGATATGGAGAAAGTGAGGTCGGAGCGGCAATAAAAGATGCAGGCACAGCCGGTGGAGAACTTGAGGGGATACCTGTTTCCGCCGTGAATAGAGATGGCTATGAGCTAAGGTGGGACAGTGTGAAGAAGCAAATCCAAGGTGCAGCTACAAGCCTAGCAGAGTGGGAGATGTGGATTCCAGTGTCAGAGAAGGCAAGTCTGGAGGACAGGGTGAAGGAGCTGAAAGCTCTAAGCACCAGCCTTGAAGCAAGGAGAGCAGAATTCCTCACAGCACAAAGAATGGAAGAAGAGGAAAGAAGACGAAGAGCACCGCCACTGCCTGTGCCAGCTCAACAATCAGTAGTGAAAATAAGACCAACCAGCCTACCCAAGTTCGACGGATGTAAAAGGAATTTCCATCGATGGAGAAAGGACTGGGAGAACCTGCAAAGGCAGGGGGAACTGACCAGCTCAGCAGAGGCAAAGAAGTTCGAACTCCTGGACAGCGTCGAGGAGAGAATTTGCAGAGAACTGCGCCTGTCAACGTACAACACTGCGGAAGAGATGTTTAGAGTGCTGGAAATCAGGTATGGGAACAAGTCTACAATTGCCCTGGAGATAATTGAAGATCTGGAGAAATTTCCTGTATTAAGAGCAAACCAGCCGAGAAAAGTCATGGACATGATTCAAACCATTGAGAAGGCCCTGAGCGACCTCACAGAGCTCGGAAACACTGGAGCCGTAAAGAATCCTCTGGTGATCAGATCCATAGAGGGCAAGCTGCCCGACAACCTGAAGAGAGACTGGCTCGTATTCATGGTCAACCTAAGAAATGGCATGACACCAGACACTCACTTCGACAGCCTTCTTGCGTTCCTGAAAACTCAAGAGGAAGTTCTTGAGAGACTGGAGCAGCTTGGCGTAAGTGAAAAGCCTGAAAGAAAACCCACTTACCTGGACAAGAAGTATGCCTCCACACGATCCACAAGGAGAGGAGGATGCATTGTCTGTGGAGATGAAAAGCATCGGGAGAAGATTTTCTTTTGAAAGCGGTTTAAAGAACTGAAGCCCGGCGAGAAGCTGAATGCTGTAGAAAAGTTGGGAGCATGCAAGAGATGCTTAGTCTGTCACGGAGAAGACGAGTACTGTAAAGACGCTTACCTGTGCAAGAACAGAGACTGCAAAAAAGGGAACTCGTCAGACCACCACTTCTTTCTTTGCTCAAGAGGAGACTTCAAGATGAAGGAATCTGATGGAGGAAAATCCACCTGGAGAAAGCAACCACTCACAGAGGAGCAAAGAAAGTTGATGTCTGAACTCACCCCAGAAATGGCAGAAAGGTTCAAGAAAGCGTTCACCAACACCACTGCAAGAACCAGCTGCGAGGAGAAGGATCAACGTAGAGTGGTGCCGTCAAGGGCACCCGAGCTACCAGTCATTCTAATGCTGTTAGAGGTAACTGCCAATGCAGGACAGAAGATTGGAACTCTCATTGACTTGGCATCAGACACCAACTATGTCACCCACAGAGCTGCCAGGAGATTGAATCTGAAAAGTGAAAACATCACGCTTGCCGTCCATGGAGTCGGAGGGATGGCCATGAAGGTCAAGACCAAAAGATACTCACTCAGAGTAAGAGTCAAGACACCCACCGGCACGGAGAGAGCTCATGAGCTTATCTGCTATGGCTTGGATGAAATTGCCAAAGTGCACAGAGTAATCAAACCAGAGCAACTCAAGACATTCTTCCCAGAAACCAACCTGGAAGACCTCAAAAGACCAAAGCACATTGAGCTGCTCATCAGTCACCGGGAGGGAAGACTTGCTCCACAAAGGGTGAAAGTGATTGGAGACCTTGTCCTTTGGGAAAGCCCATTAGGAAAGACAGTTGGAGGAGCAAATCCGGACCTCTTTGAAGATGTGGATACGACTGCGCATACATCTAAAACACACTTTGCATGATCCATGAGAACCTCAGCAGTGAAGTGTCACTGATGCACTGGAGTTCAAAGTTGAAACCACAGTTGCTGACAAAGAGTTCTTGGACTGGTGGAAATGGGACAGCATAGGAGCAGCCTGCGAGCCAAAGTGTGGAGGATGCCGGTGCGGCAACTGTCAACCAGGAGGCAAGGAAATGACTCTGAATGAGGAAAAAAGAGCCAGAATGGAGAATGGCATACACAGCTCAAGTCCATGAGATGGTGGAAAGAAGAGCAGCAAAGAAACTCACCAAAGCCATCACTGCAAGATGGAAAGGACCAGTATGGTATGTCAGCCGCTTGGTGGCGCCAAATCCGCACTCGCTTACAACACCCGTGCGACTGGTGTGGAACAGCAGCCAAAAGTTTAAAGGGCTCTGCATGAATGACCTTCTGCTGAAAGGGCCTGGCAATTTCAACTGATCTTTGAATTTGATTTGCCTGTGCAATTGCTTTATTTGGTAAAAAATGTGTAGTTTAATGATGTTAAATTATTATTGTTTAAAGCCATTCTGATGTAGAATTTAATCTACTCCTTTTGTTTGTGTTCAAGGTTATCAACCTATTCCTAATCCTACTCCGATTCCTATTCCTACTACTATTCTATGGTCTACTACTACAAATACTCAACTGTTTCAACAACCATCAAATCCATCTCAAAAGGAAAATAAAAACACCAGAACGGAACCGAGCTGTCCCTTTTGTACTGTTTGGGTTGAACAAGCCGTTTTCAAGTTTGGGCTGAGCTGAATGTACTTTAACACCAGGATAACTTGACAGTGTCCTCATCTTTTCTCACAAGGCTGGAACGTGCAATGACCAGTCTGCTTCCCTAATGTCAATATACTGATAAGCATGTGTGAGTGTTGTAGTGCAGAGGGTGGAACCTTGAGGAACAGACCACCGGACGTTTCTCAGATACTTCTTACAAACAATATTTTGTTAAACTGACCTCACACAACCTGAACTCTTATAGACATATGAATAATGAAATGAGGAATATCTATAACAATTTGTATTATCACACCCAGGCATGGACCTGCAACCCACTGAAAACGGGTCCCAGGAGTGGGTCGTGACCCATCAGTTGAGAATCACTGCTTTAGACCATGTGCATGTATTTGATCTCAACTGTAACATTAGCACGTTAACATACTCACAATGGCTTCTCTCACATGCCTGATGTTTAGCACGTTTAATATTTACAATGCTCACTATTAGTTTAATCTGGAAACGTACTGAACATTTCTAACACTAAATTAAATTGGCATTAGTTAGTCATAAGTTTTGCAGATATAAAGACAAATAAAAAACTGCAACTCATGATGGCAATTTAAAAGTCTGGTTCACAACAGTTATTACCATTCATTCTGAGATGGATATGAATATGTGCATTGAATTGAACCCGGTAGCTGTTCAATAGACATTTTAATCTTCACGTCATGGTAGCACTAGAGTAAAACTCAGGGAATCACCAATGTCATGATTAACGTTTATATTGATACAAGCTTTTTGTTTTTAAATTTGCTCATTTATTTGAGAGTAGGTTATGAACAAAAAATAATTACTGCCAGCAAACATGTTAAAGGAACAGAGTTGTTAACAGATAACCGTTAAGAGAAATGTAATGCAACCTGATTCCACAATGAACGCACACAATAATAAACCAGGAGCCATTGTATTTCAATAACTCATCAATAAGAAATCATTCATCCAAAAATAGCTGTATTCTGCAGAGGTGACTTAAAATGTGCAAATATATACAAAACAAACGCGACAATATGATGAGACAAGACTATAGAACCACACAAAAAGAGAAACAAAGAAAACACCTGGACAAAAGGAGAATAGATAAATAAATTAAATGACAAAAGACAAAATTAATTTTATTTGGATCCCTTCAATACTTCAAATAATTTGGTTGACAGGATGAACAGGAAGGCAAGCCACACACTCCAACATTTTAGAAAAAGTAACGAGGAAGGAATTATATGTATATATATATATATATATATATATATATATATATATATATATATATATATATTTGTAAACCGTATTATAGTCGCTGAATCTTCAAAGTTGTTCAATGATTTTGGAGTGTCTGGAATTTCTTCCTGTTTGTAATTTCCCCCATTTTCCAAAAGCACCCAACAGGTTTTTTGGTTGATAACGCAGAGAAACCAGCTGTGTCTCTGTTAGGTTGATGTACTGATGCATTTAGAAACTGAAAAAGACACATGACAGTTAGAGTGTTTAATATTCTTCCACTCTTCAGCAGTTTTTTCATGTCGTTCTGTGCCGCGTCGTAGTTTTGTAGCTATTTTTTCCCCCAATAGAAATTGAACGGAGGAAATGGGTTTGTGCTGGTGTCTCAAAGTTGGTGTGAGTAATGAAAATGGTTATAATGAAACTTTTGGAGAGTTGTTTTGTGTTTGGCAGAGCAAAGGAAGGATTAAAAAAACGAGGTTAACAAGGAAAGGAACAACTCATGACTTTAGAAATGCATTAACACTGCTTTCAAATTACACGGTCATGGTTGAATTAATTAAAAACACAAGTTTGTGTGCATGTTCCTTTTGTTTGTTTGTGCGTGCAGGCACACAATTTGTCTGTTATACTTGGCTGGTTTTGTTATTGTCATCAACTTCTGTTAAAACCCCAAAAATCGGCTTGCTTTTTCTGCCCTCAGAGCTCCCTGAAAGATTTTTTTTCCGCATTGAAGCATGCTCTGTTGTGTTGTGTTCCTGTAACAGTATGGAAAAGTCCATCTGGATTCTAACACATGTATGCTACCATGTGCTGGGATGACAGCACACAGAAATACACAGGGTTCAAGATGTGCTTGATTCATCTTTTGGGAATACATGGGCAGCCTCTGCTGTCACTAAGTAATATTAGCTTGGATCTGCAACGTATATTCATTTCTCGTCGATTGTGTTGGCCGTTGTTTAGCAGTTAAAAAAGACGGAGGAGACGCTCTGTCCTCTATTGTTACATAAGACAATACATGGTATTGGACGGCACTGGCGGTGTCAGCGCGCCGCCCTCGCGGTGCCGAGAGGCGCCCTGTCAGATGCTTCACATTCAGGCTCGCAGCTGCATGAGTGAGTGTCTTCGCCTCCGAGGAGATTTACCAGCGAGGCCACGTCACTGATGCTCGACAAGCATGACAAGCACATTAGAGTGTGGGTTGCAGTCGGAATAAGAATATCCTAATTTAAGCTCACTCATACAGTTTGCTCCCAAACACTGTGTGAGTTTAACTGTAAAAAAAATACATGTCTATGTTGGGCACCGATTTCAATTTTATTTGTATTTTATTTTAACAGTCCTAAAGTCGATGTGAACCCTAATCATTCTGATAGCAGTGCACTTATTGAAAACTCATTGACAGCTGCTATCAGTCAATCATTGCGAATCCATCCGCGATTTCGGGATTTCGCTGTACAGCACCATGCCGCCAGCGCTGACTGCAGGAGGTATGAACAGGTTTAACCAATAGAAAACCAACCTATGTTCAGGCCTCTGCTTGAAATTTGCATACCCAAACTTAAAAGGGTGTATCTCTGCAACCACTAGGGCTATTTGAATAATTGTGGTGTTATAATAAAAGGTACACATGTGAGATTTTGTTCAGATGTGTAAATATCAGTCTATATATGTTACTGGTTAAATGAAGATGACACAGCAAAAATGAAAAGGTTTCAGGTTCGCCGAGAAAAAAAGCACTTTCAGGATGATTATTTCTTTGGAATGATGCAGCTGTAAGGTCTAAACCTCTTCCAAATCATAGCACAATATGTGAACATTCTCTAACCCAACTCATAGCACAATATGTGAACATTCTCTAACCCAACTCATAGCACAATATGTGAACATTCTCTAACCCAACTCATAGCACAATATGTGAACATTCTCTAACACAAATCATAGCACAATATGTGAACAGTCTCTCTGCAAAGGTTGACTTTAATAAAGTGAAGCAGAATAAAGTTAGAGAGGGTTTAGTACAGAGAACATTCAGGCGAGGTCTCCAAAATTTACATTGGGGCACATTTGCGCACATCTGTACCAAACCATATACAGTATTTCACTTGTATATTACTTATGGTGTTCAATACATCCAAATACAGCAGTTAGGGGCTTTTTTTTCATAAAACAAGCTATGATTTACAGTTTTATATAACAATCTCTCAGTCTTCCACCCCTAGGAGTAAAAAAGTACAATATTTGTCTCTAATATCTGCCATAGGACTAGGGTGACCAGATTTGATTTTGTGAAAAAGAGGAGGGGGGAGGGGGGGGGGGGGGGGGGGGAGGAGAGAGAGAGAGAGGAGGAGGAGTACACTTCGTCGCGGGGGGGGGGGGGGGGGGTAGCAGTAGTGTGTAGCATGCAGTGACCAATGACAGTTCTCTCTACAGTCAGCTTGCGCAAGAAGGTGGAACGTGAGGGAGATACCATTTCCAAAACTTGTAAGGGGGTAATAACTATTTTCCCGGACGTAGCAAAATCCCGGACGTTTTTTTAATCCTTGCCGGACGTTTTTTTTAGGTCTCGAAAAGAGGACATGTCCGGGAAAAAGAGGACGTCTGGTCACCCTACATAGGACACACATACAGTACACACATGGCGTTAAATATGTGGCTGGTTTTAGTGTTGGGATCTCAAACCGGAGTCACAGCTGGAGCTCACTATACTCTGACGACACGGTTCCTTAAGTAGCGTTGTTAATGTTAGCCACAGCGCTAACCACGCTGCACTCCACCACTTCACATAACCAACTCAGACATGCCCGTAAAAAGAGCCACCGGCTTTTCAGTCGCCACCAGAGGTTACATTTATTTTTTTTCTGCTGCAGTTTGTAACTTTTGTCCACAGCCTCCGTATGGCTTCGCTAACAGCACCCGTAGGCCCACTGTACGTTTCACATTACATTTACACTCCTGTGGACTCACACTGCTTATTCAACTGAAAGGAATCCGTCCTCTTGCTTAAATTCAGCCTCAGGCTCAAAGACTCACTCCGCTTGCTTTTCCGTTTGAAGAGTGGCTTTGAAGCCCAATTTGTGGAGATCCGCCACTAAATGAAAAGCAGGAACAAATGGCTTGTTTTTTAAACGCGTTGAAGGATCTGATATGCATTTGGCAGGCAAGTGAAGGAAATGGACTACAACTACAAAAATAATGTGTTTTCTTTTAAAGTAGAATAATGTAGTTGATGCTTTCAAAATATAGTCACAAGCAATGATTACGGGGATAAAAGCAGAAGGAGTTAAAGACTCGTCTTGACCTCTGAAGCTTTCTGAAATCTATTCAAGATATTAAAGATTAATGCTCATTATTTAAAGCCAAATCTGTGCAGGGCCACGCCCTTCTTTGGCAACGCTGTCACCCTCTACTGGCTGATTTCAAAAACATTTTGGGGACAAGTCTCAACAATAGACTCAAGTGGACATAGTGGTCATGTTGTCACTCATTGGTTTGGGGCCTGCCGTTTTGAAGCCTCCAGTTTGACGTTTTGGCCGTCGCCATCTTGGCTTTTTGCAACCAGTGAGCGGAAGTGAGCATATTTTACTAAATGAGTATCATACTTAATTAAAAACTACTTAGAACTGGTGATTGAGATCATAAACTCATGTTTACAATTTTTACTGGAGCAATAAATCAATTCAGAAGTTTCAGTTTCTTATAGACTACGACACATCAGCCTTCTTTATGAAACCAGCGGAGTCGTCTCCTGCTGGTCAGTAGAGAGAATGCAAGTTTCAGGTACTTCTGTATTGGCTTCACTGGAGGTTGCCGCCTGTTTTAAACAGCTTAATTAAGTTGAGTTAACCCCCCAGTGGTCGATTTGAATGGAACTGTCAGGGCTTAGTCAAAGTACTTGTTTAACCACGTTTCCTGGTGATGTTCTGCCCTTTTGAAGTTCAATGGTCAATATCTTCAAAATGAAATAAGATATCAACAAGTTTAGATAGGCCCGCTCCAATAATAATATACAGAAAAGTCGGTGCAAATCAGATTGATTTAGGGGGAAATGTCAAAGAATTAAAAATGCTGATAGAAGTAGTCCGGCTGACATTAGTGGTTCATGAGTAATTATGTCCGTAGCAAGTTTTGTGTAAATCTGCGTAGTAGCAATGACTTTTCAAAGTTTACCTTTTAATTATAGCGATTGGGGTCATATTTCTTGAGTCGCACTTGCACACAATGTCCAATCATTGGTGAACATTTTAAGAAGTGTACTATTTTAGGAATTTGCGGAAACATTTCAAAAGAAAAGAAATTAATCGGCACAAAAAGAGGCTTCAACTCCTAATTAAAGACACAGATGCTTATGTGGACTAACGCAGAATAATGCATTTAATATCTCTGATTACGCAGCTTTGTGTCTAGTTTAGCGCATTTGTTTCAGGGCAAATACTCACAATCCAGCAGGAATGTAGGGACGATGCCATGATTTGCTCCAACAAAATCCTAATTGCAATTCCAATTGTTATTTTGTATCTAATAAAACTTTCCAAAAAGACAGCCGAGCTCATAATGCAATGTCAAATGATAAACTTGTCTGAAGCGCGCCTAGAATGAATTGGCAAGATCAAGAATTCAGTGTGTTAAATGTTCCTTTGGTCCCGAGTATAGCTTGCTGTTGTTTGTGCAAGAGAAGTGGAATTGCTTTGAGGATTGACATGCTTTGACATGCTTTGAGGATTGACATGTCTTCATGTCACGCAGACGAGTGAGATCCATTTTACACATACAGTAGCAATGACATGGTCCTCATTAATGTATAGTAAGTATTGACTATACTCAGCCTACATCACGATGACGTAAAGCGTCACCCTCAAAAGCGTATTATCAGCTCTGGTTATTGAGGATTCTTAAAAACACAACTTCCCTTTTAAACAGAGTCATTTTGGTGATTAATACACATCATTTGTAGCTAGGTTGTTGGAGTCATGGTCTGTATTTGTCCCCAAGCAACAGGCTCAGCTATCGCTCAGTGTTCTTGGTAATGGCAAAGTAAATGTGTTATTTGGTCAAAATACCTTTGAACATGGTGTTCGTTTGACATAATGATGGCACTTAAGGCTCAATCTATATTATACTTACACTTCCTCTCACACTCACACACAGTGAGTGTGAGAGAAAGAGAGAGCAACCAGAATACCAAAAAACAGATACCAAGTGAAAAAGAGACATTCAGAGATAACAAGAGACAGCTGCTCATTCCCATTTCAGGGTCCTCTGAAGGATGAATCGCACAAAGGTGGGTCCTTGAGAGGAGCTGAAGGCCAATGTGACATTGCTCCTCCTCCACCAAATGAGAGAGTAACTTCACAGAGAGCTGAACTGCTGGTAGAATTAGCTGCCGTTCACATGCCAGCCGAGCCACTTTTCACTGTGGCGCCTGCTATTGCTCATCTGTTGCTGCAATTTAGCAAGAAGCCTCAATGACTAAGATAATCAAAGATAAAACAAAGAAAAATAGATTGCCGGCAATATCCGGGTTGTCCTGCACTGAATTGATTAATTTCTCCTCCATATATTTACCATGGATTGATATTTACCGAAAAGAAAAGATATCTGCCAGCTGTAATTGGTTGTTCCTTGTCACATGACATGGGGTGCGCACCGCGACGGCAACAGTGGCGGGCCGTGCTTTTTCGACCTAGGCCTTCTGTGCCGTCTGATATTGTTTACATAAATACGAGCATGACGGGATGCTGAGTCATTAACGGACAATGCATGTAGTTCACATCAACAAGAACCTTTAGTCACATTTAGTTATGTATCTGAGGGTTTATCTTGCGCCTATACTTCACTTTATTAATAAAACAACAACACGATGCTGCATAGTTTGCACAAGACGGCAACCACTGTTATTCTCGTTCCACACTTCACTAGAACATTTCCTCTCCTCTCCTTCCGTTTTTCCCTTCACAATAAAAGCCCCAGAAACTTCCTAGAGAACTGTCCAAGTACTCAATATAATAGCGTTATAACAAAACATGACAAAACAATCCAACAAAACTGCTAAAACCCCACACCTCTCTGCAGCCGCAGAAGCAACCAAACTCCCAGCTGTTCTTCCAGCTGTTCTCCCTGCGCTGTCTCTCAGTCAACCACACCACAAGCACCCACCGACGAAGCCACCACCACACCCGAGGTGGCTTGGAAAACATTACATTACATGTCATTTAGCTGACGCTTTTATCCAAAGTGACTTACAGGTCTGGCAGCAGGTCTGACATGACGGCGTGGAGCGTCTGCATGCTCCTGTAAACAGCTGGCTGGAGATACACTGCAGATGTCGAAAACTGGTCTTATTTCCCTGCCTGTATCTTGGAGGACACTTTGACATTGGATGGACTTGGTTGGCCTGAGGATGAATTGAGTCTTGGAATTGGATTTTTTTCTACCTGTTGCACAAGAAATTGTGACTCAGAACTCAGACAAAAATCATGTACCCCTTTTTTTTGTTTTTGCTGGAGCACATGGCAAGTGTCACAGTGAGTTACTGTATGTATCAATTCAGTCACATGGTGTGTGTGTGTGTGTGTGTGTGTGTGTGTGTGTGTGTTTGTTTGTGTGGCCCATTTCTCCAGGAAAGGACTGACCAACTCCCAATGTTTGCTTCCGCCACCGGTCACACTAAATGTGCTTCCGCTCTATGAATTATGACTGTCGAAATGATATATTTTGGTCATATCACGGACTCAGTCGTGATTCCCGTTAACCTTTAAAGTGCTAATAAGGATGTTTTGAAGTGGGGTTGTGTGAGGTACCATATTCAGTGTATTGACGGTCGCCGTGCCTCTAGTTTGCCGCAAACAGAAAGCAGCAGGAGCATTGGAGCAAAGCAAAGCACTGCTGTGGGCGGGGCAGCAGCAGCAGACTAGGACAGTGGTTCTCAAACGGGGGTACATGTACCCCTGGAGGTACGTGAAGGCACTCCAGGGGGTATGTGAGATTTAAAAAATATATATTTAAAATGAACATTCATTAAAAAATCCTTTAAAAATATATATTTAATAAATAGTCCATTGAAATGTAAGTGTAAGTTCATAAACAGAATTGTATATATTCTATATAAAATCAGACACTGATGGCACAGCGCTGTGTCTTTTTTTCAACCAACAACTTGGCTGAACAAATATTTCACAGGAGGTTCATCACTGAAAAAAGGTTGAGAACCACTGGACTAGGATATGACTATCACTTGAAGTGTACGCTATTTTCAGAATATTTACACTGCTTTACCTTAGTGGTAGTATAGCAATCTACTCTCTTCAAAGCTCTAAAAAAAAAACAATAATTTTACACCAGGGAACATGGAAGTTGTTGACAGCCGCATCAGTCGGTACACACAAACTAACTAAGCAAAATCTGTCTCCTGCGAAAAAATAAATAAAATGTTTTGGTCAAAGGAGCTTTGAAGAAAGCATAGATGCTTATAACAGCTGCAGTTCCCCGTCTATAAGGCCTGTCTGACAGTCAGGGAAAGCAGCGTATATATTCTGAATATGCCATTTTGGGGGTGTCTAAAATGGTTCTGTTGCTCGCTGTCTGCTGAATTTGACTGCCAGGCTTTCCTGTTGGTCTGTTTCTCCAAACTGGGGGCGTGCTGGCCGCCATCTACTGAAGATCTTACACTGACTCCATGCAACCCCACTTCAAAATGTTGGCACTTTCCCTTTAAAATATGTAAAAAAATATATAATGTAAAACCAGATTCAAAATCATTCTGCCAGGATCAACAAAATCATACAGGGGAACATTTGGGAACATGGCACTATGTTAACATCCCTTCATGCGTTGTATGTTGCATTATTTATGAAGAGCCTGTCAACCGCAGTCTTAAGCTACTCTTTGAACTGGAGTTAACAAGGAGATGGGAGCATGTTTAGATGCAGCTCGGATCAGATGGGATCTGCTAAGATCACAGCTAATCTGGCTGGATCAGAAATGCCGGTTTACCACAGTCCACACACAGAGAGAGAGAGAGAGAGAGAGAGAGAGAGCCTTGGCAGTGGGCATATCCAAATGTGTGTGTTTGTGTGTGTGACTCACACAGACGAGCTTACACACACACACACACACACACACACACCGGCACACAAACGCATTAATGCATACTCGGGATTTGAATGGCTACTAAACAAAAACCAATAAGCAAGGCTTCCTTTTGTATTCAGCTGCTGATTTTGCGCCAGGGTCAAAATCAAAATATTCATATTCATATTTTTTTTATATTACATAATAAATATTCACTGTTTCTCCGAGGTTTGTATTCTCATCAAGTGGGAAAATAAAACGTGGGAAGAGAAGATGAAACACAATGTTCTATGTTAGTCACTGAATATTTACTTTAGCAGACGTAGGGTACACATTTACACAACATGCTTTGGCTGCTGAACAAGCAGCGCACGTGCATGCTCAGGATACACAGTCGTACATTCTGTCATGACAGTCTGCGGTGAAATCAGTCGATTTGCTTCTCTCGTTGTATTCCCAGCTCTGTAGCCGAGCGTCTCCCCTTTGTACTGTTGTAGGGAATGAACATCCTCCTCCCTCCAGGACGCCGTCCTCACCCAGAGGAATAGCATCAGTGCTTTGGGAGCTGAATCGGCTCGAAAACTGTTTCTTTTTTTCAATTTTTGTTTAGTTTTTCTTCTTTTCTTCATTATTTATGATAGCCCTGCCAGCACAGTCATGGGAAATGATGGATCAGAAAAGGGTACCGTGGAGGAGCAAGAGAATGCTAAAAAGATCATAGAATAATATAAAAATAAGAGAGACACTGTCAAAGGCTGAGTGAGATAACTCTGGAAGACGGATTAAGGCGAGCGGGGAGTATTCGAGGAAAAGCAAGAGAGATACGGAGCGCCTGAGCCGGCTTCAGAGGACCAGCCAGGCCAAATGGGGAGCAGGAGAGAAATGGAGATGAAAGAGATCATCTCTGATACCGACAGACAGAGGAGATGACAGAAAACTGTGTGCCTGGCATTTGATAAGCTTCATTTATAACCCCAGTAACTCAGTTCCTCTCGCGCCTCTTCCAATTACTAGGGGAAGTCGACCTGTTAACGGGCTTATCGACCGGCTCCACACCTGTCTCGCGAGTGTGAACCCTGTTTAGCACAACAGGGTGTGGGGGGTTGATGTGCAGTGCTTTCCCCAAAACAAGTCTCTCACCTGACACATGGCGGAGGCTGAACCATCGCTCTCGAAGCTGCCCTCGGACGATAAGAGATGTGCTCCTCGCAGAGCAGAGTGCGGACACTTGCAGAGGTTGGTGCGCGTCCTCGAAAAGGTGGCTACGTCCCATACAGCTGTTGTCCCATTGGATTTCAAGCCGTTTCAAGCCCATTTCTCATTCCCAAGACTGTATATGCATGGAAAGAGCAGAAATTGACACGTGTTGCTGCTTTTAGTCGGAAAACGTAAGAAATATGTACGCTAACTTTTTGTATGTTACAAATTCAATTCAATTCAGTTTATTTTATATAGCCCAACATCACAAATAAAAAAATTTCCTCTGAGGGCTTTACCATCTGTACACATAACTGTCCCGGGACCTCACATCGGATCAGGAAAAACTCCCCAAATAAAGATAGTAAAAACCCTTTCACAGGGAAAAAAGGGAAGAAACCTGAGGGAGAGCAACAGAAGAGGATCCCTCTCCCCGGATGGACAGAAGCAATAGATGTCATGTGACCAGAATGAACAACGTAACAGAGTTACAGCACATTACATGAATATGACAGAAATTAGTCATATAATGAGTAGTAGGCATGGTCCATGATCCAGATAACCACGATCCATGAAGCAGAAGGAGGGAGAGAGGGGGGGCATCAGCAGGAGGCAGGACCGGTTCCAGACAGCCACAATCCATGGAAACTTGAGGCGAGGAAGCACAGAGGCTCCCGGAAAAAAACAAAAAAGTGGAGTTAGTAATGTGCATAGAAGTAGAGAAACCGTTGTAGCATTCAAATAGTGGATGTGAAATGACAAACGCAGGACTTTCAACCAGGAGAAGACTGGTATTCAAGACCGTTTTTCGTGTCCAAAAGTGTTTTTTAATTACATTTTACCGTTACGTTAGTAATGTTTGTGGCGTGTTTTCTGTACGTAGATTGTTAACGTTTTGCCTAGTTTGCATACTTATTTTAAGCCCAACCGTGATATTTGTCCTTAACCTTTCAAAGTGGTTATGTTGTCTAAACATAACTACCTTACTGTGACTATAGCAGAGTGTCATAGTTTGACATGTTTGGCCACCCAGGCCATTAGAAAGTGACACCAGTGGGCCCTGAACTATCCTCAGCATGTGACGGGCGTGTTGCTCTACTCATAGTAAAACAATGACGCAGCCAGTGCAGAGAAGCCTTAATGCTGTGGGTGGCTCAGCCCAAGCAAGATCCCAAATTCCTTCTGACTTGATCATCTGTATTTGATCAATACCTTCCTTCGGTTTGTGAGAGTGATACATTTATCTCGCCCAGAAAGTCATTAGCGGTGCCGAAGAGCTTCATTTAGTTAACCCGCCCTCCTTTGTGAAGATGACGGACTGCGTGTCTGCTGAGGAGATGAGTAAATACGGAGTGGAAATGTAGATAACTAAGTTTTGTCGGTGGAGAGGAACACTAAGAAAGATGGATAACGGTGGCCTTTTTTTTTCGTTTTTTCTTCTTCTCTCCCTCGGAAAGCTTGATGACGTCTTTGTGCCCGTTCTCGGTGTAAAATAACGTGTGGCCCCGTTCTCAGCCTGGGTGGAGTTTCCACATCAAGGGAAGTCGATTTTTAGACACTGAGGGAAAATTTACGAGGCAGGAAACAAATGGATCTAAAACAGAAGAGTTGGACAGAACGCAGGAGCCGCTTCTGTGTATCCGCTTAGAGTGCGGAAAACAAATCAGTATGTGTCGGGTTGCTTCTGTTTGCATGTTTACCGAAACAACCTGACAGTGATAAAGAGACAATGGCACACCATTTGGGTTCAGGCAGTCAGTCAGTCCTCAGATGGGCTGGAAGAACTAATGCTTCACAAACATCTGTGTCGAAGGTTACTGATCTAATGAGGCCTCCGCAAACAGAAGCCATTTTCACCCTCCCGTCTCCTATAGCTGAAAGCACAGCCTATCAAACTACCGAGTTAATAGACGCCGTGTTATCAAAGTGTCAGTCGTTCTTCAAATCAAACCAACAATAATGGCTCTTTATTCTATTTTCAACGCTTAATCTTAAAAAATACCACACATTTCGTGCATAACAAGACCAGGGTTGTGAGTCGCCGTCGTCTTCCTTCGTCCAGCTCAGACAGGAAGAGAGAGGCCGTTTGTCAGTGGAAGTTGGACGCAAGCTCTCCTTCAGTTTGAGCTTGTATCATATAACGTGTGTTTGCGTTTCCCCTGTCAGGAAGGATGTTTCATTACAGTGTACCTGTCCGGTGATTAAGCATCAATAAACCCACAATTAAAAAGCTATCAGTCTAAAGCTCCCTCGACGCGTGCGGTCGGGGTTAAACTCGTCTCGCTGCCTCCGTTCTGGTTCCCGAGACACAGTCCAAATGAAGTGAAACCTGAGGGGAGTTTTGTGGAGGAATAAAAATGTCCTCGCTGCTGCTTTCAACTTAAACAGCAATCCCATGGATCTTTGGGGGATTTAGACGGTGAAATTGTAATAAGATTCAGTCTTTGAGTGAAAGTCTCTTCGTGGAAGATGGAAATGTCACCACGGCCCACGACCGGAGGCTTTCTAGTCCAGGACTGTTGTGCATGCTTATGCAAGTCACAGTTTGTAATAACAATATTCGTACATGTGCCCATCACCCGTTTCATTTCTTAGACTATACATATTCTTAAAGGACTTTTAAATGTATGTTGCACTTATTTATACACTTGTTACAAGTACGTTTGCATATGTAAGTACATTGGTACATTTTGCTAACTGTATAATCCACCTGGCAAGACATCCAGTAAATATTACTCACTGTGGATTACTTTACGTTGGTTGCTGCTGAACGCAGTGTGGAGCCTCAGTGCCTTCATGAGCTGAGCTTTTAGTTAAGGAACGAAACGACGCCTCAAGAAACTCAATTACGAAATATCATCTATTCATTATTATTATGAACTTCATAATGCTAGCTCCAAGCATAATTGAAAATACTAATGTCAAGTTTTTTTTTTCTCTCAAGACACTGATTTGGGGATTTAAAAAAGTGAGACTGCAGCCTTTAAACCCCTAAAGTAACATAAATGCACTAAATGGGATTAGCATTGACAGATATTATTGTATGCAAATGTTGCTAGATAACGTCTAACCTCATCCCTGCGGAGGAGGGCGAGCTACCTCGCTAACTAGCCAGCTATCCATCTCCAGAGCAGCGTCTATTCCCCGGAGAGCTTCTGCTGCTGTTGTTGTTAGACATTATGGTTTAGTCAAGTGACTGCGGAAAACTACTTCTATTGACTTTTACTAAGTTCGGTCATGGCGAACAAAAGTTGTCGTATATATATATATATATATATATATATATATATATATATATATATACATACATATATATAAATAATAGAAAAGTTGAATGTATGTTTTGGGGCATACTTGGCTTTTCGTAAACTTTTTCAGTGTATAACAAAAACTCCTAGTCTTTAAAACTCATGCTGAGACGCACCAGTGGGAGTTCCAGTGAGAGTCCCTGGAGCTGTGGTTGTTTTAGTCTGCAGCCTTGAACAGGAAGCAGTGGGGCCCTTCTGTAGCCTTCGCCAGCAGCAGCAGCAGCAGCAGCAGCAGCACTTTCCCTGGCCTCGACAACATCTAAATGTGCTTGTACAAGGTCACATTGTCCCAGAATGACAGAACTGGCCTGAACGCAGATCCCAGTCCGAGCGTCTGCTCAGAACACGCTCCAAAGCCCGTGAGCCGCGATCGGTGTTCCGGGCAGGTCGTCAGTTTGTTGTAACACTTAATTTGACCTATCAGCATCGCCGTCGGCGACATGAATCAGCGGGGGAATTTTGGCTCGGCTCTTGACGGCGTTGGCACCGGGGGCCCGTGCAACATCTGGCCTTCCCGTGCAGAGGTTGGGTCACGTTGATTGTTGATGGGTTTTATCGGTTTGAACATGCACACACACAGCGCCCGACCCGGCTCGCCATCAGTCTTTTTCTCTCTCACTTGCTCACTAACGCACACAGCAAACCCTCACACACACACACACACACACACACACACACTGTAAGCTCAGCGAGGGTGGTATGGTTTCTCTCACAGCGGGCTCATCCAGCTTCTCCTGATGTGAACTGATGAGGCCTGTCAGCGCTTAGCGCACCATGCTAATCTCATCACACTGCTTGCGGATGGGGGCCTCAGCGCTAGCTCATCCGCTGGCCCCGGCCCTAATGTTATGAACTCACATAGCGATGCGTCTCACCTAATGGCATTAATGTCAAACGGTTTGATAAAGACGGGTAGCCTCCAACATGATTAGCTCTGTTACTCCCACCGCGTGCCAGACAGACCTCCCGCCACCCGCTGAGATGTAAGGAACGCGCTAACGCTCGTGTGAAAGGACAGGAAGACCGAACTGACCTGCTGTAGAGGAAGAGGGGGAGAAAGATAGCACGAGAGGCAGATGCAGTCAAATGCCACCGTAAAATGTCATATTTTAGTGCCTTGACCTTCATCGTTATTGGCTTTCCCCGACACTAAAACTGTTATTACCACGGTATGACCACATTGTCACCGTCTGTGTCTCGGTAGTGTACAGCATTAAAAGTGTACACCTTTCCTCTTATTAATTTGGATCTATTAGTCAGTTAGCGCAGTTTCAAGGTCTGTGTGGAATTTTCGCAGTGAAACGTCCTTCTGACAAGATGAAAACATCTCTGTACGATATCGTCTGCGTCCTTGGCTTTTCTGTTGTTGGAGGTTGTTTCTGTGCGACTTTGTCTTTTTACACTTTCTTCTTTCTCTCTTTGAAACCACGCAGGCAGCAGGTGTGTAAATACCTGTTGATTCAAGTTGGCAAGCCTGTGTTTTTTGCGCGAACAAACACATTTTATATGTCCCTCATTTGATTCCTCCGTTTAATTTATGCACGTTATGTTCTTACGTTATTGGCCAGGCTTTATTGCGTTCTGGTCTTTGAAAAATGGTGCATACACTCACGTGATTGATTTCATCAGAGCCACCTAATGTAGTTTGTAGATATATGCTACTCATCATGACGGTAAACCAGAGAATCGCTCCAGTCTCTAAAGACTCGCTCAAGCTTCAGTCGTGTGTCGACAGCAAAGCAGCCACAGCAGAATATTCCATATTAAGAGTCCAGCAACAGGCGAATGTTGGTTTTATCATCCAAAACGCACACAATACATATTACTCCAAACTATGATTTGGAAATAACTGCCACTACTTTAACAACAGGCATTTTTAGACATAACAACTTTACTTATTCAATACATTTACGTAGAATGCAGTGGCGGGCCGTGGATTTTTTTACCTGCGCAGGTGTATTTGTGAAAAACAATGAAATTATAAAATAGCTGTAACTTTTAATTATAAAATAAAATACAATTCTTTTTAATTTTTTTTATTTAAACTTTGTGATTCTGTTTAGGCCAGCAGAGAAGGCTTAGTAGGCCCTAACGGCCCGCCACTGGTAGAACGTGAGACTCAACAGAAAAAACACGTCTACAGCGAGTATAACATGGGGAAAATATAAATGATCTTCTTGAGACTCATATGAATATTTCAACTGCTGGAATATAACCTGAAAAAGTACTAACTAACTAAATTAGTTTGACACTTATAGTGACTAGTAACTTTTTTACATATGAAAACATGTGCTTATATGATAAGATGCAGTATAAGAACCCGGACCCATTTCTCCTTCAAGGAAAATTATGGGGGTCATAATACAGACTAAATAGACCACGTAGAACACATTTCTGACATTGTTTTCAAAATATTGTCACATTTTTGAAATGTCACATTGGGCGTTAATGGTAAACAAAAATGGTATTAACAACTACATAATTACAACATGATGTTTTGGTTTACATTTGTTTTAATATGCTTTGGATTGAACAATATAAAATATTTTTATCTGATTTGTTTTATATCAGTTTCTTCAAGAAATGTGCTCACAGCAGGTTCAATACATTACATGACATGTTAATTAAGCATTATAATTCTTAAAATGGGTACATATTACCTTTAACAATGAAAAACAAGCTTTTTAAATTCAGCATTTTCTTCAGCTCTGTCACAACCTGGATCCACATTATGAACTAAACATATTCAAATGCTATAACATTTAGTCATTGAAAAAAAGTTATATTCTATTTTAGAAAGGACCCATTAGCTTATAATGCTTCAGTAGCATTACGTGTCCAGGGCCTTTACTTGTAGTACTACATACACTATGGCAGTGGTTCTCAAATGGGAGTCCGCGTACCCCTGGGGGTACGTGAAGGCACTCCAGGGAGTACGTGAGAAAAAAAAATAGTTATTTAATAAATATTCAATAAAACATAAGTGTGTGTTCATAAACTGAATTTTATATTAAGTAGGTTATTTAATTTAATTATCCTAATACCCAGTCTCCCCCATATCAGGATGGTTTGACCCAACCTGGCACGCTACCTGTCATTACCCGTCTATTTATCACTGCTGCCTTTAAAACTCAAACAATGAATTTTTGGTTGAAGCGTAGCAGCAATGCTGCTGAAAACACAAAGACATTTTTTATGTTGTCAACACCTTCTTCTGTGGAAACGGCACATCTGCACGGACGCAGCGGCTTCAATGACGGGCAGCAAGAGAGGAATCATAGCGCGCATTAAAAAATAAAACCCCGACGTGAAGTGGACTCACTGTGTCATACACAGGGAAGCATTGGCATGCAAGAAAATGAGCGCTGTGTTACATGGCGTTTTGAACGACAGCGTCAAAGTGATCAACTTCATAAAGTCAAGACCACGCAATGCACGCCTGTTTCGCCGCCTCTGTGAAAACAAACAACTGCTGCTGCGCTCTGAAGTGCGCTGGCTCTCTCAACCGGCTGTTGGAATTACGATCTGAAGTACACACCTTTCTGATCGAGCACAGGTCTCCCCATGCCACCTTGTTCCAGGACACAGACTGGCTTGCAAAGCTGTGCTATCTGGCAGATATATTCAGCAAACTGAACAGACTGAATGTGTCTATGCAGGGCAAAGAGACCAGCATGTTAAACCTGTGACCAGGTGGGTGGCTTCCCGAAGAAGGCAGAGCTGTGGAGAAGGAGATTCCACCTGCTTTCCTCAGGTGGAGGATTTTCTCTCTAGTGAGGATGTGGACAGAGCTCCAGTCAAGTCGGTCATAGTGGGACATTTGACCAACTTGATTAAAGATTTTCATTCCTACTTTCCTCACATGGAGGATACATCTGCACAGCTGGATTGGGTGAGAAACCCATTTCTCTTGTCTGAAGCAAACGGAAGTAGGCTACCTGTCACTTATCAAGAAAAACTCCTGGAAGTGTCATCTGACCGTGGCCTCCACATGAAGTTTGCCACATCCACACTCACACAGTTTTGGGTGTGTGTGAAGCAGGAGCACCCTGACCTGGGACAGAAAGCTTTGGAGCAGCTACTACCCTTTGACTCCACATCTGTATGTGAGGCCTCCTTCTCTGCAATGACTGATCAAAACAAAGCAAAGAAACAGACTGTGCCTGGAGAAGAGCTTCATCACAGTAGTTGCCTCCCTGCCACCAAGACTGACAAAGATCCTCAGTGAAGAACAAGTTTCTCACTAAAATGTAAATGCAAAATCATTTACATAAACCCGACACTGATGGCACAGCGCTGTGTATTACTACTTCTTTTTTTTACCAAAAATGATTTGCGCTGGTTAGGGGGTACTTAAAAATTCACAGAGGTACATCACTGAAAAAAGGTTGCGAACCACTGCACTATGGTATATCTACTTTGACTTAAGTAATGGATCTGAGTACTTCTTCCACTACTGAATATTTCTAAATTCACTTAAATCAGAGTTTGTGGATTCAGCACGTTTGTTTTAGCTTTCATGTCCAAATCACTGGCGGAGAGGAGAGATAGCCAATATGTGTTTGAAAATGTATCTCTCCTCCCAGAAAATCCCTGTGGATAATCTCTCCGTCACTCTTTCACTATGTCTTTTATTCCCTATCAAGCTGGGTGCTGACGTGATGCAACAGATCAAGGAGAGGGATAAACTCTCTTTTCTGGCTTTAATGCACACTACCAAACGTTCCTTGTCTCAAATTAAATCGCCCCGAGGTGCAACATTGTTTAACATTGCATTATAGTTTCATTTGTGAGTGAAGAATATATATATTTTTCCATTAAAAAAAGTAGTGATATGCCTTATTAAACGTCCGATGTTCACATCACTGTATAGATGAAGTAGACGTAGTCACACCGCGATCAGCAGTTAAGCAGCAGGCGTAGCTACAAAATCCACGGCCTGCCATTGCATATCCGCGAATGTACGTGGGCATTAAAGTAATCGTGGAACTAAAGTCCAACACACAGTCTAAACACAATGAGACATTTAAAACCCAAGCTTCCTACCTGGTCAGAAGTTTAGCGAGGGGAGGGGACCGTGTCGGGTCAGACGCACACGAGACCGGCGGCGTTCAGCTTGGTGTGAGAACATGGCACTGAGCAAGCGGCCCTTGTGTTTATTAGTGCTGTGAAAGAATGAGCCGCAGTTAAAACCATAATCAATGCTCCGAAGCATGCTTAAATATAGAGGTGGTGTGTGCTCACCTGTTCGAGAGCAATTTGGCCCATTTTAAGCTAATTAGTCTCTCATAATCAAGCCTGTTATACACAGGAACGCTATTATCCACTTAGCAGCTCTAAAACAGCATAGATAAACAACTATTTCGGCTTTTTTTTTTGCCAGTTTGTGTGTGTGTTGGTACAGTGAGTGAAAAGTGCTCGGTTGTTGTTAAATGGCGTAACAAGTGTTTGATTCCTAGCGGCGCGACCTCTTGGCATGGAGTCGGCCTCTTGCGTTGTGGCCAACTCGCTGTGTCAGAAGTCGCCGCTTTGATACCGAGCCCGCCTCTCCTAAGGGTTAATTTTATGGATCACTAACCACGCTTCGGTTCCAGACATCCAAAGAGTTGCTCGTGTTCGTTTTGCATGAATTGGCAGTGTTCTCAATTTGCAATTCCTGGAGGACGGCGGCGGACATTTTTCTTTCTTTTTCCCCATCACCCGCAACCTATTTTTTTTTTAGCTCCAGAGGAAGCAAACAAGACGCATTAAAAAAAAAAAAAAAAAAAGACACAATAAATAATCTGAAAGGTTTGAACTTGTAACCCCCTATTTGCAGTCGACTCCAGATGCTGAGCTCACCCGAGACTGCTTTTGTGTCCTCCATCTCTCTCACCCGTCTCTCCCGTCCTCGCTCTCCCACATTCTTGCAGGGGTCATTGGTTTTCTTTAGTTCCACCGCAATGACTGAGAGGCACAGAAACACACAGGCCGTTTCTCAATACCAAGTACGCTAAGTCCAGACTTGTGAACTTTTGAAGTTTGGACTTTGGAGTCCAGACTCTCAAGGATGGGAGGACACAGGACGGTCTTTCTGCAATTGCAACAGCAGCTGACTTGATGACGTCACCACCTCAGCTGTCGTTGTCATGAGTTACTCTGATTCTTCACTGTAAAGTATTTTTACAGTCAAACAAAATATGACAACCCTGCTTTTTTTGCACTGGTTTCACAGACATACACATATCATTGTATATATATAGTGTGCATAAATATATATATATATATATATATATATATATATATATATATATATATATATACACACACTCACCTAAAGGATTATTAGGAACACCATACTAATACTGTGTTTGACCCCCTTTCGCCTTCAGAACTGCCTTAATTCTATGTGGCATTGATTCGACAAGGTGCTGAAAGCATTCTTTAGAAATGTTGGCCCATATTGATAGGATAGCATCTTGCAGTTGATGGAGATTTGTGGGATGCACATCCAGGGCACAAAGCTCCCGTTCCACCACATCCCAAAGATGCTCTATTGGGTTGAGATCTGGTGACTGTGGGGGCCATTTTAGTAGAGTGAACTCATTGTCATGTTCAAGAAACCACTTTGAAATGATTGGAGCTTTGTGACATGGTGCATCATCCTGCTGGAAGTAGCCATCAGAGGATGGGTACATGGTGGCCATAAAGGGATGGACATGGTCAGAAACAATGCTCAGGTAGGCCGTGGCATTTAAACGATGCCCAATTGGCACTAAGGGGCCTAAAGTGTGCCAAGAAAACATCCCCCACACCATTACACCACCACCAGCAGCCTGCACAGTGGTAACAAGGCATGATGGATCCATGTTCTCATTCTGTTTACGCCAAATTCTGACTCTACCATCTGAATGTCTCAACAGAAATCGAGACTCATCAGACCAGGCAACATTTTTCCAGTCTTCAACTGTCCAATTTTGGTGAGCTCTTGCACATTGTAGCCTCTTTTTCCTATTTGTAGTGGAGATGAGTGGTACCCGGTGGGGTCTTCTGCTGTTGTAGCCCATCCGCCTCAAGGTTGTGCGTGTTGTGGCTTCACAAATGCTTTGCTGCATACCTCGGTTGTAACGAGTGGTTATTTCAGTCAAAGTTGCTCTTCTATCAGCTTGAATCAGTCGGCCCATTCTCCTCTGACCTCTAGCATCAACAAGGCATTTTCGCCCACAGGACTGCCGCATGCTGGATGTTTTTCCCTTTTCACACCATTCTTTGTAAACCCTAGAAATGGTTGTGCGTGAAAATCCCAGTAACTGAGCAGATTGTGAAATACTCAGACCGGCCCGTCTGGCACCAACAACCATGCCACGCTCAAAATTGCTTAAATCACCTTTCTTTCCCATTCTGACATTCAGTTTGGAGTTCAGGAGATTGTCTTGGTGTTCCTAATAATCCTTTAGGTGAGTGTATATATATATGTATACACAGATACACATATCATTGTATGTACATATACGTATATATTATTGTGTTTATAATATATATATATATATATATATATATATATATATATATATATATATATATATATATATATACACAGATACACATATCCTTGTATATATATTGTGTTTATAAATATGTATTTTATATACTTATATAGATACACATAATTGTATATAATATGTTTATAAATATGTATTTTATATATATATACTTATATTTATATAGATACACATATAATTGTAAACAATTCGGTCAAAAGTAATAAGACTGTAGTTCAAAGTAAAAGTTAAATTAAAATCTTAAGTTATAAATCGTAACCTTTCCCTCAGTCAAACTGATGTAATGTGACTGAATAAATAATAAAGATTGCTTGTTAGATCCTCAAAGTCAATTTATATCTCATGTTTAATCGATACGGAGACATCGGAGCCAGCGGATCATTTCAAAAAGTCCGGCCGGGATCAGGCTGCTCTCGGCGGGCAGCAGAGCGCTGACGGCCCGGTGCTGCGGGGCTCACGGTCCCTCAGCAGGACCTCAACCCGTCGGCGTATCTTTTGAATTAAGCAGATTTTTGACAAACCAACCACAGATTTGATGCTTAAACAACTAACTTCTCGCCTGAAAATATCCTAAAATTACATTTTGTGACTCAACAACGGTAGTATTCAGAGAATGTCAACTTTCAGTTGTGAGTTTTCTCATCCGCCATTGTTCCCCGTTTGCTTGTCCGAAATGCATTCTGGGATATTGGCTCTCTCAAGTACGCTCAAGCCTGCTCTGATGCATCCCCGGTAAAATGGGAGGATCAAGTCACATCCGGGCATTTTCACCGTGCTTGGCGAGAAGCGGACTTTTGAATTGGAACAGTACTTGGGCCGCGACTGATGACGTTTCACGAGTCCACGAGAACACAAGTACAGAGAAGAACGCTGATTGAGAAACGGCTACTGTTATTTGGCAGAGCATACCTTGAGACCATAAAGGTGTGCACACTTCACCCATTTATTTAAATTCACCCATTTATAGCAGATTTGTGACCGCCTCATGGAGAGTAAATTCATCCTGATTAGTGTCTTCATGTGCTCTATAAAGCCCACATTATTTCCCTATCTGTCTGCCGTCAACGTCGTATTTAATAGTCCCTCCAAAGCCACTATACTGTGTGTGTGTGTGTGGCTGTTTTCTATGATTGCTGGGTACATCCTCGACCTCCCTATCCCATCTCATCTGTCTCGCTGCCCGTCTCCTCTTTGTTTCTCACCTACGCTCCCCCTCGCTGTTACGTTCCCCCGGAGTCGTGATCCCAACTTCGCTCCAGCTGCACTTTCTAAAAGACTTTCCAACGGGGCTTTCCTCACTGGGCTCGTCTCGGTCCGCTCACCGCTGAGGTTTTGTTTTTTTATTTTGAATTACTCCAATCGGAAAAGGGAACGCATTTAAATGGACTCGAACTTGTACATCGCTTTTTTAGTCTTCCGACCACTCAAAGTGATTTTAACACTACTCATCATTCACACACTGATGGGAGGAGCTACCATGCAAGGTCCCACCTGCCTAGCTAGCTGACCATTCATACACTATAGGAACAGCCTGCGAGGGGAAATCGGGGTTAAGTGTCTCGCCCAAGGTCACATCGACATGGACTAGAGGAGCCGGGAATATCGAACCCTGTTCCGCTCCCACTCGTCAGTTTCCAATTGTTATACACATATAATGAGAGAGGGCAAGCTCAAATCGCGGCACCGGCAGCTTGTACAGACACTTCCTGTGGCATTTCTGAAGTCAATGTTCAATATTGCGTGCATGTCAAACCAGCATCTTCAGTGTTTCCCCTCCCGTTATATCAGGGGGCCTCCGGCCTGTACTTTAAGGTTCTCTTTCCTATAGAACAGGTCTACACCTTGTTCTGTTACTAAACAAACTAAACGGCCGTATGTTATTGATCGTATCTATGACCGCATGTCTTTTATGTCTCTATGGTCGCACGGCGGAGTTCCGCCCCGATGCGCTGCACACAGGTGAGCACACAGCGGACAGAGGGAGAGAGAGAGAGACAGAGAGAGAGAGCGGCGAAAAATATGTTGCGTGCTTTTCACAATGGGATTTGCTGCTTTAAGCTATCAGTATTTTAAGCTATCAGCGATCACTTGTAAAGCCTAACAGTTCATGTATTTGCAGGTCAAGACAAAGAGCCTGCGGCACTGACTTTGCATATCGAGGCTCTGGAAATATTCTTCCAAAAGCCTGAAAAACACTGCAGTGACAACGCCTGCACACTTTGTGGTTGTCATTAAAACTAAATATTAGTAATTTTTTGAACGGATATAACTTTATTTTCATTTTTTGTGATAACACTTTTTTTTGCCTACCATCATTGTCATGGAAATTATTGTTAATAATTATTGTGAGGAATAATTAACATTGATATGTGATCAGACAGTCACTTCACATATATTATTATTATTATTATTATTATTAAAAGGTGATCTGTGCAACTTTTGTATCAAACAAGTAGCCCTTCGTATTATTTTGTACCCTTGAAGTGGCTCTCGGTTTCAAAAAGGTTGGTGACCCCTGCAATAAGGTCTCGGAAGGTATGACTGTTGGTAGTTGTAAAAATAATAATGAAGAATAATCAAGGAAACCTTGCAAATGAATGCAAAAACCACATGATGGAAATGCTACTTCTAGGGAGTACAACATTGAGGACTGACATCCTCAAACTATGCATCTGGGCATCTCACCAGATGCCACAAATAGTTTTTTTTAAAACAGAAGAAAATAACAAAGATTACATGCACGTTATTATGGGGCAGTGGTCCTGAACTGCTTAAGCTCATATTAAATAAATTAAAAAGTCGGGAATGAAGCGAACTATCACAAATAGTCCGGCATGTGAACTCACGCAAGTAAAGCGTGTTGTGAACGCAGTATTGAGGAGTGTGAGTACGGCACTATGCTGCATTAGACATTCACTTCAAAATAAAAGACCCGTGACTCACTGAAAACGGGTCTGACACAAGTGCTCTATGAGGTGCGCCACGATTAAAAAACTAGTGGAAACTGCTCCGGCACGGCAGCTCGCGGCTGCCGGCAGGTCCCGAGATGCCGCGGCAGGGTCCCGAGATGCCGCGGCAGGGTCCCGAGATGCCGCGGCAGGTGCCGAGATGCCACGGCAGGGTCCCGAGATGCCGTGGCAGGGTCCCGAGATGCCACGGCAGGTGCCGGTGCCGCGATTTGAGCTTGCTCCTACTGCATATAATTCATAACATCAAATTAAAAATTAATTTCCAATGCAGTTCATTTAGTTTTCATGCTGCTTTACAAAAGTGTTGGTGAGGTTTAGGAAAATATCATAGTTTGGGATAAAAAAGGTAAAGTAAGTTAGTTTCCTACAAGACATGAACAGTGGGTGAAAGTCGATTTATCTTGGACCCGACCATCCACCCACCATGTCAGTTGCTCAGACCCTCTACTAATGACACAAATATATTTACATTGGAGTTAGTTAAAAGGCCAGTGGGTCTCCTACAGTCGCTAAACGGGGCCTCGATGCGAGTTGGGAGATAAAACGGGTCGAAACATTGACAACCCAGAACAACCGAGATTCAAACATAACCTACACTGGATGTGCCAAACTCACACACAAATGTGCCAAGACTAGATCAGTACATGTTCTCCTCTCGCCAGCAGTGCTGCACACCCGGCAAATCCTCCCACACGTGGGTTACCTGCCCCATCTCACTTTGCACTTCAAAGTTGGCACCGTCTGCTTTTATATTTAATTTGTATTTTCCTTTCTCTTTCTTCCCCTCGCCTCGCGTTCCTAATTGTGCCGAGAGCTTTGATAGTGGGTGGGAAGAGAGCGAGCGGCGTGTCGAGGAGAAGAGGAATCGAGCATTGACACTAATTAGATGGAGAGCAAGTGTGGAGGGCTGGGTGAGGGGGGGGGGGGGAGTCGGCAACACCACAGACAGTATTGTCAAAGTGAATTGTTGGCAGCAAGGGCGGGAGGGACAGGGGGTGTCGGCAAGATGAAGGCTCGTGCGCCGGGCGAGTGAGAAGGTGAGACGGCCCCGATAAATGCATCTGGTGGGGATAACGCCTCGGGGCGGTTTGGTATCCACGGTGCAAAAGAGCACACACACAAAGCGAGCGGTGCATATCTGCTCGCCCCGGGCGCAAGGATGTTGATGAAGCGCCTATCCTCGGGGTGCACGGCTGAAGGAGGCGGAGCTCGACAAAGTGTTTGTTAAATCAGGTGTGCGCCTGACGTAGAAACCAACTTTGATGGGAGGCATTGAGGGAAAGTCCTCCGAGAACGGCGGTCGTTGAGAACAGCAACCACTTTCAAACTCTCATTTTTAAAGTGCCGTCAAGCGGCCTTAACGGGCGGCCATTCAGAGATGTCAAACAGCTTTGGTAATGAGCACCTTTCTTCTCCTCCTCCTTCTCGCTGTCTGCCGAGCTGCTTTCTCATGCTGCTCATCATTGTCTCGCGTCCGCCTTTGAAAACACCACCGAGTGCCTCTGGGCTCGTGGGGCCGGCCTCCTCGATGCCAGTGAGAAGCCCTTTTTCCCTTTCACACTTTTTTTATTTTTTCTTCAAAAGCAGAAACACAGCAAGGGGCATCCTCAATGCCTGGTTGGTTACCAGTAGAGGAGGGAAATAAATGGATGTGAGGAGGGTGGGAAGACAAGGAGAGATCGACATGGTGGCCACCGGTAACGGTAATATATATATATATAAATATATATACTGTATATAGAGATATATATATATATATATATATATATATATATATATATAGAGAGAGAGAGAGAGAGAGAGAGAGAGAGAGAGAGAGAGAGACTGGTAATGACGCAAACAGAGATTGGAGTTGTCTGGGAGATGGAGTGAAAGAGCAGGTGTTGAAATAAGAGGGAGTAGGAGACAAATGAGACTCACAGACACGAGACGAGAAAGGAGGGCGGGTAAAATTGTCACCGGCACTGATGGAGTAAAAAGAGATTAGAAGGGGGAGAGATTTGGAGATAATAGGTGGCAGGAGAGAGCGATGGATGCCGTAAATATGAGTGGGGGATGGAGTATATAAGACAGTCATGGAGAGTGAGGACATCTTTGGCAGATAACAGTCTGTGCCCTACTTACGTCTGACATTTGAGGGGAAAATGGAGACGCTCCACTCGGGAATGCCAAGAACACAAGAAGAATTTGAAGAGAAGAACGTTAAACCAACAAAAGAAAAAAGGGTGGATTCATTTGTCAAGCCATATATTTGTTTCGCATGTACCGAATCAGCTTCTGATGCATCGCAGAATGACAAATCAGTCCTTACTGGGCAAAAACAAATGTCAGTGAAGCAGTATTTTTATAAACTTTCTCAGCTGAAGAAATGATTCCTATTTTGGTCAATATTTACCAGAGGCGAGGAAATGGTGGCCAGGCTGTGACATTCAGTAGGAAGAAAAAAAAAGATAACCAAAAGATACCATAGATACCATAGATATGTCGGAGATAGATGAACCAACCCTTTGAGTAGTAGTAAATCAAGGTGTGACAGCTCTTACAGCGACTGGGATTCATATTCAGCATGGCGGATTTAAAGGGGGACATATCATGGAAATCTCACTTTTACCAGCGCAAGTGCAAAATCTGTGAAATGAAATCAGAAGAGAAAACATTTGAATCAGCAAGTCAGAGTCGGCTCCCCTTCCTACGTCACGTGCAGGCGCATTAGAATATATCCGAGTATCTCCCCCACAGCTTTAGATCTACCTCTGCAAAGGTGCGTCATATTTGTTTCTTCTCGGACAGGCAGTAAAACGGAGCATTTCAGACAGAGGGTCGATACCGGTATATTCAGACTGATGGTATGAGAGCAAACGTTAATAAAATAAGCATGTAAACATGTAGAAACCTCACATACAAGTCAGAACCTGACAATGAACACAATAGGTATATTTTAAGTCTTTGAAAAAGAAATGTAAAATGCCAATTTAATTTTCTTTTTAACTGAACTATTGCCTGCATATATGGAAAATAAGGTTGCACTGTTTTTTTTATTATTATTACATTTTAAATATTTTTTCATCTTTTTTATTTGAATAAAAAATGTAATATCAGGTATTGACATTGGAAATTAAATGTCAAACAACATTTACATTTTAATTTTAATATGGTCCTAGAACTACAATGCCAGTAGGTGAAAATGAAAAATGCTAATGGCTTATTCCATTTGAATTTTTACCTTTTCCACATATATATGCATATATGGAAAATGTGTCAAGTTTGCTACTTCTATTAATTTACATACACTTTTTTAAGCCATGAGTTTCTTGCCAGTGTTCACCGGCAGTCTACAATGCAAATGGATATTGTTGAGTATCATTATGATATTAACAGTGGATATAATCAATACATAAAGCCTTTAATTTGTGCTAAACATCTTGAAACTGAAAACCACAATGCGTCACCATGAATGCTAATGTATAGCCGGGAGTCATAACACAGCGTTGACACACTCTCCTCCTGGAAAGCCGGACCACTCTTGTCAGTGGACGCCACATGAATAACTCAAGTCCTCCTCTTATCTGAAGTAGAAGAATAATGATAAATGTGAGCACTGGGTTTGTTAATGAACAGCAAAATACTTTTTAGGAAGAATATACTGTAAAGGCTGCACCTTCCTTTTACAAAAATCTAATTTATTTAAATGTTCCATAAATATTTAATCGTTGGGTTCCCGTGAGCTTAATGCTTCTTCCCCATATTGCTCAAGTTTATTTATATAGGACCTTTCAAGAGCTTCACTGTAAAAGAAATCCACAATAACACATGAAAGCAATTGACTGAAAAGAACACTCAAAGTTTGGGGGCCGCAATCTCCGAGGCACAGCCCACTGTAATTCTAAGCCGAGGGTTGGGAACTACCAAGGGGCCCCGATCAGAAGACATCAGCGATCACACAGATTTTAAATTGGATTCTGAATTTGAGGGGCGAGCCAGTGTAAAGGCATCAAGATTGGTTTCATATATGAGACCTTCTTTACGGGACCTGGTGAAAAGGTTTAGGCGGCCTTCTGGAGCACTGTCGTCCCGGATTAGATCCTCCTTTCTAGTTGATGGCGACGCTCATCGGTCGCACAGGTCTGCTGTGGTGATTGATTGGAAAACTGTGTTCTTTTGTCAAAGTTTACTGTTTAATAAAAAATAAAAAAATGTTTTGCCGGCAACGTTTTGTAGGCTGAAGATGGGTGCTGTACACCACACATCTCAGCAAAAAGGGCCAAGTAAGCTGGTATTGATCAACTGCCCCCATCAGCCTCTGCATTTTACCCAATGATGCAGTTCGCAGCACCGTGAGCAATGAACTAAACGTGAAGTTGCCGAAGTCACCGAACAATCTGGGGACCATCACTTCGCTGTGGCTGGGGGATTGTGGGGGCTGCCAATTTTGTTTCGCGGGCGCCAGAAGCTTCTGCAAATCAATCTGTTAGCGAGGTAGTTGCCGGTTGGTTCCAGCGACTTCAAAAAGGTTCTCCGCAGGTGTTATTGCGGAACAGCAGGGAAGTTCGTATGAGCCTGACGACTGCAACACTTCTCAGTTCAGCTCAGTTGGTGAGGCGAGAGTCTCCTTTGCCAGACATCTCACTTCCTAATCCTTGGCAATTCCATTCAAACACGTGCCATATATTTGTCAGTGTACATTATCTGCACCAACCAGAGGAATCATTTTAGTTTTGCCTTTGTCGTCAATGGACCAGGTGAAATGATGCTACGTCTGGTATATTATATATGTGTTCTTTTAGTCAACAAATCCCATGTAAAACAATTAATCCAACAATGTGATGGTCGTCTATAAATACTTTTCTTACTTTTCAACTGCTGGACCCTTTTCTTTTCTTTAAATAGCCAGTGTGGCTTTTCCGTGGGATCTATTAACAAAAATGGAATATAGTATTCATACCTCTGTTTTCATTACTGTATAATCATCTGGAACTAAGAATTGTGGTGTTTGCATTAGCTTTGAATGAGCCCTTTATATCTACATAGGTCCCTAGAGGGGACAAACCGATCTTTGGCTCTAGAGGCCCTTTTGTGTTTTTTACGTTCCCTAAACGTAGTTGTGAAACTGCGGTATTGTGAGGCGCTACTTAAAAAGGTGTGACGATGGTAAGGATGGAGTTGTATTCAACATCACCACTAGAAGCCACCAAATCTTCCACTGTCCCTTTAAAACACATGAATGATGTGTCATGCGCCATGACTTTTAAACTCCCACTGCTAAGGTGGGGCTCAACCAAAACGTGGTGTGGTAAGAAAAGAGTCCATTTCTATCACTTCAGAGTTGCTTCATAAGTTGCGCCCTTAGTTAACAACTAAATGCATCCAAAATGCGACAACAACTAGAAGTCCATTTATTCCATATCCATATCCAACGCTCAGTGCATTGGTAATATTGTTCCGGATGAAATGGCTATCACAATGTTAGCAATGCAATTAATAATATCCCCACAGTGCAGCCACAATGGGTAGTGCAACACATTTAGCCTCGGCCTGCACACTCAGGGTTCTTACGGTCATGGAAAACCTGGAAAAGGAATTGAATTTTAAAATGGTTATTTCCAGGCCTGGAAAAGTCCTTGGAAAAAATAAAATCCTCAAAGTTTAGTAAAAGTCATGTAAATGTGTTATATTCATGTGTTCATGATGTTCATTTACGCTGAGTTTGAAATAATGAATATGCTTTTAAAAGAAAGACTCTCAAAATATAAGCAGGCATACATACGGGCATCTATATAAATGTTTATTCTTTTAATCAAACTATTGTCTCATTCATTTGTGTCATGTAAGGTACTTCTCATTGTTAGTTTACTACATTTTCTCACTTTTTCATGTTTACACCGAGATTTCACTAAATGTTTGGTCATGGAAATTTGGTTTAAAGTCATGGAAAAGTCATGGAAATCCATTGGTCAGAATGTGTATGAACCCTGACACTAACAAACTGTCTGTCTTCATAATCGTACTGACTTTTTAAATGTAGTCACAAAACTTTAAAAGGTGTGTAGCTGGGATAAAAGGGAAGGCGGAGTTTGAAGATGGGCATGGTCTAAACAAGGGGACCATGAGAAGTCAACGCTGTCTTGTTGATTTATTGATTTATTTGTCACATCACCCAAACGCTCCTTCTGTAGCAGGAACTACAACAAAAGTGGATGAAAATACTTTGCCAGGTGTTTATATATTTCTGTCTGCAGACAGATGTTGTCACCGCATGTGCGTAGTCGGGATCAAAATGAAGGTTGAGTTGGAAGATGGGTGTGGTCCGAGCAAGGGTAGCCGGAAAATAGCGGGATAGGAAGTGGGGAAGTACTTTACGCCGTGGGCCGATCCGGCGTCCCGATCACAAGATGGTCTCTAATTTTAGGGTTGCAAATAATGATGCTAATTCCGTGGCTTCCAAAGATAAAACAACCGTGTTCCAGATCTGCCTTAAGACCTCCTGGATTAATCAACCATGTAGTTAGACACCCTTGATCGGCCAACTGATCACATAGTGGCTGACAAGGGTACTCTTTAGGGTAATAGTGGAGCAGCCAAGCTCCTATTAGTGTCCATCAGCCGCTGCGCTAAATGCCAGACCGACAGTGTAACTGTTTGGAAATATCACAGACTCGGATGCCAGAGGGGAGAGGAGAGATCTATGCCCCGCTAGTTGCATCTCCTCTGCCAGTCCGTGTCCGAAGCCAAGCTGAGCTGCTGCCCCAAGCCAAAGGTGTAATAGTGCCCGCAATCAAGAATATATAGTACCATTCGGAGAAAAAAAAAAACGGCAGGCAGAAGAGCCTGAAAAGATATGGTGGAAAATCAATCCACCTGCCTTTTTTTTTGGTCTGCTTTGTGAAATTAAGCAGTCCGTCCAAACTAAATGTGTTCCATGTGTGCAGGACTGCCGCTGTGCTTCTAATGACAACCTGTGGTACACAAACGTCCGGTAATTCAGGTCAAACATGTTGGACTTGACTCAAAACCGGGGAGTGAAATACTCCAGTCTCTCTTCCTTCGAAAGACTTCTAGCTCTCGGTCACGACAGATGAATTCAGTGATATTACTACAGACAAACGGCAAAACGGGAGGCGAGAAACACTTGAAGCTGTGTGTTGAATGTGTAAAACTTTGTTTATTTCTGGAACCAACAGAGGAAAAAAAAAATTGAAATATAGCTGTGATATGAAAATGCCGTCCGTGAATGACAAATTAAGAGTCATTTTCTGCGACAAGTTATCAGCAGACGCTGAAATTCACTCCTGCTTTGACTCTTCCTGGGCTTCAAATAAATGAACAGCTCTCTCTCACACATTGCTCATAAACAAGGCATAGCCTCCCCACAAATTACTCAGAGGAATCGTTCTGCATGGCTGAAAAACACAGTGATAGAAAACACCTATACCTCTGGCGGGCAATAATGCTTTTCATTTTCTTGTACAGCTCTATTGTTCTCAGTATATTGACACAGCTAGACTACCCTCGGCCCGGCTGTTTTGCATCGGGACCCCGAACGTTAAGGAACGCTTCTAGAACAGACGACCTCAATGAGATGCAGAACACTGACAGAGGGGCTTTTTTTTTCACGCGATTTGACCTTTTTTGCCTCTGGGCTTTTGTAGATGTGTGGAATTGTTATTGTCGGCTGCATCCCCAACAGTGTCCGTTGTGTGGTGGAAGGAAGCAAGCAAGCAGGCTCGGTTACCATGGTGATCAACCATCCTCTCCTCTCTCGACCGCCAAACAGAAATGGACCGACGGCAGCAGAGATGTGGAGAGGGATGAGTGTCTCTCAGAGGAGCGCATTAAAACGGAGAGCAATACAGATGGATTCAGGCCTTCAGGGTTAGGAGTGTATAAAGAAAGATATAGCCTCCTGTAGAGACGGCATATATTACAATGCCTTGTTTATGAGCAATGTTGATGAACTCCTCCCTGTATCCTCTATTGCAGACACATGACTTATTCATTTAGGGTTGCATATTCACACACAACTAAAACAGGGGATTGCGAAAGTGTTGCTTTTTATTGCAATGGAATATAAATATGCCACTGATAGAAAAACTATCATATCCTACTGTTGTTCTCTCCTCCATCAGCAAACGGCACAAACGCGATCTATGAATTCTATATTTTTGTGCCGCGTGCATCAAGTACTGGGTTCATTTCAGTCAATGGCCTCTTAACTCTTTCATCTAAACTGTACACTGTTGCTTTTTTTCTTTTCATTGTTTTTTTCTCTGCGTGTGCAATCTGAAGCGCGGAACCTGCTCGAGTCTGTAATTGGGCCGGCTTGTGCTACAAGGCTTGATGACAAAACAGATTATTATAAGTTGTGTCTTCTTCTCTTTGATAATATAATTTCTGCTGGTCACTTCGCCTGCTGTTTTATTTCTCATATCTGGGATTCATTAACACAAAAAGCCAGCTCACTCAAGACCAAGTCCTCCCCTGCAGAGAGAGCTGGATACTGGCAGCTTCTGACTGGCCTTATACGTTGAATTGTCCGGCATTATACTTTGAGACATTAAGGGAATCCACAGTGAGTTTCTTAGTCTGCAAACTGTGAGAGACTTTGCTAAGCGCCACCACGAGTAATTAAATGAAGCACCTGTTTGCCAGGATAGCTAATTAAATCAGCTTTTGCTGTGTGTGTGTGTGTGTGTGTGTGTGTGTGTGTGTGTGTGTGTGTGTGCACAAATGGGCAGGCGAGCAGTTCATTGTGTACGTGTGTGGTTTTTTACTTTTATTTGTATTCCCTAGAGGACGTCACCACAGCCGATGTATGTGTGCAAACACAAGTGCAGACACATGGGGTGTTTCTCATTTCATCTTATTTTGTGCCACCTCCATTTCCTCGCACCTCCAACTCCCGGCTTGTGACACCGGAAATCGATCGCAGCGCTCCCCCTTGAAGGACATCCCAGTTCTTTAGAATGCATCTCGAGGAGCGAGGAAAAACCAGGGTGTCCTTCTGCGGAACGTCTTTTCGGTACAAGTAAACAAATAAAAGTGGCGTGAGACACGGCTGTACTGATCTCAAACCACGGCTGGATGCAACAGTTCCTTTGTTTATTCATAAATTGTGTTTATTGAATCCGATATGCGATCAAACCTTCTGCCGGTCAAGGTTCATGCAGCTCCTCGTACGGCTCTGGTCTCATCGCATTGCCTCGTGACATTCACAGCTAGACGTCAAATTATATCAATACTAACATTCAGCACTAATTCATTGTATTTCATGTTGTCACATAGAAAGACCGGTCTGTGTTTGTGTGTCTATAAGAAATATCAATCAGTCCTAAATTAATAAATCTGTCACTCTTTATTTGCGCAGTACTTTTCATACAAGCATTTGTGGTGCCTCACAGAATAAAATGTATGAGTTTTTTATTACATATAGACTGTGTGTGTGTGTGTGTGCGTGTGCGTGTGTGTTGAATAAATATGCACGCCATCCGATCGTTCTTGTCACATCATGCCACGTTGTGAAATTGAATGAATAGTGAATATATATATACATATATATATCAGATGTCATGAACGGCTTTATGCTCCTCTGACGGAGATCAGAAAACACAGCGGCGTAAACTTAAACCGTGGACAGCTCATATTTAATTGACGTCGCTTTGAAATGACGGTCCGCGGCGAGGACGTCTCATTCGTCAAGCGCCTCGTTCCTCGAGGAGAGGAACCGAGGAGGCACAAAATGGGGGGAAATGAGAAAGGCCCGTTGAACTCTGGGAGCATGTGCGTTTCACGTCCAAACACATTTGTCGGACAGCGTGCGACTCGAGTTGTTAAGAAGAAACCAGGGGATTCGTGCTAACGAGTGTGAGTTCACACGTGTCTCTCGGCACGCCCGTCCCGCAAAACGCGGCAGCGGATTTGTCACCCGTCGCGCGGAGCGGCTGCCATCTGATAATGAGACAGAGGGACCTGTTGAGCATGACTGGGCGCTTCTTGCGCTTAGATTTGTCGCTCCGTGATGGAGGATGGCTCCGATTCACCGCTCACCCGTCACTGTTTTTCTTTTTTCTAATCGACGGCAAGTGCCAGCAGGGACGCGTGCGGTATCAGCAGCTTGACACCCCTGGGGAGGTGTCGGAGGGCTTTCTACAAAGTGCGAGCCGTGCAGCGAAAGCACTGACAGCTCTTAGAAGCAGGAGAGCCAGGGAACCGCAATTTCCCTAAATACCAGGCTGAGATTCGGTAAATGGGAGTGCATATCACGACTGCATCAACAGCAATGATCTGGTTACGTGGAGGTTTTGGAGCACAACTGACACCATAGTGGAGAAAAAGAAATCGCCTTTTCATCATGGAGATTAGTAGACCGATTTCAACCACGGAGGAGTTCTTGTTCAGAGCTGCTTTGTTTATTTCCACCAGGGAATGATGTATCAGTTCTTGTGTGTGTGTGTTTGAGACCACGTCTCTCCGTCTGTCCGAGGCTGATCTTGCATACTGCTGGACCCATCAGACTAAGACAGGTTTTGTTGTGCTCATGTACGACCTTACGCTTCTGTGGTTGCAATAATTCACAATTTTATGCAGGTTTTAAGACACTTCTTACACTTCTTGCACTGCAAAAAAGGAATTTCAAGAAAGTAAAAAAGGCTTGTATCAAGAAAATAAGTCATATTTTTTGCCCAAAAAAGAATTTTGATCTTGTCAAGCATGTTTTGATCAGAAAAATTATCTCATTTTAAGAAAGTATACCTTACTTTTTCTTGATAAGATATACCAGCTAATTTTGAGCTAGAATGAACCAGAAACAGTGTATACAAATGTTTTACAATAAAACCCAGCGCAGTGACAAGATTATTTGCCTTATTTTAAGAGTAAGACCATTTGCACAACTTCTCAATTTAAGAATCCCATGAAACAAGGACAATTAAAGTTTTTTTTTTATTATTATTATTATTATTATTATTATTATTTTCATTGCAGGACAGAACCCGCTGCTTCATATCTAACATATTAAGATGACAGCAGACTGGTCTATACAACACACAACATAATACAAATAACCATGCTGAATGAAAACTGCATGGCCCATAAACAAAACAAAATGAGAAAATGGCCAAAATGATATGACCCTTGACTCAATTGCATCCTGAATCACAAAAGAACATTCAGTATCCTGCAGCATCGGCATCTGACTGCTAATTGATTGTTCGGGTTAATTTAAGATTTTCTGTCTAGTTTAAAGTCTAATTTTAGTCTTTCAGAGCCAAAAATGTTGGGTTTTTTTAAGAAATCTTGTCAAGCAAAAAAAGCTTACCCCATTGGCAGATTTTTTTGCTTGATATAGGGTGATTTGATTGAATATAATAATTTTTTGCTTCTTTCTAGAAGGGCTGTTTTTGCAGTGTGGCTTCTTGGCTTCAATCGGAAGTTGAGCTTCACAGAGCCAATGCAGACAGCTGTATAGATCGAACAAGAGCAATTGTAGATTGTATATTTAATCAACTGGTAGCTGGTAGCTGCCACTGACGGAGATCTACATTCTACTGAGTACAGTGCACTGTTGTTTTGCAAGTGAAAAGTCAGAGTGAACACAGCTACAAAGTGGTCAGTGTTTTGTTCTCACCTCATTTTGTCTTTGTTCAATTTTTTACCAAGGAAATATTTTAGTCATTTAAGGAAAAAGCAATTCCTGTATTTTCAGCATTGTATCTAATAGTGAACTAGACATGAAACTATAAACCATTTGTGAAAATCTAGTAACTTTAAGTTGCCCTGCACTCTACTGAATGCCATCTGGCCACTCCTGTAGTATCAACAGATTCAATGTTACTGTGATGTCAGGACAACAACAAAATCAAATGGTTAAGATGTGCCACAGAGGGACCGCTGTTAGTGTTTACTCACTCACCCCCGCTCTCTGGGCACAAGTTTCTTTTCTTTTTTTACCAATTTAGGAGGTTATCAGCTGTGAAATGTTGCACTCGCTGTGGCCGCTGCCTGCCTCGTGAGCGCCTCCAAGCGTACCTGTTTTCTTGGATACTGGGGCCGATCGGCGGCCCCTGAACCTGCAGTGTAAAGATTGTTGACCGGCACCGGCCCACAGTGCACCAGCATGTAACTACTGCAACCCCACAGTTTGTGTCTGTGTGTTTTGTTAGTTTTTTGGGGCCAACATGCAGAGCTCGAGGCTATCATTATGGCTCGGCAGCAACAATTACGCCTGTTCAGAGCAACGGACGAGCCACAATGTCCGCCATAAGGCAAAATACTGCCGCCTTCAAGAATAATTGGGCTCAATTTGGACTGATGACGCCGTTTACAGAAAAATAATTGTGTTTGTGTGAATATGGTGTTTTTGTTCTTTGCATTCCATAATGTGTGATTTAAAGCAGGGGAGGACATATGGTTGTTTTCTTAATGAGAACCGTATCTGTTATTTTATAGACCAGTGTACCACCTACAATATGCAGCATGTTTCTGCCAATAACCTTGACTTAGTAATGACTTGAGCCTCCATCACTGAAAACGTGATGCACAGATGTGTGGAAGAAAGCATCAGAGAAACAAGCCGCACTTCTGTAGAGTAATACAAGAAAACTTCACTCTTCCTTTTTTTTTCTTTCTATTAATAAATATTCTGTTTTTCCACCAACCACTGAAATGTCATTAGACTGTAAACACAATAAGATGACAGATAAAATATATATATATATATATATATATATATAACTTATAGTGCATTATACGTTTATTTATAATACGTCACGGACAATGAGCGTCATAGATACCCATATTTCATATCATTGAAAGTATAGCACACACACTTTCCGTCATCATGAATTACAGTTTCAAGCTTTCCTTTCATCCCGATCGCATCTCCCCGCCCGGGCACACGAAAAACACACGAAAAGTAGACACACATTGTGTCCTTTGAACGGGTTCCATACAGCTTGCTGCGACGCGAGAGCACAGATTCCGCCAGATTCCGCGCCGCTGCCAGGCCTCTTGTTGGAGAGCGGCTTCGGGGTTCCTCCCCCCGGCGAGCGGGGCCAGGCGGGAGGCGTTGGCAAAGTGTTGACTTTCCCCAAGGGGATTGTGATCCGTCACCTCCTCTCAGATAGCCGAGAGGGTTGCTGACCGGCTTCCCCTCAGTCTAGAGCTGGTCCCTTGTGGCCTAGATCATTACACGCATCCGTAAAACCAACACACATGAAGACGCGTGTTGCTCCCGTGAACCCGTGCTCGTGGCAAACAGTCATTCTAATCTGGGTGAATTAATTAGTTACATAATTGTTTTCTTCCCCATTCGCACACATGGACTGCGGAAACAGACGAGTATATCGTAAAGAGGGCTAAGAAAGACGAGGGCGGTAGACTAATGGCAAAGTCCTTTAATGGAGTGATTACAACCCTCTCGCTCTAATGTGCCGTAATCGGATAATGTCCCGGCCTCGAGGAGTTCACTCCGGGAGATAACATCGGTATCTTGCTCGGGGAGTAATCAACAAGCTATCTCATCCACCTCCCCACAGACGTCATGGTTACGAGGCTTCATCGTTGCGGAGAGGGATTTTTTTATTTCTTTTTTCCATGAACGCCCGGGCGCCTTTTTCCGCTCAGAGGATCTACTAATTTATGTATTCATTCCTTTTTGTCTCGACTACAAAGGCCCTAACGTGTCCCAGTTCTTTATATATTTCCCTCAGCTGTTGGATCTTGAGCCTGCTTGCCAGGCAAGACCGCGTAACTCGCACAAACCGGTCCCGCCCACACCCTCTGAAGTTTTCCCTTTTTTTTTTTTAGTGTCCACTCATGCACGTGAGCATTCTTAGTGCATCTCTTTTAATGAGTTTGATTTATTATGATTCTCTGAAACTATTTGAAGACACTTTCAGAGTCGACTCATTGAGGATCGTCTGTGTGTGCTTTCATGACCTTCCTGCCGAAAGGAAAATGTTTGTTGTTTTGACTTTCTCTCAGAGACAAGAGCACATGGCAGACCCCAGAAAGTAACAATACATTTGTTGGACTTTTGTCCGAGGAAAAAGGCAAACTCTGGCAGCTCTAAAATACCAACTGCGCCTTCTCAAAAAATGTGAGACATCTCTCCGACGAGAGCGTTTCAAGCCCGGAAATGCTCCCAGTATTTGTGAGCCGAGGTCATCCATATTCAGTGTAGTTGCTGGTGCTTAGCCAGGACCAGCTCCTGCCAGATAAACCCTTCTGTTCAGAAGCTTGGAGGTGTGAATTTGTGTTGGTCTGGGCGTTGAATTATTATTTCTTCAGTCCATCATAAGCTCGGAGATATGTCGGAATGTTTTGACTTGATGCATCTTCAGGCATTTAGCAGAGTTTATTATTAAAACATGGTATTGATGTTGGTTGTGTTAATGAGCTCCAATTAGCTCCATGATGAAACAATTATAAATATACTCATTAAGTACTTCATGACTTTGTTATGCAAGAGTGGTTTATTAGTGATAATTGATGTCTTAATTGCAATTGATTACTTTATTTGTGTAATAAGCATTGATAGATTATTGACACTGGACGCTTAGTGTTAATAGTCATGGTATTTTCTTTCACAGTTTTATTTTCTAACAAAAAAGTGTTTGTAAAATCAGTTGAAAGGGAAAACAATCATGATCGTATTTGTATATGTTCAACTCTTAATTAAAGATGATACATTTGCTTTTGCTTCGTGACGGACAGCACAGCTTCTCCGGACTGATAACAGAGGCTCGAGATTAAATCGCTATTCATGACTCACGCGATGTGGTGTTTGGGGGAACAACGATGGTTAATGGCGTAGCCTTGGAGGAGTGGGCGTGTTGGTTCAGACCAGATAAGAGAGCACGGACAGGAGAAGTGAGCATTTGCATACAAAGGTCTGCGCCGCAGTCCTCAGCTCCGAGCCACAAAAGGGCCGTGCACTGTGGTCCATGTGCACGGCGCAGCCAGCCGTGGCTTTTTTCAAGCAGCCCCCCCTCCCCCGCCCACCTGCGGAGACTGCCGGGCGTGTTCGGTTTGAATGCTCAAACAGGCCGCCGCTGGGAACCCGGCTCTCTGCAGCGGCGGGCAAGAATTTGTAACTTCATAATAATACCGTTGTATGGAGAGAAAAAAATAATCAAATGAGGGAGAATATAATGTGAACATTATTGACAATTGCAGAAAATGAAAACGAGGTATTCCCAGGTGCATGCTTGGTCGCCTAATGGAAATGTGAGGGGGGAAAACACGCAGTGCATGTTTTGAATGAGAAGGTTTGTCGAAGACGTTCACGGATTCTGCAGAACAGTGGGAGGCCGTGACTCGAGGCAAGGCAGACCTGCTGCATTTGCACTGACAGTAGCTGCTTCTGACGGTGGCAAATACATATGAAAATGAAAAAAAGAAACTACACAATTATCATTACACAGCTCGGCAGCGGCCGACAGCTTTAGCGGATGGCCCGTGGCATCTCATTTGGGAGGTACCCTTTTGGCAGCGTTTGGTATCAGCTCCGTCTATAAACAAGCCGGCATGCTGGGACCCGACCCTCTGTCCCGTAGGCTCAAGTCCACCACTGACCCTCTTTAGATCGCGGGCTAATGCTGCGTTCACACCGAACTTATCGCTTCAGTTTACTCACACTAGTGAAACGAAGGTGTTCACACCAAACGCCACAAAGACAAATCGTGCCACGACAAAGGGGGCATGACTTATTGCCGTCGCTTCTCTCTGTGAAAAAGAGCTTTCTTTTCCGGTATCGACCATGGAATAAATAACCACTAGTTCTGCGTTATACTTGTTGTGGAAGTCCCAAAAACGTCAGAACGTCAAACGCCCTCGTGTTTGGGTTCATAACATCATCCGTAGCCGCACACAGCTCGGTGAATTTCACCGACTCCTCCAGGAACTGTGTCTGGCTTCTCCGTAAAACGGATACCGTTTCCTTCATCCAACATGGAAATAACCAGTAGTTCTGCTTTATACTTGTTGTGTAAACTCCACTTACGTGGGAACATCAAATTCCATGGTGTCTGGGTTCATAATATTATCAGTAGTCCCATAACAGCGTCTGAATGAAGCCGCTACCAGCGCTACTTCTGGCGTACCAGCAGTAGTTTGATTCAGCAACGGCAGGACGGCGGTGGTGACGGGCGGAGCTTCAACGCTGATTGGCTGACGCAACTATCACTCCGCCGACTTTGTCGCGTCGCGCCGCGTCCTTCACTCTGTTCGCCCCGTGTCAAACGGGAAATGTTTCGCCTTTGAAACCTGACGCGTCTGTACATTGATTTTGCATGTAATCTGGTCACGCGACAAATTCGTGTCGGGTTCGGTGTGAACACAGCATAAGGCTTTTGTTGACCTGCTCGTTTACTTTGGCTTTGCACTGGCGGAGTAACACAGTGTTAGCGGTCTACCGTATCAAACCCCACGTCCAGCTCGTGCGACAGTATACGCTGACTTTATGAAAGTAAAATAAAATATGTTATCAAAAATGATAAGCGTACACAAATGGAAGGCTGATGGGTCCAGCGCTATGTAAGATTAGCCGTGGACAGACTGACGGACAGACAGACGGACACAGATATGCACACGCCCACTCACGCAGACCGAACACATGATCTCCTGGTGGAGATGACGCACTGCAGACAGTAAAGCAGCTGCAGGCTGTTTGTTAACTTTAGAAGTGAGACAAAGCGCCCCACCAGATCACTGCTGTGGACACTTTTACATTGGGAACTTGTTTCTACTGAAAACAATGGACAACAGTGAAAGACAATAAAAAGATTTTGCTCTGAGTTTTAAACTCTCTCAATATAGATGATAACTTTTACACTAATAGCTCTCATGAAATAACTAACAGGAAAGCTGCTTAACAATAAAAAGTGGACAATTTCCAGATAACCTTTAATGAGATGATCAATTGCTTTTGGAATGTGGGGAAAATGTCAGTATATTACAGTTATTACATCTCCCTAAGTAGTTTTTAGCCACAATGCAAGTGGGAATCTCTTTGAAAATGAACAAGTTTGGGGTTTAATAATTGATTACGATGCAATTTATTTAGATACGGTGACGGGAAATCAACAATGTATTTGTTATATGGCTTACAGATGAATTGTTAAATCTTTTGACAGAGACAACATCTCTAAATGGAGATGCATTTCAAATATAAAAACCATGATCCTACAGTTCTATTGATCCATTGTTTTTGTTTTCTGTATATTTCAAAGGAAGTGATTAATGAATTGCGCTCAGACCGGCATAGTCAACACAACAATTTATCTGACTAGGATAAAAAAACATGTTGGCGTTTGGGGGTATGAATCTCAGAAAAGATTTTAGCTCTTATAATGCCAAGAAAAAGGCCATTTTATACCTACTTAGTTTATATATAACTTTTTTTTTTTTAAATCTGAATTGATCATTGGCTGTCAAAATCACTTTCCATTCCATGTCAGTTATCTCACACCTGGTTGACCTAGTTTGTTTCTTGCTCTGAAATAGTATCCTCGTACGAGCATTGTTTGAAAAACAAAAAAACAATGATCTAGATCTCATTGTGTTGACATATTTGCTTGACAAGCGTGGAAGAAACGATGGCTCATGAAAGTGAGTGGCGTTGTGAGAACACAAAAAGGACAGCTTGAATATTTGGTTAATTATACCCGAGGTAATTAGCAGAGGGCTGCGGCCTCTCTGACATGTGAAGTGGTGGAGCTTTACATCGTCGTTTTCATTGTGCCGTCTAATTCATTAGTGTTATTAAACCAGATGCTGACTTCTTGGTCCTCAATAATGGTGTCGCAGAGGGGAAACATCGCCGTTCAGACAGCTCATTAAATACTAAATACACAAAGTACAATTGGTGCCTCAAAACGGAACAAAGACATGGACAAACAACAAAGCCTACACACGTCGCAAAAGTGACGTTTGTGTCTCTTCCGCCACCATCAGTGCGATGAGTGGTCCTATTTGTGTTATGCTGGCAGCGTTGAGTCGCACGTCTTTTACACTCTTTTTTGTAATCTATCACAAAACATGGTAGCTGTAACTGCGGTAACTGCAGCGCAACCACACAAAGTCAACTGGGTCATTGTCACATTTCTGCCAAAGAATTCTGATTTCATTGTTTGCTGCAATTAAGAGTAAATGTATTGTACTCAGTTATTTACATGTTCAAATCCTTTCCTTATTGTATGTAATGTGTTGAAAGCACAGGTGTGATGTTGGTCGAGCAACAGCTTTACCTCCGAGCACAGATTTCCAGAGAAAATCCACAATATATATGTGGTTCTCTGCAGTGCGTTTCAATGTTATTATGCATAGGTTTTGCCGGTTGTGGTGGACTGCAGGGCCCTCATTATCCGCTTGCAGCTGAGTCATGTGCAGCACCCTGCTGAACTCTGGTGCTCGCTCGATGTCCTCCACGCTCCTGCTCCGCGGTAATGTTGCTGTTGACATCCAGATCTTTTTGTCAGAGCTCAGCAAGGCCACAACAACATCCGATTTCCAGCTGTTCAGTCGCTGCTGACAACAACAACAAAACCCCCAAAAAAGGGAATCAATCAAACCGGTGATCCAGATGTTGTCGAGAGCCTTGAAATAAAAAAATGTAAATAGGAAAAACTCACCAGTAAAAATTACTAAAATGGAAATGATTGGCACATTGGCAGATTTCCTGGGAATAACTACTGTACAACAAACAAACACTGCAGCCATTAAAACGTTAGTGATCATGTTGGGAGCCGGTAGAGATTCCAACATAAATCAATCTTTTTTTATCAAATTAAAATGATGAATACCACACTGTCAGTTTGTATTGGTGAACATTGAAGCCTAAACAGAAATATGCTGTATTGAAAATGTTGTATTACAAGTTGTTCAATTGCGCCGGGGGACAACGAGACTTTTTGTTCCCACTTTCAGGTGTTCCAACTTATAACGTCTAAGCCAGGTATTACAATGTTAGAATGTTGGCCATAATCTCAACCTATTGAGTCTAACATGTTGGACCTACCACAGTCTAGGCAGGACCCCCACAGTCTAAATACACCCACCACAGTCTAGGTAGACTCACCACAGTAGGTAGGCCCACCAAAGTCTAGGTAGGTCCACCACAGTCTAGGTAGACTCACCACAGTAGGTAGGCCCACCAAAGTCTAGGTAGGTCCACCACAGTCTAAGTAGGCCCACCACAATCTAGATAAGCCCTGTTGTGGTGAGCCTAATTAGGCCCCAGTCATCAGGGATGAATGCTTAATGTATGAAAACCCACTTGTTGGACCTTACCCAATGAGGGGATTTGATGGGCACGTTTCCGTGACCGACTCTAGGCCGGCTTGGTAAAGGCCCGGAGTGAAGTCGGCTCGAGACTATGGTTGTGAACTTCATAGCACCCCTTGCTGCTTCTAGTGGCCGTGTTCTTGGTGCCTGCCTGGAGAATTGGGGCTCCTGGGGGATGACGGTCCTCAGTACGTCAGGGGTCGACTGCAATTGCGCCAACCCAGCCGACCCATTATGAACCCCTGACCCTGTCTTGCTAACCAAGATTCGTGGGTGTGACCTTTTTCTGCGTCATCACCAATCCAATACAACCAATGTGTTTATGATTCATTTGTTTTGCAAGAGCACAAAGTTCTTCATAGATCTAGCCTCCTCATTTTGCTCTGAAAGTGCCCCAGATTGATGGATTCGCTGCTTTTGAGGCCCAGAAACTCAGACCCTTTTCTATGTGTGGAAATCTCACATGATTTGATTGACTGCTGCTCAGTCAATCAAATCCCTGCCTTCTGATGAGCTAAGCAAACATTGCGTGCCCCAAAAAGAAAAGAAAAAAGTATACATTGAAAACAAAGCTTTTAATCCACATTGGACAGACTTACTTGCTGGTTTATTCTTCCCACATGTGAGTTCAAAGCCAGTATTTCTCATATGTTTTGAGATCGAGGCCATTATTAAAAGCGGAAATCTGAAGCGCCACTTCTAAACAAAGCACAACTCTTTTAAAGGGAACATACCCACTGAAGGCACAGAAAATGCACATCTAAGCTGCTACTTCAATACACATGGCACTGAATTATAATACAAGTTAAAACTGTTCTGATGTTCTTGAGAGGTTAAAGGAAGGGAGCGTCACTGCTGGAGCTCTAATCCTCACTGTCTCGTCCGCACTGGTGTATGTGATAAACGTACAGATAAACAATGGCTCGCTAAACGGAGATTCCAACATTTTGTCAGGCCTGGACTAAAATGAGGACCCAGATGCAGAGGATATACGTACTAGCGCACTTTATCGAGTTCTGATCCTCTTAGGAGAGTGAAAAAAAACATTGGGCTATGAAAGTACTCCAATAACGGGAGGGACACAAAACCTCTAGAACCAAGGAAAATCCTAAAACACAAAACACTCCCAAAGGAGGATAGAAAACAGACTACAGAAACACAAATCAAAGCTAGACTAGAACATTCTACTTGACTGTGGATACGGGCTTAGGTGCACGGACAAGGACGAAACACTTTGGCACAAGACAAATGGGAGAAGCAGACTATAAGCACATGAGGGTAATGGGGAACAGGTGGAAACAATCAGACGGTGACACATGAGGAAGGGCAAGTGACCTGAAACGAGAGGAGAGTTAGGCTTCAAAATAAAACAGGAAGTTACGAGACCAAACCCCAAGACAAGACAAACCTCACCGCGGTGTGACACATTTATGGAAAACAAAGAAGCCCCATCTTATTGACTCCCCCGGCTTACATTCAAGCCTGCATGTAATTTCCATTGAGCCAATGTCTGTTCACTTTGTAATGCTACATGGAGAATAATAAAAAATAAAAAAACTCAAGATTTGTCCTTGAGACAGAAGAGCGGAGCTACAATGAAAAAAATATTATTTATATCACCAAGGCTCCGTGTTCTAGTTATGCAGGAAATGTGTCTGAAGTCTTTACACACATTAAATCCACCACATTAGATTTGTGGCCGTATAGTCTATTCCAAGATGGTTTCCTTTACAATCACTGAATCTGTGTTTCTTCTTTAGTGAGAAATAATATAAAAAACGTGCAACTTTTCTTTGAAGAAAGGGTGTAAATGAAGGTTAATTATCTTCACATCCACTGTTGTTTCATGTCCAAATGGACAATGAGGCCATTTCCAAATGCACATGTAATTTTCAAATCAAACAATCCCTCATTCAATTAGTATATCTACATGTTATTCACTACGGTGGTGGAGACACCATCTCCCACCTCTGTATCTCAATACATTCTCACAGTAAAGTGTTTCATTATTCTGAGCAAAAGCACCACAAACAATAAAAGCATGTGAAATCACTCGTATGAATCAGAGATAAATTGTGCAGTGTTTAGTTCCCCCTCGCTCCAGGTATTTAATATGCTTTTTTTATGCACGGTCCCATGTCATGGTTGCTTTGCTTTGTGAGATGCATTGTGGGTAACACCTACATATTCTCTTGTTTTTTCACATAATCACATTAGTCATTTTTTTCTTTGTTTTTGACGGTATTTAATATTATTCAGTAATCATGCACCATTTGCTTGTACTTATTGAATTACTTATCTGACTGATCGGCGCTGCTCATTACGGTAAAAAAAAGGCCCTTGCCTCGTCATCGTTATCTGTACTACTGCCTACTGGCTCTCCTGGCACGAACATTTAACAGTCAAAAAGTAATTTTACAGTCTGCACAGCGGATTAACCCCTGAACACTCTGGCTGCAGGCTTCCCCTCCTGATAACACAGGATACACAAGTGCAGTGCAAAAGATGGGTATGGGTGGGATATTGTTCGCTGCTGCTACCATAGAAGGTAATTGGAAAGACTGAGCACAAACATTCTGGCAATTCTTGATTTTTTGTTTATGAATTTTAAAGGCGAGTATTAACAATTTATTCATATATTGATTTTACATCAGTCCTCTATGGGGAAACTGGTTGCACCATTAGTAAGCGGCTCCCTCAAATACCGGGTCACTGGTTTTGTAAATAATCAGGAGCATAGTGGTTTGTCAAATATATTATATTATTTTCTTATATATTTATTCATGTTGTTTATTTATATAATCTTGGATATTTTCTTCGCTTCTTACTGACTGTGTCAGGGGTAAGAACTTCAGTCATGGTTTCACATTTATAAAATTACACCGCCAAACTGCATGCTGGGTCGTCCTGTCAAACTCCGTCACATAGGAAACGCTCTCTCCTGTGCGACGGAGTATCATGATAAGTGGGTGAGCTTTACCCAGCATGCAGTTCGGCGGTGTAATTTTATATAAATGTGCAACCATGACTGAAATTCTTATCCTGTCACGTAAGTAGCTCCGCCCGCTGCGCCCCAGCTGTATTCTGTGAAAATTAAATGTTGCTGCCTGCCAAAGAGCGACAACACGACAACACGGTTATGACGTGTATGAACAATTCATACCTACATTCCCCTGGGTCCTAAGCCCCTCCTTGTTAGCTTCCTAACACACTTTGTGTACCAACGTGCGTGTTGGCCAGCGAGCGGTGAACAACTACGGCGGCCGTCCTGTTTGTCGTCAATGAATGAATGTGTTTACTCAAAAAAAAAATACTGTGATATACCGTGAAACCGCCAAAATCTTACTAAATACCGTGATATGAATTTTTGGGCCATTCCGTCTAGCCCTAGAAGGCAGTCAAATGAATGTGCTCGCGTTAATGAAAAATCTTTTTTTAAAGGTACGTTATGAGAACTAATGAAGCACGTTTGGCATATGAAGGAGATCAACATTCAATGTCTCGCTCATTAACAATGTAAAAAGAAGCGTGGGGATTGGATAATGTGCAGCGGACCCAACGACGATGGCCGCCCATGCCATCTTTCTGACCTCCCCGGGAGGAGAGCCGAGATGGGAACTGAACTAATTCAGCTCGGACCGAGGGCTACTCCGCTACCCAGTCTGCCCTTGTCTGTCCGGTTTCAGGAAAAGACTTCAGGCTAACCCCACAATGGGAGGTCGGGGACCGTTGAGCCCACATCAGTACGGAGACCTGGCTACAATGTGGAATTCTGGATCACGCTGCACTTGACGGGTGGACTGCAGGACAGAGTGCAGGGTTAGACTCTAGTGGGGTGAGAGGGGATGGACTCTACATCAATGATGCTTGATACTCTGACATTGATGCTCTGACAAGTCGATGGACAATATTTCCCTGATGCTGGCCATATTATCTGCCCAAAGAAGTGTTTTTATTGCTCTTGTTTACATTTTTGCTGATACAAATAAATAAAAAATGCACCGCAGAAATGCATTACTGTTTTAGTTTTTGGTTTTGTCCCGAGGCTACAACTGTAACCCTGTGTTGCAGAATGATAATAAAGGATCCTTGAATCCTTGAAAAGATGTTACTGATTCTGTAAGTCTCAGATCCTCAGGCAGGGACTTCCAGAGCCGAGAGGTGCTGACTGCAAAAGCTTGGTAACCTTTAGTTTTGAGCCAGGATTTAGGAACAGCCAGCAGAATCCAAGGCTCTGACTCGTAGGGGAATGAAGGTATAGCGATGTAACTGGGAGCTGAGCCATGAAAGTTATTATTAAACTCATTAAATTAATTCTAAAAAGTGTGTTTAACATTTGTGGACAGGCAGCAAAGATGTTTTTCTAAATAGGGATCGACCTCAGGGGACAAAAGAGAATTCTATTTCATTTGTTTTTATTTAGCTGAAGAAGCTTTTGGGGCACCCAGCACTTTATTTTGGGACAGACAGAAAATGATGACTTAAGCCAACTTCACTGTTTTCAAATGGGACGTACGTTTTTGAGTAATCTGCATATCTGGTATTGAATATTGTATTTCCTGTGATATGTCCCAGTGGCAACACGTATACACAGAACCACAAGGGGCCAAGGATGGAGTCTTGTGACAGGTCCTTGTAGTGAACCTACACAGCATTACAGTGTCTCCTGTACTTTACAGAGCTTTATAGTGGGTTTCAGCTCATTGTTTAGCTGTCGGGCCCCGAGTCGCCAGGGAAATATGTTTCTAACTTTAACCTTCTGACCTTTGTAAGACACTGCTTCAGTAGGTTTGTTTTGCGTAAACCTAACCAGTCATTTTTGTATTGTATTGTACCACTTTGTATTGTGTGTTTCAGCAAGCGTGATACAAGGCTGATATGAAACCTATTTATGAAACTATGTTGTTCAGAAACGTCGACATTCAATCTATGCAACAGTTTGCAGAACGGTAAAATTCCCCCCCAAAAAACATTCTGGCGACTGGGTTACAGGATCACAACTGTTCTGATTCACACTCGCCACCGTCCGATCATAATTTTTTACACACAAAAACTCTCAAAACCCACTTTACTCGTGATCAGCACCAAACAGCAGGCAGACACATGTAGAGACCAGCTGGTGAACACAGTGGAGCATGTGGCAGCTAATCACATATTGACTCAACAGGTGACGATGTTTAATATTTACAGCTTGTTTCCGCTGCCCCCAAGTGGCCCAAAAAAGTGATCAGTGATGCAAGGTTTATAATTGAAATCACTGTGACAGAAAATCCTTCTGAAGAAAGAAGCCACAACAATACCGGATCACAAGAAGGCTGCTTATCGGCAGGCTGAACACAGCTTCACACCCCGCCTCTACAGTGGAGGCTGTCACTATGTCGCCAATGAATGGGTTGTAAATTGAAATATGAGGCAGTCAAATTGTTGGGACCCCGAAAAGCTTGTGTTGGCCTTGGGTAAATGCATAATGTTATAAGAGGATTTGGCAGAGAATGCAATTTGAATGGCTTGTTTTCCTCTGTCTCCCAGGCCTTTAGCTGCAATTGTATTATCTGTGGGAATTCTACTCTCATCAACAGTTGGCCTGATTCGGTATGCTATGTCAACAAGAGCCTCAGTTGATTGAATCTGCAACCGCACAGAGAGCGAGAAAAGTGTTTACCAGCTTGATTCAATGATACAGAATACGCAGAAATCGCTTTGGATTGAAATGTTTCTGCTTTTTTTTCTTCCTCGGAGGGGCAATAATCAAGTGCCATTTTACAAACACTTTTATTTTTATTTATAAATTGCCTTCAACAAGCTAAATGTGGTAAAACAGACCAACTGGAGTGCTGGTTGTATAAAGAGAAACAGATTAGTGGTTATTGACATTCCTTCCAACAACAGAGCCTCGTATTCATTTTTAATGAACATCATTTCCATTAAAAATATTTTTTAAGGATAGATATCATTTAATACAGTTTAAGTTCTGATACGTAATCGACAGGTCGTCAGTAAGGGCAACATTCAAGGAAACTAATCTAAAAGACGGGTATCATCCACAGAATTAACTTTTATTCCGTTATTATAATTTGTTTTAATGCAGAGCTGGCTTTAAAATCATCTCCGTCTTCGCTGTTTAAACCGCCACCAACGATCATGTTGCTCCACGCAGATTGGGACAGACAGTGAACCAGGCCTCGTGGTGCAGTAAATTAGGGCATCAAGCGGCAGCGGTATACACTGGTGAAGCCGAGGCCCAGATCTACTAATGGAATTACAGTCTTTCCTTTGCAGTTGGCGTTATAATGTATACCTTGTAGAGAATTGCTCCCCAGCAGGTATTTATTCATCTTATTTGGATTGGGAAACAGGAGGTAATAGGTTTCTTCCTTCAGGCTCAAAGCTCTTGCAGGCCGAGTCTTAAAGCCGTTATATATCAAACCGCTGCCGGGTGTGTAGCGAATGCATGCAGTCCGCATTGCCGGCAAATTTGTTGTAAGCACCGTCCTTGCCAAATTGTCCGGACCCTTTTTTGTACGTATAACGTGCATACAAATGTGGAAGGGAGAGCAAATGAGACGCAGCTGGAGCGCTCCAATTTAAAGGCCTTCGAATTCGGCAGCTTTTCACCAACCTTATGGGGAGAAGGGGGAGTATGAACGGAGTGAAAATTGCTCCTGCCCACATTTACAGTTCTGTATACTTATATTTCAAATTGAATGTCAAACTTGGTTTTACCCTTGCACCCATTGTAAGGGGACACGCCATAACAAAAAACTCTTTTCAGTGTGTGTGCAGATACCAAACTCACAAACTGAAATAACACAACCCTGTCGTTGTTTCTATATCCAAAAACATTTGATTCATCAAGCCATTCCAGACAGAGAATGGAACCAGGTTTATTCAGAAAGACGGTATGAGAAAAAAAAGTGTGTTTAGAACATTAACCCTTTAGGCTCTGAGGTCATATATATATTGACACTGATAAGTGTCATCCGAGACAGAATCCGAGAACTAGATTAATCATATTTCCACCAAGCCAGCCATCAGGAGTGTGCACACCCCAATGTTCCCGTTCTTCCTCTGTCATATAAGTACCAACGTACGAATTGAATATACACATATATATATTTATATATATATATATATATATATATATATATATATATATATATATATATATATATATAATAAAAAAAGGCTGTTTCAGTGCAACGGCTGACGTACCCTTGAGTTTGAGAAGTCCCTTTAATCTGACCCTCGGGAAACTGGTTTTCCTGTTATCGAGAGGAGCAGTGCAGTGTGGAAACCATGTGCAAATGGCAAGAAAAACCCTGAATCAAAACTGAATAAATAGTAATAATAAAAACATTTCCAGATCTATTTCCACAACTGCAGCGAGCTGGCCTCACGACCCCGACACCAGCTCACCTTGATTGCTTCCCTGTGATCTTTTTTTACTTCTCAGCTTCCTCTCATCAACGCTACTTTTCTTAACTGAGCATATTAAAAATGGATTTTCCTCCCTTCAAGTTCAGATTCTCTGTGCTCCCCCCTAAAACACACACACACACACACACACACACACGCACACAACTTTCAGCGTCTGATGAACTTCCTGCTTGAATGAGCGCAATAGGTTTGAAAGTGAAATGAGACTTCATATCAAAGCCAGAAAAAAAAGTGCTTTGATTTTTCATCCGCTACCCCCTCTTTCATTTTTATTTTTTTCAAATTTGGGCAAGGGGTTGTCATTGCCTGCTCTTTTTCAAAGCAGATTTATTTCATGAATTTTCATCAAGCGCTGCTCTCAGCCATTGCCTCCAAACTATTTGAAATCACAGCCCATCGCTCATCCGGACCCGGCAGCACGTCATGTTCACCAGTTTGTGACTGCTCATCATTTTTCAAGCTTTCTCGCTGCTGCTGATCTGTGATCAGCAGGATGGACGAGCCTCTGAGCCTGTGTCCTCCTGCGCTTCCTCTCGGTACACCCTGTTCTACAGTTCTTTGTTTGTCTCTCTCCCTCCCTCAGGCCAGTTCTTCTGGGTGAACAGCTCAGCCTTCGGCGGCCCCTGGGTGCTGAGTCCTTGGCTGTGGGGGGGCCTGGGCCCCTGTAGCCTGGACATGGCTTTGTTCCTCCACCCCAAGCAAAGTGGGCAATACACCATATGGCACATAGAGCGGGACAAACAGCCACACGCCCTCTTCTCCAGTGACACGCTGCCGCGCATCACAGGGTAAGAGCACGTTGTTTTATGCATGGAAAGTAGCGCTCGGAGACCGGATTGAACTTGCAATGGGAAGACGGAAAAAATAATGATTTGAATAAATAGAATGAGCATCCATGGAGAAGATGTCCATGTCCGTTCACGCCTGATGGCCATAACGACGCACTAACCTTTCCCGTTGAATCAGCGTTGTTTGTGGAAGTTCTAACAACATGCTCCGGTTCACTGACTCAGAGTCCTGTACACAACCACGTATTCCTGTTGGCGGAGCGTAGGTGGAGGCAGAAATATTCCCTGAACATGTTCTTTAATGCTGGCTAGAAAGTTTTGTTGGCTTTTTTTTTATATATAGTGGCTGAAGAAAAGAGTAGTTTCTCAGATGTATGTACAGTCGCTCACTGTCCAGGGCCCTGTTTCTCGTACCTGGCTTACTGAGTTAGCGGGCTAATTGTCAGGATAAGATGACGTAGGTCAGGCTTATTCAGTTTCTCGAAGCAAGCTTAGATAAATCACCATAGCAACACAGCCAAAAATGTAAACCTGCTCCCGGGCAGGCTAACTGAAATTCACTGGATAAGCTGGCCACTCCCACCGGACAAAAAAGGCAGCTCACTTCCTCATTGATGAAGGAGCGATATTAGTTATATTAGTTTTATTGGGAGAGAATTCTTTGAGATCGCCAAGATCCGTTCTCACATCAGGATGACTTCCTGTACGTGGCGCTATAGATTCTGCCGTCAAGGAATCATTTATTTATGAGAGCTTCTCGAGCCGTGGACACTGATCACCACAGGCGCAGCCGATCGCCCGTCTCACAGACAGAGACTATCAGCCGCTGCATGGCGCGCTGTTCTTAAGTTTATTTAGCGCTTAAGAAACTTATGGATGTGTTGAAAGCACTCATAATTATATGACAGTGTTATTAGTACACCATACATATCATTATTGTAGAACATGATTAAGGTGGACTCATGATAAGAATACAGAGAATCACACACAATTTATTTTCACTGCTTCAATTGATTGAATTTCTGATTATGAATAATACATATATACTGATCCGCCCATACACATATTCAAACTCCAAGTTATATGGTAGTCTACACATACATGTTCATACACATAGTACATGATACATACGCGCATACAGTACATATATCCTCATAAGTATATATTAATTAGTATACTACTGGCAGCAGATACATTTAAATAAATATAATCTGATTGATCTGGGTGATGAAGGACTTAAACTTAGCCGATACATTTTCCCAAAACTGACACATTTAACTTGTCTGATATATTTGCGACGCTTATGTCTCACAGCGGGCGGTGTTAAGCTGCATTCACACCGAAAACGTTGCAAACGTGTTGCGAATATTCACAACGCGTTTGCTGTGAATGATTAAGGTAATGACTTCCTCATATGCCTTCATGGTCATCTCCTGCTTCTCATCGGAGAAATAAAAAGAGGTTGCTCTGAGTTTATTTGGCATTGTACTGTTAGAACATCGTGGTGTCAGTGCTCGATTATTATCCCTTCTGAAGAGGAGCGGGCACGCGCATTTATCCAGATGACTGACGTCTGGTTAGAATTAACGAGACCGTTTCAGCGCGGATCAGCCGTGAAGAAACCCAAATAGCCTGATGTCAATCATCTCGCTAATTTAAGATGGAGATTAGGATATTTGCTTGACTTTGTTTAGCCAGGTACGAGAAACAGGGCCCAGTACCGCCAGTTAACCAACAGGACCATGTTCGCTGAGCTAAGGGCCAGACGTGTTCACACCTGACAGAGGAACCAGGCGTTTAGAGTAGAAGAGAAACGGAGGGTGTGTAAATCTTTCCTGCAGGAAAAATGGATATTCCACCATTGGCAACAGCTGCCGACACTGCAAAGCAACCCAAAATAGTCCGAAATGAAGAGCATTGCTCATTGTGTTGCTTGCCAAACCAGTATCTCTCCATTACTCTCTCGTACAGGGGTATTCAATTAAAATGTAACGAGGTCCAGTCAGAGAGAACTTTCCAATTGAACTGGATGAATTGTAAATAGTATATAGTATAGTATATACTATAGATGTCTTTCTCTCTTTTCAAGTAAAATAAGGGCTGGATTAAAAAAATGAAATACATAACAGAAATACTTTGAAAAATGTATGTGCCTATGAGTGACCCCTGCTCTCGTAGTTTAGCCTATTAGCAACATGTTCCCCTCATCTCTCATCTTGCCTTCTACTCCTGAAATCGTCCACATCCATGCGCCCTATATAGTCATCGCACCAGCGTTTTCCCTCGAACCCGCCTCCCTGCCCTCGGCCCAGCCTCGTTCTCGGTCTCGTTCACATGAAGGGAGGAACGAAAGTAACTCTTGATTCAGCAGATTGGTGCATTTTACAACTCTTAGGATCTAACGCTTTGAATAAAGACTATTGATTGTTGATTTAGCATTAAAATCAAATAAGATCTGCTAAATAGCAGGTGTCTCTTTCCCAATATAAGTCCAAGGAGAAAAGTATTTTGGACACAGAGCTCTTCCTGGGAGCCGTAACTCAAACGGTTTGCAGAAGGCTACGCTAAACTGTTAGCAACGTGTTTACTCCTGCGTCATAATCTTTCGATTCTGGCACCTGTTAATGCGTACTAATTATTGGATGCCTGGAAGAACTCAGTCAAACAACTTCTCTCGTTCTCTGAATTTATTTTCCTTGATCACAAGTAGAGCAACAAGCGCTGCAATCGCGATAGCAGGGAGTCGTCCAGTCAACACGCAGGTTGACCGTCCAAAAACACCCCGAACAGCCGGAAGTTCGGCTCTTTAATACACGGTTTTCCGTCATGAACATCTAACATTTCTATTGGCTCTAACCTTTCTAAGAGGAGGAGAATCGCGTCCTCATCTATTCTCACAGGGCTGGAACGTGCAACGACCAGTCTGCTTCCCTAATGTCAATATACTGATAAACAGGTGTGAGTGTTGTGGTGCAGAGCGTGGAACCTTGAGGAACAGACAACCGGACTGTTCTCACAGAAACTTCTCACAGAAAGTATTTGTTAAACTGACCTCGCACAACCTGAACTCTAATAGACAGAAGAATAATGAAATGAAGAATATCTACAGAATATAACGATTTATATTATCACACCCAACACCAAGGGGTCATTTTCGATGCGTGGCTTCAGCCTACTACTCTGAGCTCTGTGACCTACGTGTCCATCCTTTGTTTGGCCTCCAGCCAACTCGTCTATACCAAGATATTCCAGCCAAGAGCTTTATCGCAAATACTCTGTTCCCCAAATCTGTGTGAATGTGTTCCATTAGAGGCAGAGATTCAGAAAACATTCAGCACAATCAAATGATGGCAACCCTCATCAAAAGCCTTTTTATATGGAGATTGGTAAGACGGAGAGAGAGAGCTGTCCGAGTAAGAAGGGAAGGAAGGTTGTTCAAAACACTGCAGGGTAACAATCAGCTCCATGTGCTACTAATCCTTAATTAACGTGCTCCTCTCAATGGGGCTTTTCATAGGTGGCTCTGCAGGGATCTGGGTCTCACACTGGTGGCCACATGGTGACAGAGGCCAGGACAATACTCACTTCAAAAGATTCTCTCTCAAATACTCAATATGTGTGGCCCCGTACATGGGCGACCTGCCGTTATCACCATGGCCTTATCTTTGTTTTTCATAGGATGTCCAAATGCAAAGAGCAACTCTCAGCATGAGTGTTCGATGCTGCTTGTGTGCGCCATCTCTCACGGGCATCGGACTCATATTAACGTCACGCTTTAATCTCGCCCCTCTCTGCTGCGGCCCGTGCGTGGGCGTGAATGCGCGTTCGCGTCCGTGCGTTTACGTGAGCGGCACGCCTTTTCTCCAGCGAGCTCATTACATGCGTGACAGATTATGCTGTGCGTGTGTGCGCTCTCATTTGTAGTCTGAGGCTGCTGTCCGCCCACCCCATCTCTGCTGTTTGGAGACTTGCTCGGCCAAACTCCCCACATACCACCGCCTCAGAAGTGGGGGGCAATAACAGAAGCAAGGAGACCATCCGCCGACATTAGTCGGCGCGCTGATTGCCAACCCTTGAATTCTTTACTCTGTGTTTTGACATGTCTCGAAAGCAGCGGTCATTTAACAAAGTCCCCTTTACTCGAAGATAGATTAAAACTTATGAGGCTTCATTTCAATCATTTTTTGTAATCAAACTCGGCACTATTTGGAATCTGCCCCCACGATCTTGCAGTATCATTATCACTGTTGAGTCTTCCACTGCACGTATTGTTATTAATGGGAAAAATAAATTGCTTGAGTAAATACTGTTGCTCCTCTAACTTAAACAACCTCTTGTTTGTTTCTTTACTGAGTTCCCAATCAAGAAGCGTCTGATTAACTCTGAAACAAGAGTTCAGCCATCGAGGAGGAGCGCTTGCTTTGAGCACCTTGAAAGCTGCTTTGTTGGGAGAATGTTGCATCTAATGGAATTGTTTAGGGTCAGGAAATCTTTGAGTCGATTCTCAATGGCTAATGCATCTACTCTATTGTTTTTTTTTTTTTTTTTGTAGTAAATGTGTGCATTTAGAAACATGGTGTAGCCACTCCAGGGGAAAAAACTAAACAAACATAACAAAAATTTAAAAAAAGAGAACTAAGATTCAAATTAACCTAAATCAGTCGTATGTTGAATGAGGTTTGAGAAAATGTGTTTGCAGATCTGTTTCCGGAGGGTTTCACCATCTGTGGTGGGGGTGGTTATGTGGCAAACTGATACAGAGTTATCTCATTAACCTTAATGAGATAACTCTGTATCAGTTTGCCATTTGTTCTCATGAATGCTGATTTTCTAAATAGGGTTTTTACTATCGGTGGTTGCAAGTTATTATGTATGATATAAATATTTTGTGTGCGTTTTTGAGTTGTGGTATTGTAGAAAAGGTTCTTGAGTGAAATCAAATGGCTGGGTTAATTTGTGGAGCTTTAAACTCGTGTTCCATGTGAGTAATTCCTTTGACTTTCCAAAGGGGAGGAGGAGTTCATGGAGAAGGTGCTCTTGTGCTGTTGTTGTTTTGTCACTGAGAGAAATGCTAAATCTTTAATGGAGAGTTCATTGCATTCTGATCGTTGTTGTTCCATTTCAAACTGTGTTAAAATGTGCCTTGATGAGCATTTGAGTGAATCCATTTCACGATGTACTGGAACTGATTAGTGAGGTAATATTGGAGGACATTTGGCGGCACATAAACCTCCAAGCTGTTGTAAACTGAATTCTCCAGTAGAATTGTACCTTTGATGAAACAATGAAGCATTGGTTGGACAGGATCATTGAGAAGAGATAGTTGATTCTGGGTAAAATAGACATTTTGATGATATAGTGATAAATAAGTCGAGTGGTTGAAGTGATCTTTGGTGGATTTAAGGATGGGGTGAAGTTAAGGTGGAGAAGCTCTGGAAGATTAGAGGAAATGTCAATGCCCAGATATCAATTGTTACCAGTCGGGATGTTGAAGGGTAACTTTTGTGTTGTAGCCTGTCACTGGTGCTGGTGGTAAATAGTATTACATCGTCCACATTTTAACTGACCTGAAGGGGTGAATCTGCCTGATTCCTGTGCTTTTTCGAGTATGGCGAATGGCGGCCACCAGTGGTTCAATGGATACTGCGAAAGAACAGTGGTGAGAGTGAACACCCTTGCTTAGTGTTGTGCTTTAGTGTGGAAAGTTGTGAGGTCATTCCATTGGTGATTACTGATGCTGTGGGCAATTGTAAAAAATAAAATGACTCTCCAAAGCCAAACCTATCTAATGTTGCAAATAGAAAGGTCCAGTTTACATGGTCAAATGCTTTTTGTTAATCTTTTGATTTTTGAATATTTATCAACATTTTGAGGAAACCAGTTTGGTCTGGGTCAATTGTTATATGGATGACTTTCTCCAATCTCATAGACAGTACTTCATCATTTTGATGTCCGTATTGATGAGTGATAAGAGGCGGCAGCTTGAGCAGAGAATGAGATCCTTGTTTGGTTTGAGAACAAATGAGATGAGTGCCGAATTATTACATTTCATTATCTTAATGAATTTTGGCCATATTGTGGTCCAAAAGTGCTCGTAAAATTCAGTGGGGAAGCCGTCTGATACAAGTGATTTGTCACTTGGCATGGCTTGAAGCGCTTTCTCACAGTCATCTAGCATAATGGGTCTGTCCAAGATGTCTGCATGAGCTTGTGGTAACCTGGGAAGATCTATAACATCAAAGAATGTGTTTATTGTCTGGCTACACATTTTGGTTTGTAAGCGTTGCTAAAGAAAGTTTGAAATGTTGTTTATATATCATTCGGGGTGTGTACATGCTATTCCCATCTGAGTATTTGAAAGCTTGTACTGTATAACAGTTAATATTATATATATATATATATATATATATATATATATATATATATATATATATATATATATATGTGTGTGTGTTGATGTAGTTATGTTCTATGGTTTGGATAGTGATTAACGCTATTGCTCTTATCATTAGTGATAAAGTGTATCAATCAGTATTGTAGGGGGCGCTATTCATAAAATACATGATGCATTGGCGAAGACATGGGCATATTTAAATAATAGATATTATTTTTGTGCAATCTCGTGGGTGTGGAGTTGAGACATGATGTGAATACATAATGCTAAGGCTGACATAAAACATGAAATTAATTGACAAACACCGCCGTTACAAGTGGATAGATGGAGAGAGGAAACAAACATGATGCAGAGACAGACACTCAGCATCATCCTCTAAAGTGCTTTGAAAGTAATAATAAGACAATTAGGCTTGATTTTGTGTGGTGCATTAAACAATGGAGGAATGAAATGTAAACGACTAGAGCAACTTTTAGAGTGAACAAATATTTTTAGACAGGTCCAGGTTGGAACCATCTTACCGAACCTGTGCTGGAGACTAGTGAATATAAACAGCTGCTACTGCAGAACCAAAACAACAGACTTTCACCAGCAGTCTGAGGAGGAATGTCACTTTGACCCAATGCCAATGGTGATGCAACATGGAGCGCAGGTTTGGGCCATCAAATGTATTAATCATTAATCTATTTGAACCATTTTTAATGGAACAACACAAACTGGTTTGACCATTAAATAAACCATATGTCAACTGTTAAGTCTTACTGATTCAAGTTCCTGTGTCGTTAGAATATGTTGTCCTCTAGGTCGGTGTATTGGGGCTATTGTAGGGACAATAATTAATAATTAATTAAGATTGGGAGACTTTTTATATTCTGAGAGAAAAAGTCAGATATTCTCTGAGATTTAAATGGTAAATTTAAAAGAAAAACTTGAACTTGAATATACTCTGAGATTATTAAGATTCATATTGCTTTGTCAACAAAGCACATTGCTTCACTTTACAAGGTTGGATCAACGTCATCACACCACAGACTGTGATGTGATGATATGAGCCTTTGAGTGCCAAATACATTCTTTCAATTAGTATTTATTATATATAGTATAACACACACATGAAAGACTTACTATAATCACAATATTTTAGGCTAAATTTGAGTTAAATGGCGTCGGCACGGTTTTGTACAATTTCAGTTATTTAGTCTCGGAAATGTATGGTTTTGTTCTCGGAAATTCATGATTCTTTTTTTCTCTCAAATGTACCACTTTAATATCAGAGGATATCCAATTTTTTAATTTTTCTCCTAAATTTACGACTTTAATCTATAAAATTGCTGAACTTTTTTTCTAGGAATATTATCCCCATCCCATGAATCAAATATACCATTAGATGCAGTCGTTGTCTTCTCACTGCTATGCAAATCATGGTTCGCTTTCCACCAAGCCCCCCACCCCCACCCCCACCACATCCGCCTCAGATTTCATCATACAGTTTATAACAATACCTAAGGGAAGCATATTTTGGGCCTCTGCAGACAGCGAAGGACTTGACTCATCAAACAGTGTGGCGCTCAGTAAATGTCAGCATCCCAAGTGTCTCAGTCAGCAGTGAAAGAGAGACGGTATCAGCTTAAAGACGTGTGTGTGTGCGTGTGTGTGTGTGTGTGTGTGTGTGTGTGTGTGTGTGTGTGTATGTGTGTGTGTGTGTGTGTGTGTGCGTGTGTGTGGCCATGCTAAACGATGGGGGCAGTAAGCGAGGCAGGCTAACGCGTTACACCCCTGCTGTATCTCATCGCAGATCCCTCATAACGATCCCTCACACCCCGTCCATTACGCACACATCCAAACGCCCATGATGACGCACAGCACGGCTCAGCCTGGCACTGCATGCATTCATTTACTTTACATTAGCACCGCGGTGCGGCAGCGCGTAAAGCGCTCGCATGCCATTTACAGCGTGGCATTAGAGCAATATCATCTTTAAGCTCATCCTCAGCTCGTGTAGCGCGGGAGAAGGAAGCCTCAAAGGTGGTGAGTGTTAATGCAAAAGTAGGAACATTACAGCGAGTGATATATAATATAATATAATATAAGCCGCGCAGCACATTCTCTCCCGCATAATCCTGCACATTAAAGCGTATATGGGGAAAGAATTACCGGAGCGTCACTAAAACGTAAAAGAGACGTAATAAAGAGGACGTGATGTGCTGGATGAACACTCTGCTTTGTTCAAAAAGTATAAACACCAGAACCAGAATGAGGCTTTCCGGTAGATACGGACAATTCTTTATTGTAACTGTCACGGCCGTGATGAAAGCCGTCCCACACAATGGAGACAGTTGGCTGGAGACAAAAGCGCCGCCGCATTTTGTCTTCTAATTGACCCAGATGTAATCCCTGCAAGTAAAAAGGATTATTCTGGCCGCTAACCTAATTATTCAATTTTGCAGTCCCATAAATGAAATAAAATGCGGCCTCGTCACTGACGGCATATGCGCCTGTGTACGCGCAGTAAATACACTTAGCAAGTTGAAAAATTGCCAACTGCTGCATTACTCTGCTTGTGAATTAGAATAAATAAATCGCTTTGCGCTGTGTATGAGGCTGACTAGAATGAGGAAAAATTGTTCTTTTTTTTACTCTGACTCGTCGTATGTCCAAGGCCTGTTTTTCATGGCATGATAAATACACCATACCCTGTAAGGTGATATATAGTGCAGTGCTCCCATGGGTGCACACCAGGTGTTTGATGGTTCAACATGTTTGTCCTTTCAATCCAAATTGACCTTTTGGTGCTTTGGAACGTCACCATCTGTTCTCTGAAGGAGGCCCAGGTCGCATCTGTTAATGCAAACCTTGATGATACATTGATGAGCAGGGGAAGAGGGGCCAAAGTCCTTTCATTCAGAGTGTGTTGGATCAATAGGCTTTTGAAGTAATATCAACCACTTTAAGAATGGCTTGTTTTCCAGGTGAAACAGGTTTTCCTCCCATGCCAACCCTGTCTCCTAAAAATTACGTTCCCCCAGAACTAATACGCATTCCCAATTACGTTTGATCAGAAACGTATCTCCTCCCTGATTATGTTTGTGTTTGACGTATTACACATACGTTGATTATACACGTATACGTTGATTAAACACGTATACGTTGATTATACACGTATTTTTGTTTTATTGTTTTTATGTTTGTGTTTGACGTATTACAAATACGTTTATAATCGTGTGTTTGTGTTATTGTTTTCTTGCTTTATTTAAGCATATTTTAATTTTTAAACTCTGGGGAGAAAAAAGAAAGGAGGGGCGGGGTGAGGCCAGTGACGGGAGCCCGAGAGTCGGCCGCACCGGGAGCCGAAGACCGTTTGCCCGCCGTTGTTAGGCCGGTAACGGGCCGGTCTTCAGACCGCTTGCACCGGTCAGACCGCTTGGCCGCCGCCGTTAGGCCGGCGGTAACAGCCTCCTTCGCGCCGGCTCCGGTCTTATCTGAGTCGGGTTGTTTGTGAATGCAGCCCAAAGTGTGTGATAAACTCCATCTAGTGCAGTAAACCACTGCGATCATCAGCAGACACTCGGATCTGTGTGGTCACATCAAGTGCAGATTCTGACGTGAAATTATTCAAACGGGCGGAAGGAGTCACGGGACCCAACATCCGGTTTTCAAAATACTAACTGATATGAATGTGTTCAGAACATTTCTGACCACATCCACACATCTTAACTGTACTGGTCTTACAGAAATGTTGTAATGTGTCAAACACAACGGACTGTTACAGTTAAGATGTGTGGATGTGATCAGAAATGTTCTGAACACATTCATATCAGTTAGTATTTTGAAAACCGGATGTTGGGTCCCGTGACTCCTTCCGCCCGTTTGAATAATTTCACGTCAGAATCTGCACTTGATGTGACCACAGAGATCCGAGTGTGGCCGGCGCCCGCCCGGTGCGGCCGACGCCCGGTGCGGCCGGCGCCCGGTGCGGCCGGCGCCCGGTGCGGCCGGCGCCCGGTCACTGGCCTCACCCCGCCCCTCCTTTCTTTTTTCTCCCCAGAGTTTAAAAATTAAAATATGCTTAAATAAAGCAAGAAAACAATAACACAAACACACGATTATAAACGTATTTGTAATACGTCAAACACAAACATAAAAACAATAAAACAAAAATACGTGTATAATCAACGTATACGTGTTTAATCAACGTATACGTGTATAATCAACGTATGTGTAATACGTCAAACACAAACATAATCAGGGAGGAGATACGTTTCTGATCAAACGTAAATGGGAATGCGTATTAGTTCTGGGGGAACGTAATTTTTAGGAGACAGGGTTGCCCACGCTGTTGGGTTTTTATTCGAAGCCCATTTACGGCTTCAAAACAAATACATAAATAGAAGAAAGGTTTAACGCACATCCGATACGCAGAGAGCCTCTCATGGACATGTTTTGTCTGGCAAACTGGAGCAGGAGAGACGGGTCACCGCGAGGCATTCATTCACGGCAAGACTTCCGCTGACCTCCGCTAAGGGCTCTCCGGCACCGCCGCCCCAGAACTCGGATCCGGTGGCATCCTTGTAGCTCTGCGTGCTGCCAGTCGGAGGGCTGCGTTTGTTGGAGATTGTTTGGAAAGAAAGACAGTTTAGATCTTCAGCTTTTTGGCCACTGTTGTCGTCGGCTACGTAGCGGCTCCAGGACAGCGGAGGAGCTGCCATGTGCCATGTGGTACGCTGGCAGACGTTGCTGCCGCTGTGACCCAAGGCTCCTCGGATTTGTATTCCAACCAAAAAACATAACTCAAATGGCTTTATTGTTCTGTAACTCTGAAATAAAATGGATTGTTTGTGCTTGATTTCACACATACTGAGCTAGAAGTTAGAAGAAATTAGAGTTTGGAACCAATTGTGATTTATTTTAATTTAAGCATTTTGGGCCTTGATATAACACAATGTTGCCAAAGTAAGGCTGTTTGTAATTAATTCAATCATCTTTACTTTGTTTTCTATTTCTTTCATTGGTTTTCACAATAGCACTGTATTTCATTCACCAGCCAACAATGACCATTTGATTCCACTCTTCCACTGTTTTGGTATGCTGCTGTGTACAATCCTAATCCCTCATTGTTTTGGTTAAATGGTCCTCTTGATTGATTCAGAAGATTACCCACAATGCCTGATTAGCCTATGGAGAATAGGACGGTGCATTTTCAAATAGTTAAATAGATCAGTGTTGTATCATGATACATTACATTTAAGTCAGTGCGCATTACTCATGTTTTATCTATGCACGTGGCATGTAATAAATAGAGCCAAACATGATGCAGCTTTTCATCCCAGCCAAAGCAAAAAGGGGATGTTGTGCACCGAGGGCAATTGCTGCAGCCACAGTGACTAAGAGGTAATCTAAAGGGATACTTTTGATGTTTTTATTATCTATTGACACATTCTCCATCTCTGTCTTCCTTTGCCCCTCCCTCCCCCCACCAGTCGCCTACTTTGCTATTTTGCTGTTTCAAATGTAAATGAGATTCGTTATAGCGGCGGCCACGCCACTGTTCCCACTGCCTTTCATTCCCGCTTCCAGAGAAAGGAGGCAGCAGCATTCTTTTCATCGAGTCTCTAAACCTGCTATTATACGCACATTAGTCAACATCCCATAATGAAACCTCTCATGGAAGAAAAAAAACATCAGACATGATTACTGGGCAAAGAAATAGTTAGGACAATAAAAGCATGCCAAAATCGTGTGATTCTATATCTATTCATATATACTGTTCATATATATATTACACGCAGCCCCATCTCAAACATTGTTTTCCTCCTCTGATACACACAGTTTTATTATGGCGTGTCTGTAGTATTTTGGTGGCAGCTCCCAATGGGACTTCATAAAAAAAAGCTCCAGAAAAGAAACATTTGAGCCTCATGCAAGCACAAACAAATAATAATAAACACTCTATCCACAGATGAGTTATATCTAGTCATCCTCAGCTTGCATACTCCACAATCCTCCCTCTCTTAATCTCCCGCCTTCTTCTCCGCAGACAGGTTACATAAGGCATGGTTTTTATTCCCACCCTCCCTTCTGTGTTCATAGTCCCCTCCATCTCATCTAAGAATCTCTAATCATATTTTCCCCAAAGTTGCATTGTACATTCCTGACAGATGAAGTTTTACACAAGACGAGAGGAAGGTGACATTTGGGGAAAGAAACAGCGGCCTAGTTTTTTTCAATAGAAAAAGCCTGATGAAATTTCAAGCCCAGATATTAAAAGCTTAGCATCTTAATCACAAAAAGTATTTTCTTTTTGCTGTGATGCACATTTTGCAGCAAGGCAATCGGGAGATAGATGATAGATGATTGCCTTCACCTTCCTCAGGTTTATGTTTAGTCTCTCAGATAAGTGGGGAAAAATGACAGCTGCAAAGGCGAAAAATATAAATAGTCAACTACGAGCATATTTAAACATGTTGAGACATTGCTGTGTAAACAAAGGACTGCTGAGCAAGGGGTTTCACATTGGGGGCATGCTAACCGGAAATGTACTTTATTGCGTAATCGCACAAAGGACAAAATGATGTGAAGTACAAGCTAGAGAGAGAGAACTAGAATTTCCCTCAACTATGGTGGAGAATGTAGTGTGACAGTTGTGGCCCGTCTATTAAGGTGTAGTATTTGAACATAAAACAGCAGGACACAAGCTTTGACCAGCTTTTAGCCATGACGTTTTTATTCCCGATTTAATATGTAGAATGATTTCATTGGAGATCTTCCCGTGTCTTTTTATGTGTTTTCCTATCCCACATCAGGGTAGTTGTTAGGTTTTTATAGCTTTAATGTAGTGGCATGGAGTTTGGCTAAGTCGCACAACATTTATTACCCTCTGTAAAACAGCAATGCAGGCAAGAGATAGGCAGCAGTGGGCTTTGGAAAGCCGGGAGTGCAAGTGAAATCATCTGGTGTGGATTTGTTTGGAATGAATACTTGCAAACTACAATAAATAAACCGGATGGTGCCTTTGTACACAGTTCCACAATGTTCACACACTTGGTCATTCTTGTGCATTGTTCAGTGTCCCGTCTCATTTGCCAGCCGGGCTTATCTCCTCCTGTTTGTCTCCTTGTTGCTGTCAAAGAGAATTAATTAAATTCTTAAAAAAACAAAAAAACAAGGCAAAACAAATCAAATATTGTAGTACTGTGTCCATTAGATGTTGACACTCACGGTGTAGAATTATTAAAAAAAAAGATACCCTCTCATATTTTTTTGACGAAATGTTGATCTTGAATTATAGCTTCAATAATGGATAATAATTCCATAGCATGATGAAAAGCCCAATTAAATGGTGGAAATAAAAATCATAGACACGATTTCTCACAATGCAGAGCAGTGTCCGAAGTTAGTAAGCAGCTGTTCCTACGGTGTGTGAATGTGTGTATGAATGTTAGTTACTCCTGATGAGCGGGTGGCTCCTTCCCATCAGAATGGGTGTGAATGGGTGAATGATGTCATGTAGTGTTAAAGCGCTGGTCCATTTACCATTTACGAGTCCACCGTCACACTCGGCTCTGTGAGGCTGTAATCCTCCCTGTTGAGAAAAACATACTGTGAGATAGATAACCCAGAGTAGTGGACAAAGTTAGATAGTGGCCCGGGGCGCACACACAAGTTCACGAAGATGGTGAAAGTCTGCGACGAATTGCATGGTATTTCCTCCAAACACATGTCGAAACTTTTCACTTCGAACCACAAATTACGACCTCATGGTGGCTTTGGAATCGAAAAATCAGGGGATCACAAAAGTCAATGCCCCGCTCCATTTCACTCTGTGCGAATAGCTGTTGAGCAAACAAGACCCGACGGGACTTTGGTCAACTTCCCCCCTTCCAATGTCAACATTATGATGGCGATAGACTAGAGGCAAACTCAAGGGGACCGCCACAGTCATAGGATGCACCCTGTGGGGAACAGGACCAAAGACAATCCATCAAATGCTTGTTGATATATTTCAGTCTGCACCAAAGAGATGGATCAACAAGTTGCCTACAGGTGGGAGACTGACCACCTGGAGACCTGGTGCAGCCAGAACAACCTGGAGCTCAACGCTCTGAAGACAGTGGAGATGGTTGTGGACTTCAGAAAGAACGCAGCCCCACCCGCCCCTCTCACCCTGTGTGACTCCCCCGTCGATGCTGTGGAGTCCTTCCTCTTCCTGGGCTCCATCATTTCCCAGGACCTCAAGTGGGAACTGAACATCAGCTCCATCGCCAAGAAGGCCCAGCAGAGGATGTTCTTCCTGAGGCAGCTGAAGAAATTCAACCTGCCGAAGAAAATGATGGTGCACTTCTACACTGCCATCGTTGAGTCCATCCTCTGCTCCTCCATCACCGTCTGGCACACCGCAGCCACTGCCAAGGACAAGGCCAGGCTGCAGCGCATCATCCGCTCTGCTGAGAGGGTGATTGGCTGTAATCTGCCGTCCCTCCAGGACTTGTTCGCCTCCAGGACTCTGAGGCGAGCTAGGAAGATTGCAGCTGACCCCTCTCACCCTGGACATATCCTGTTCGAGTCCCTCCCCTCTGGCAGGAGGCTGAGGTCCATCAGGACCAAGACCTCACGCCACACAAACAGTTTCTTCCCGTCGGCAGTCGGGCTCATCAACAGAGCCCGGGTCCCCCAATGACTGACTGTCACCCCCAGTTATTTTTATTTTTATTCTTATTTTCATTTTTATTTTTCTCTTCTTTCTTTCTTTCTCCTTACCGGTCACTCCTCTGCACCCTTCATATTTAAACACTCATGCCACTTAACATACACTTTTAACTTAAACACTCGTCACTTTAACATACACTTTAACTTAAACACACATGTCACTTTAACGTACACTCACATTAACGTATCTGTTGTCTGAGCACTTTATCTTATCTTACACTTATTTTAATACCCATTGCACTGTTGTTGTCGTTGATTGTTGATTGTTGTTTGTCTCGTCTAACGTCCCATGTCCAATGTATGCACCTTCCGCCTCGAAAAATTCCTCATTTGTGAAAACATTCCTGGCAATAAACAGTTTCTGATTCAGATTCTCTGATTAAAACTATATGTGTTTCATGCAAAAGGAAATTGCTTTTACTGATTAATTGTTAAGCAGCCTTGGGGAAACGGAGGATACTATTTAATTCAAAGACCATACTTAAGTAACTCCATGACATATTGCTGCGTAGCCTGCAGACAAGCCTGGAGACATGAGAGACTTTAGTTAATATTCTAGTATATGTAAATTGAACATGTTGACATATTTTTTTTTAACACTGACTAAATGCACAGCATTTTAAAAGCATTTTGCATTCAAAATATTGAATAGTTTATCCGTAGCCTGTAGGCATCTGACTAGCCTGCCATTAGTCGAGTGTCAAACTGAAGTGGAAACACAAAGCAAAATCGTTTTGCAGCTCTTTGGGTGTCATGATGCCGGTCAGATGAAACTATTACTCAAAACTAAAAAGACCTAAATATAATCTGAACAGCGAAGCTCCAAGGTTTTGGTTGCATAGTATTAAGTATAAAGCTTTACTGTATGGCAGACGTTTACAGCACAAAAACACATTGCAATACAACTGTATGAGCCAACAAGCACTCCAACATATCTGAATATGAGTGGTTGACGTACATCTATGAGGAGACGCTCAGACCAACCATGTTGGTGCTCGCGATGCAGCTTTCGCTCCACGTAGAGTCGCACACGATAAGAGATCTGAGCGCAAACACCTGTGTTAGGGGCAATTTAAACCATAGCCCTGTAAGTAGCTCAATGAGTCTGACCTGGTCAGAGAGGCAGCGTGACATGACTGTTTCATTACAGACTGTACTCTGCAGCTCTCCAATAGGTTGTTTTTCTTTTCTTTTTTTTCAAAGAAAAGTGATTGGATATTTCTCAGATGTAGAAAACCGCATAAAGAAGCGTATAAAGTCCCTCTCCTTCCCTTGTCCAACTTGTTTCGGAAAAATTATGAACGATAGTCAATGGCAAAAGCTTCTTCTTTTTTTATGCAGTTTGAATTGTGCCACGAATAACACATATTATGTTTGTCATTTTGCAAGTCAAAGAAGTCAGATGTTTGTCGTAGGTCTGGTCGTAGTGTCAGTCTGTTTGGGTTCAAACACTCTGAACAATGTGCGTCCCCCTTCACCAACATGGCTGTTACCTTGCCTTGCTTTCTAGCTAGCTAGGTAACTAAAGTGTGTTCCATGCACAAATGTAACCTTATGTTACCTTACCTGATATGTTTCGTTTAGCGACTCTTTTTTTATCAAGCTGGGAAGCAAAAATAACGACGGTACATCCATTGTAGTTTCAGCGGGTATAATTCAAACAGAATCATATCATTATTTGTCTCTCGTCGTTGACTACCGTAGAATCCTATGGTGGCCCAATGGAAGAGGCAGGACTTCCTCTTGCTATACACCAATGTTAATTGGACTTCATTATCAGTGCATTAAAGTTTCTCTTCGCTGTCTCGTCTTGTGAAAGCACAAACGCTAAAACATTGCCCGCACAGTCCAAAATGTGTCTTTGTGTGCAAACCAGAACTGTTTGGCGATGTTAGTTTTTTGTCAAATTGTTTGTGACCAGAGGAGAATTGAGTTTGCTTCAGCGGGTGTGAAACCCAGGAGGTGAGCTTCTCCTGTTACTCTCTGTGTTCGTACTTAATTAGCAGTGACACATGTAATACCAGATTTTCAGGCATCTTTCATGACGTGGAGGGACGACTGGAGAAACTATTTAACAGTTTTCTTGTAAATCAGTGAGCAGAACAAGCATGAATTATGAATGTGTTTTAATTGTGGACAGTTTACTTAGTCACATAGGGCAGACATTTATTCATTATAAACGCAACATGGAAAGCGCACAAAGGAAAGACAATCGGCTGAGGTAAATCTGTATGCAGCAGCCTTCATGCCCACATGCACCAATCTGTGAAACACGCCGGTTTTGGCTGCCAGCCGAAGAACAGATGTCCTGTGCAACTACCTGAACACCAGTGAGCCACCTTTAGCCCGAGGCTCCACATTTAACATACAGTGAGGGGGGGGAAATGGAAAAAAGGAACTTTCACTCGTTGTCCTCTCCCTTGGCACCTCTAAAATTGATTTTGATGCTTCGGGATGGCCGGTTTGGTCCTCATTATTGCTCAGGCCATTACAGGTCAGGGTGTGGTGGAGGCGGGCAATGCAGAAAAGGACTCTTTCAGCAGCCGTCCCCACGGAGCCTGATCCCCAAGTTTGTCGGACCAATCCAGATGTATATTCACCTCCGATCAGGCCGTCCTCCAGTCGGCGTCGCCATCTGGTGGAATGGCACTTTGGTGATCAGGGTCCTTACAGGGCCGCTACGGGGGGTCACGTTTTCCGAAACCATGAAAAGCTGCACTGACAATCTGGGACCGGGGTCTCGAGAGAACGAGGTGTCGCATGGCAATCGGGTCATCCATCCTATATAGCGTCAGCAACTATAATGATGGTGTGTGCATAGTGTCGCTGTTGATTAACATTTATTGTGTTGTGTCTGGCCTGTGAAGCTATGTCTTAATTGCTTTTGATTCCTTGTAAACATAGAAAATCTGGTTTCTCAACCAGCCATCGAGCAAAGTTCATCCACTCAAATTCATTACTTTCAACATATTTTATGGTCTTGTTCTTTTTTTTCTCCCTATAATGAGCAAAACTATCTTTCTGTTGAACTTGTAACCTCTCCCACAGTTTAAATTAGAAAGCTTCAGTCATTTCCAGTTTGCTGAAAACTAAATCCAAACATTCATCATGTGCCTTCTTGACTTTTCTTGCACAAATGCTGTAATGTTGCCAGATTGTCAAAATATGCTAAATAAATAGCTTTGACTGGAATCATCCTCCCGAGCCGGCTGGCTTTCCTTGCAGGAGTGATTCTCGAGCAGAGGACGTGCCCGTGAATACGCGATTCCATGCAAAGAGGTTAATATTTGTGGGTAAATGTGCTCTCCGTGTTGTTGATCTTTTACGACCGGACTGAAACGCACAGCTGTCACCGCTCACAGTTTAGGGACATTTCCATCGACGCTCTCGCACCAGCTCATATCTGGAAGAGAAACAGATGGTCGTGATAGTCCCCCACCCCCACACCCCTCTTCCTGAGGGTTACTTCCCCCACAAGTAGTTGCCACTTGAGCTGCACTCGCACATATGTTCATTATCTCCGAGTGCTCAACTGCTCCTCCACGACATGGCCTCTGGCACCCGCGCTGCCCGCTGCTCTCCACCAGCTGCAAAAGCACATGTAACGATTTCTCCTCTTAGACTCCCAAATCAACAGAAATCCATGTCCACGAGTCGAGCTTCAGAATTGCTTGCAAAATCGACTGTGAGTTTTCATGGAATGGAAAAGGAAATGTAAAAAATGTTTAGGCGAGTGCCAGCGCAGTCAACGTGACATTATGAAAGAAATCAAATTGCAAGGGTCCATGGAAGCCTGCTGGACACAGTGTACTCACATAGCTGTTGTTGCTCTTTGAGGTGCCAAGCTTGTGCGGCGGCTGCTGCTGAGTGGTGCGGCGGTCCTGAGATACTTTGTCTGGCCCACATGCTGAACTCTTTAAGTGCATTAGGGGGTTCAGGTCTTAGCTGTGGAGACCGTGCATCAGCTGGACCTACAGAGATATCTCGGCAAGCTTGTAGGAGCAATCTCCAATGCTCTAATGCGTCACTAAGGCCTCTCTGTGCAGAGAAACTACTCAACAACGGAAATTCTGAAAGCTCATAATTCTGATTCTGGCTAAAATCCCTTGGTACTGGCATCATATCTGATAGATATAGTGTCAGAAGCAAGTTTTAGAAAGACGATATCCCGCAAAAAAAACATTCTGGCAGTGGCTGCACAGTCAGTCATTTCGGCATTTCGTTCCGTGAACATCAGGAAAACAACATTCTGGAAAACCCAGTCCTGCAACATCTGGTTGCAAGGGCTCCTCATAGCCCCTTTCACAACTGTCTCTTCAGCAAAAGTAGCGCTTCATGTTTTAGCCTTGAAACACATTACTAAACTACGTGACCATGCATGAGGTGGGACATGTCAGCTCATTGTTGCTAAAATCGTGTTGGTCCGAATCATCTGATACAAACATATAAACTACTTAATGGGGGGGGGGGGGAAACCATTTGTGTGCATATTTGTGGTGATGTGTGTTCACATGGCGACGTGAAGCTTTCTTTCCTGGGCTGCCGTTATCACGTTTAACTGTGATGGGCACTGCTGTTCCAGAGCTATGAGATCAGTGTTGTGTATGGGAGAGAGTATTTAGGTGTGGAGGGTATCGACAGAGAAGAAAAGGGATCGGAAAGATGCCACCCAAAATGATGAATAGCTTTTTACAAACTGTGTGGGCTGAGGGGCACAAGAAGCCTAATGCTCCTTTCCAATAATTCACAACATGGATACTATTGGGGACGCAAACTCATTAAAATATGCAAGAATTAAATAAAAATACTCTAAGTATACTCCACAAACATAATAACATATGTAGCATAACACATTTATATACACAAGCATATACCAAACCACACAGCAATACAACACATTAACACACTCAAATCCCTTTCTAGTCCCTTACGCACATGTTAATTAACCTGAGCCTGAGAGTATAGGAAAGTTATTTTGTCTTATTTTGGATGTAGACAATCCGGTTGTGATGGACCTCAAGTCAGCAGACACCTGAGAGGCCACATCAGGTTACAAAGGAAACGGAAACATGAATCAAAGAGTGAGGACATGAAATAGTGGCAAAGTTTGAGCGTGTATTCATCTTTTTTCCTCTACTTCCGAGCATATTCCACCCATATAAGGTGAAAGTCTCTCATTGTCTAATGCATTTTTAATACCCTCCTCGCTATGTAGTTTGGGAATATTATAGATCCAAGAAGCACTTCAAATAAATCTGCTATACTTCAGCACCATGGACAGCGCCGTGGATTTATCAACACACAGCTAAGTTATGCTCCTGCTACTGACGCTCCAGAGCTGGGGCCGGGCCCATAGATTCTGACTTGCACAAACCTCGGTCAGATAAGAAGTCAGGCTAGACTAACGTACTAAACCAAACAGCCGCTCTGTCCCTGCACGCTCTGCTGCTAGGCGATGGAGAGTTTGGATAGCAGGTTAACGAGGGGCATGCATTTTGGTCATTCTGCTGACAAGGGAGGGGGGCTTCCCCTCTTCCCGTCAAATCTCCGACTGGAGTCAGTCCAGAGAAGCATTACCGCAAAGATGTGACGTATATATATATATATATATATATATATATATATATATATATATATATATATATATTTATATATATATGTATATATATATGTGTATATATATATATATATATATACATATATATATATATATATATATATATATATATATATATATATATACTGGCTAATAATAATTGTGAAAACAAACAATGCCATTGCAACATTTGAGTAAGGGGAGTACCAGCACTTGTAGTCCAGTGCAGTTTGTTTATAGCCTAACATTTGACTTCTGCCGATTGCTTTTGTGCTTTAAAAATCATAAAAGTGGTTTTAATTTGTAAAGATTATCTGAACAAAACGTCTAAGTATCGTAAACTTGTGTTTGCCACAGAGCAAATGTTATGCAATATTCCAAAATCCAATGGATTGTTTTTTCATGAGGGAACCAGTGCAATGGTAACGTCAAAGGCTGGCCGACAAAAATACATGATTCCTGCAACACATATCATGAATATTTGTGACGGGCTTGTAGATTTATGAAAACAGGGCGCTATTTTTATTTTTTCCTGTAAAGGACTCTTGTAAAAGACTGATGCCTTGATATAAATATCTCGGTTTTTAAGTAAATGCAACTCTCTTTTTTTTCTTCAGCAGAACAGAATCTGGTTTTCACCCATGATGAAACTAATTCTGTAGTTGCTGCACATCTGTACTCACTTGCTCGGTTTCCCTCCAACTGACTTTGAACAAAGTAAAGGGATCAAAGAGCGATCTAATCTGGTATTCCAGCATTTGAGGTTATTACAGTAGATGCAACTGAGATAGACGCCAGCCACCCTCGTGCAAGGGAGTCGTTCTTTTCTACGCCAGATTAGATCTGTACAAGTGGATCAAAGTGATACGTGTCAACTAATTATTCTTTGAGCATGAAGCAGCTCTTCCTTCAGGACGTTGATGAAATGTCCCAGTTAGTATGTAAATGGAACCCCACAGTCTCTAACAGAGAGAGAACAGATGTAATGTGGTTACAATGTTCATTTACAGTCAAACTCATTCATTCAAGACGGGCCGTAGAAGGACTGTGGGGTGCTACTGTAAATGCAATATATGTCCCTTTTTTCAGTCCATCATTCTAATTCATCTATAGCGTAAAAACCTTTGTCAGATGTCATAAATTGTCAAAATACAAAAAAATTATATTCTAGAAATATGCAATGCGTGGTTTTGGTGTCAAAGTTAAACTATGTACAGTAATCCGCCTTAACTCAGCCTCAATTAAATGGAAGTAAATGGAATTTGGTTTGTGGCAATAATAAACAATAATCAAACAAATGTAATCGCAACAGCATTTTTACGAGTCACTCCAGAAACCGTTGTAATCAAGAACTATATGGTCGAGCCTTGGTTTATAAAAAAATCCAAGAAGGTAAAACGGGACCGTTCTTGATGATGCCACTTCCCAACAGAAAGCATGGCTGATGCTGATTCTGATTCTGATTCTGATGTTTCGCTCGGGTCTCTCCATGCCTCTGAAGCCACAGAGACCCAATGAGCCACTGTACAAACATGCGAGAGAAGAGTGTGGCCGGGGGATAAAATTTGAGGAGTACTTTGTGTTTAAATATTTCACAGGCACGAAAATCTGAACTAGGACTCGCGATTATGAAACACGGTTCCAGAGCTGCTGTGTTCATGAAATCAAAGCAAAGTTCAGAAAACCCATCCTCGCGGAGGCTTTTGAGGCTTTAATTAGCTTTTTCTCCGGAGCCACAATAAACCGGCAGTTAGCCACTTTTTTTTATTGTTGATTTTATTGTCCATAATGCCCCTTCATCTAAAGAAAAGCTGTCTGTATTTACCTCATGTCTCCATAAAGTTAAAAGGTTTTAATGTAGTATGTTAATAGGACCGCATGTTTCTATAATACGATGATGATAATGTCTCCCTTCGGGGTCAGAGATAAAACTTGAAAATTCTGCAAGATATTTTGATGGTGTGGCTGCTACTGCTATAAGACGTTGCAATATATATATATATATATATATATATATATATATATATATATATATATATATATATATATATATATATATACAGTATATCTACATATATACTGTACGTCAATATTAATAATAATAATAATACACTTTATTTGTATAGCGCTTTAAATTAGTTATTGTATTAGCTTGATTTGTTCCATGACTTGTTGTCTGTGCAGGTTTACATACACATGATAAATAAGTGTCTTTGTGATGATCACATTGTATCAGGTCATTTATTTGACATGGTTTTTGCTTGTTATGTGGATTTGATTTAGTTATTGAATAAAATCAAACCAAGAGTGAGATAATTAGTTAATAAACCAATAAAATGTTAATATTAAAATGTGATCCATGCCACTTTGTACTTGAAAGGTTGGGCCCCGAGGTCAAAAAGGTTAAGCTGCTCTAGAGCCTTGCTGCGAGTCGCCACACCAAACAAGGGGATGCAATTACTGCTAGTGACTAACTTCCAATAAATAATTCCCTTAACAGTAGACGGCGAATCCATGTTTAATTAGAAATGGTAATGGATGCAAGCTGTGAAGAAGTCTATTGCACTTAAATGTCCTGCTTTATTTTTATTTAATTATTTTCGTACTCAAAGCTTAAGTTTGAGGTTGTTGGTTTCTGTTTCAGCGTGCCCTTCGGCTCTTGAGGTTGTTTAGAATGCTGCTGAGGCTCGGCATAGGGAATTACGGTGGATAGCCTTGTAGTTTTTGGCTTTGCGGTTGAAGAATTGGCAGACCGTTTGTTTACTTCCAAGCTCTCACATGGCCGCCTTGTTTCTATAAGACAGATGTGGCCTTTTTTTGGGGGGGGGGGCCAGACCCACTTATTTACGCAGAAAAAAACGGTATACTGATTACCTTCTGAGCAGTTCTACAATGTCACTGCGATAGGTTTCTAAAACAGGTTCCCACACACTTATGTAATTGCTGGCCTTGGCACTCTGTCTACAAGCAAACTGGTATGGCTATACTGGCTATAATGAATGAAGACATCACATTGTTATGTTGGTCTCCTCAGATATATGGATACCGCTGTGGATTGTGTGAGGGTTTTACAATTGAAGCTATTTTAATGAGCACTTGAAATCAGCAAATGGAGATGAGGCCCTGATACATAATAGCTCTTTGGTAATTAATAGTGTATTAAAAAGAAATCCAGCTGCTCATCAGCGCTCCATTACATGAATTAGCCTCAATCAGTGCTGAGCCTGGCGTGGTTTGATGACCTGAGAGCCGCAGAAACGGAATTTAGTTTGGATGCAATGCATGCTGCGTCGCCGCACCTGATTTTCAGGCACGACGCTGATAATGGAACACAGACTAGACGAGAAGAAACTAGACGGAGGGATGCAAAGAATTAAGTGATGCAATTGGGTGACATGTTGTGGGGCCTTGACATGCAATACATCTCATCGCATGGAAGGCACCAGCGAGCCAACAAGGGCATTATTATAACAACTACAGTTACTAGACCAATGAATGAACAAGGCCAGTTTTGGGGGAAGATGCTGCAGATGCTGCAAACCACGAATACCGTAAAATGCGGGTTATAAGGTGCACCCTTTTATAAGCCGCATCTTCTCAATTTAAAGAAAGATTTGTATGTAATCATAAACAAGCCGTGGCGGGTTATAAGCTGCTGTTGCTGCTGCTACTGCCCGCGTCCCCGCTGCCCGCGTCGGGCGTCGAGCCGGGGCTGGTCCCGCTACATTCGGTGGTTGTCGGGGAGCTAGCGCTCTTAGCATTAGCGCTAGCAGGAAAGCAGTCTGACGGCGAGGGAACCCCTGCCTCTCCCATCACCACTATCACCTCCACCATCCCAGCTCTGGCCCTGACCACCAGCAGCACGAGCTAGCCGGCTAGCGCTGCTGGCGGTGGCATCGTCGATGGGTGCCGGTGGAGAGCCAAGCGGGGTGTCAATTTTGTGACTGTTGTTGAGTTACGTGGAACGGAAAGTTATGCGGTATAATAAAGCGTATACAAAGCGAGAAAGTCCAGTCAGGTTGGGCAAGGGGGTGGTGGAGGAATTGGTTAAATTACAGGACCTTCACCCAGGAGACTGCTGTTCGTGTCACGTGTGAAACCAAAAGCAAATGTTGGCTTGTTTCGTAGCAACATTTCTTACATGATTTTTATTTGTCATAATATTATTTCAACACAAACCATAATCAAGTTGTTATAAAACAGTTTGGTACTGACATTTGTTTTCTTCTGTAATCCCACTGATTTTGCAAATGTCAACAAGTGACCCACGAGTGTTGAATACATATTGATAACCCATCAAATTCAGAAAATAACCCACCAAGTGTGTCTGGATGGAAGAAAAACATATCACAGCATTCGTTTAATTTGTGTATTTTTATTGATGAAAAGATATCTTTCAAATTCTTCACAACCATAACACCATGCAGGAGAAACCACATGTTGCCATTCAAAGAGGGGAACTATGACAGGGAAATATACAATATTCTGAGAGTAGTGGAGCTGATTGACAACGTGCTTCAGGAGAACGACGCAGTTTGTTTGGCAGTCCTGGTCGCACTCGTCAAAATGACAACCTTACAAAACTGCGTCAGATCAAACACACCTGTCAGAAGCCCAAATCTGATCAGGCTTGGTAATTATCCGGCACCACTGCAGTTCGTAGTTCAACATATGCTGCCATTCAAAATGATTTACAAGGATTTACATTTTATGGTAATCATTTGTCATTGTTGGTTTCAAAACTATCATTAGTGCTCTTGATATGATTTTCCACCACAAAGTGTCTGATTAGTGACTAATGTCCTAAATGATGAAACGCTAGATATCAGGCTTCATACAATATTTATTTAAATGAAATATTTTGAGCAGAAGCAAAGCAATGAAAAAAAATTGTATTTTAATGTGTATTAGTACATGTACAATAATTAAGATAAATGATGATGATATATTATGAAAATGTTGCCCAAGTACAGTCAATTGTGCACCAAATGCCTGTTTTCATGCTCTGTAGGCGCTCATGAAAGTCCAAGAAACTGGGAGCCAGAAGAAGACAGAGGACGGGGCCGTCTGTCTGATACCCCCTTGAGTGTTTTCATTGTGTTGCAGCGGCTCCACACGACTGAGAAGACCCTCTACTCTCTTTCAGTCGGTTCCTTTTCCTCCACGTCAACAACAAAGAACTTTCTGCCTTGGCGTCAATTCCCAATAATTACGACAGCTTTCCAGAGCAAAGTGCTACATTATCATAACACCCTTCAGCTGGGGGTTCATAGGAACTGTTACGATTTCAGAGTGAAGAAATATCATCCCACTTCTGTGTTTCTTTGATGTTGATTGCTCAATAAAACCAAACTGTCGCATGAGTGATGCTCTCACACAGATGGTGAGCGAGACTTCAAGGCCGTCTAATGTCGACCACGAATACAAATCGGAGCGTCTGCTACAAAGCAAAGAACAACCTCGACCCAGCTTGTTTCCCTGGCGCAATCATAGATTTTACATTTATACTGAGAATTACATTTAAACCACTGTTTCCGTCAACAGCTGTTATTTCAATCATTGGGTCAGGGCTTGAACAAACATCTGATAAACTGTAACCTGACGCGCCAGATGCTTTGTAACACAGGACCATCTGAAAAGCCATCAGTGAACCAACAGTCGACTCTCGAGGTCACACCGCACACGAGATTCTCATGTGATCTTGCATCTATTGGGCAAGAGCTGTACAGTAGAAAGGAAGTAAATATGAGTCTTTGAGGATTATCGATTGAAAAGGGTCTGTGGAATGACTTTTCTTATGATGAAACCAGTGGCTTATTTGTTGCTGAGTTCAATAGGAAAGTCTGTAGAAGCGGTAAGGTTCACACTGGCTCCGGGATGAACCATGCTGCCCCTTACGTAAGCTTCCTCTCCCTCCCTGCTGCATCCTCTCCTCAGCATCCTATTGCCCTCTTCGACACAATTACTGTACGCACCCCCACTACGCGCTCTTGCAGACCTCCCCCTGTATTCACGTTAACCCTCCTTCACCTATCGGCCCCAGGGGCCTGTTTTTTTTAAGATGAAAGCATGGCAACTCCTTTGATAGCACAATTTATTACACAAAGTCTCCCTGATAACTACAGGGAAAGGTGTGGAGAAAGAACTGGAACACATTCACCTTGTTAAAGCCCAACATATTGCCCACCGCTAACGCTGATCTCAATTTTCTTTTGCGTTTGTCTTCCGGTCGCAGTTGTCTGACAACTTCTCAGCGGAAACAGCTGTTTTCACTTGCTCTGTCAAACCAAATGAAATACAATAACGCATGATGTGAGCACATATTGTTATGGATTCAATGAGAGCCGCATTGTTAATAAGCATTACAGCACGTTATACAAATCACATTTCACCAAGACAGTCTAAAAGCAAAACCAAGAGTAGGTATTTAAATGAAAACATGGAGCCAGACTAATTTCTTCCCAAAAAGAAATACAAGGAATTGAGTGGGCCTGGAAAAAAAGCAAACCTGAAGGAACACAATTTCATCATGAATTCACCTGCTCTCCCCCTCAAAATACCCCAGGCACACCGGTTTACCTTTTGGCTCTTGGATGCATACTACCTTTAAAAGGACTGGTCTCAAAACACAGTGTGCCCCAGGCTCACAGGATCAATCCTTAAGAAGGAGCTTAAACCCAAGCAAATACTCGTTTTTATTTTTTTTAACACTGGGTAGGGGTTGTGAGTCAGTGAATCCTCGCTGAACCTTCACAGCAAGCTTCTACTGCATTCCATCTGGCGGATGGAAATAAACATAGTGGAATAGCAGGCCTGGTCTGTAATAGTACGATGTGAAACAAGATTAAGGCCCGGCAAAAGGTTGCGTGCACTGCATTTCAACACTCACACGTTCAGACACTGATGGCAGAGCCCACCTGCCCATCAGGACTTATTATTACCCGAGGACACCATAAGACGCAGACTCGATCTTCTGAAATCGAAAACAACCATAAAGCAGGCCGTCTTCCAATCTGAAGATTCAGTTCGGACTGCAAGCCTCATTTTATGAAGTGTTGTTGAGCCGCTGACCAAGTATCATTATTTCACGAGTTGGTAGTGAGACTCTCTTGCGTAGCTACTGACGCCTACATCATCACCACAGCAACCCGTGCAGATAGGTCGGTGATGTCTACACATACAAATCCGATATGATCACTTGCAAATGCTGACAGTCGTCTTAGAGATCTGATTTGAGAAACAAATCTGATTTGCCTGCAGTTTCAACGTAGCCTAAGTTGATTGGAAGCAGCAGGAGTCTAAATATCAGCGCAAGGTGCTGCCTCGCACAAGATAAATGGACCCCTCTGCAGCCTCTGACACGTAATGACTCCTGCGGTAAACACTGTTTTTTGTTGTCTTCGTGGCTACCTCAATTGGATTACTGGGATGTGTAATTCCTCCGACGAGGACATTTCAAGAGACGGGAACCTCATCATGTGCAATTTGCACACACCCACCTGCCACCTTTTTTTCATCATTAGGAGCCGACAGGTCTGGTCAGCCAAAAGCCTCGGCCGCCAGAAACCCCGGCGAGGGAATCCTAATCTTTCTCTCTGCATTCATTACTCCAACCAATAGACCTTTCACTGATCATTTGTGTAGTCCAGAGAGTCTCTGGAGTTCCTTTGGGATCACGCATGATGCATCTTCAATCTGTTTCGGCCATATTTCATCCATCACCCCAGTGGCCTGCCGTCTTACAGTTTCAGTTGTTGGAGTCCTAACCCCTTTCAAAGCAGCGCTGCTCCCTCCATTTCGGACCGTTGTTCACTTGGCTCGCTAAAGAAAGTCCAGTGTTCTGTGAAATGGCCAGGGACCTGTCTCCCACACTGTTAAAACCTTAGCCACAGCTGCACCTCAATGAACATACATTTTTTCTTCCCTCCCCCAGTGGTCATTTCATTCTACAGAGCCACAGGACGCCACACACACAACCTCCCTGTCCCTCCTATACCCACCGTGTTCGTTCCTGGGGTTTCTTCCCTCCCTCGACTCTTCATGTCATTGCTTTGTTTACTCGCACAGCGCTTCAGCGAGGCAGATGCACCTGTCCTCTGAGCAACACTTGGCAACTGAATGTCTCCCTTGGCGGATGTCTTTGTAACTCATCAAATGCTCCTCTGAAGCTTGCTCAGCATTCAGGTAGAGAGGCATGGCTGGGATCATCATCGGTGAAACTCTTTCAAGCTTCGGTCGGATTCAAAAGGTCAAGCCGCCACACTATTGCCAGTAATCTATCTTTAAAGCGAAAAACTGCATTCTCTGCATTATCAGGCAGCAGATGGAAGCATTTGCTATCGGACAGTATATTGTTTAATGTCTGAATTTGTTTGTCTTGTCCAGTTGCATCGGAGTCCTTGCTGCCACATTCTCATAAATTGTGCGGTGTAAAATCTTAAGCCCTAGTAACGGCAAAGACAATCGCTTATCTGCTTCCCGCTGATTTCCATTTGATGCTTTCTATATTCACAAGACGAGAACTGTTTGTTCATAACATAAACTTTTACACACACTCATATTGTTATCCTTCCTGCGAATGGATATGGTTATAGGCCCAGCATTGGCCATCAGCACATTTTTCAATATGCCTTGAGGCTTGTAGAGATGAGTAGGAATAAAAAAAGACCATCTGCATGGTTTATAAAGTCTGATACAGCTGACATGAGCAGAAACATTCACAGTGAGTCGGAAATTTAACTGCAGATTATTTTTATTGTTTATTTCATACAATTATAAATCATTTAGCAATCAGTTTACTGGCCAAATTAAAATGCAGTTCAGTAACAATGACTGAGTGAGACAGACTACCACACTTGAGTCAGTCTATATATACAGTATATATATAGTTTTACAACAGATGTATACAATGTATCGTGTCTCTATCTCTAGCCCGTCCATTTCCAATCTCGGCCCACCCTGTAAATCAAAATGCACATTCATAATTGGATACTATTGTACCAAGGTCACAGCTGTTTGTTTATAGGGAACACAGTTCATCCAATCATAATCAAAGACTGTAACTATCCTTTTTTATAGGAATTACTATTACGATATTTGGTGTGTTTTTATATTGGTATTGCAGGCGTTTGACGGGCATTCCATCACTAATACTGCTCCAGGAGTTTTTCATATATTTATCAGTGCTCTAGAAATGTCTTCTGTCCAGGTATTATGAAACAACATCTCTTCCTTTGCCGTGGTCCATATAATCATCATATTCAATGACGACGCAAAGTGAAATCTCAGTGCAATGACTTGTTCTGACTTCTTGCAATCTGCAGTCTCAACATTGTTCTCAGAGGTCTGAATGTGACTCGCAACCTTCACTGGATATTGTGAATGGCGTCTGGCGCCGAATGGGCTGTTCGCGTCAACCATTATTAACATCACGTCCAGCTGCATTCGCCCGCTTGAGACCCATACAGACTCCCAGCAGCGGGGTTGTGCGTTGGTGCATGGCCGTGTGCATCCCCGTGTGAAAGGATTACTTTCTTGTCAAGGTGAACAGCACAGCAACGTCCATCACTGCTGCCTCGCTCAGCCATTTTTAGAGAGCCAGAAGTTGCTTACATTCCTCACATCGTTCTCAAGATGCTCTGTATGCAGCGTGTGCAGCGACTATATAAGTTCAAAGGTAAATTATTCGGGGGGGGGGGGGGGGGGTAATTTGTCATGAGAAATTTAGAAGTACTACACTATACAAGATTTACACGCATCAAAAATGTCTTTCTATTTCTTGTAAGATGTATCATATAACTCAGAGATTCCTACACACAGGGTTAATCTGAGCCCACCCAGAATCTCACTCTCAACTCAACTTAACTTTTGTTTCATTCCTCAATAATATATTTATTTTAAGTGAAATTAATTTCTGCTCCAATCAAACTCTATTTACCACACTATTTGTTAGCAAACAGTTACTTGAGTGTGTTTTTACTTTGAGATATTGAACAATGTTTCAGATCAATGAGTTTTACATAAAAAGTCGTATGTAAACTTCCAACATGAGTTTACTTAGTTTTTACGTTTACAAACAATACAAATTATTGGTTTGCTTTAGGTAACGAAAGTATTTTGTTAGCCTTCGAAGAAGCTTGTGGTACATTTCTTATGTAAATAATATTAATTAAAAAAATGAATGACTCGGTAACACACAGGACATGAACAGCGGTTTCCATTGGTTAAACTCCTGTCGTTCTTTGAGCCATTAAACCATCCACCATACTTCCTCGCTTTTTGTGTGATCTCAGTTGCTCTGACTGTCCAATATATTGTCTTTTTACATTAGTTGGTTGAAAGCCAGCAGACAATAAAGACATTAAAGGGGGCATTTGAAGAGTTGGAAGTGAGAACATTTTAAACACTACCCTTCTCTAGTATATGTGTTTTTACGTTTTCGGCCATCTTGCCCTCATCAGGGTGGTGCCCAAGGCTTTGTCCCGTTTCCTTACTTTCAACCCACTGATCATGCAATTGATATACCACCATAGACACCACGTATATACAACTTTACAGTCATATTTTTCTTCACATTTACTACTATTCACAATATCCCCTTGTCCTTAGTTCCTACAAAAACTAAAAACTTTTAGAAAAACAACTACAGCCACAAAAACTGTGCTTTAATTTAGTAAGATGAATAAGTTAACATGAGTGCCATACAGCTGCATATTGCACCCATTCACCACAGGCTCACACAATAACAGGCTCTGATATATTACATTTAGCTAAAACACCACCGCCTCTGCACCAATTCATTTTGGAGTGAGCAGTCACGAAAAATTAAAACTATTAGACCCCGCACTAATGCACTACTTCCATTTTAGCACTCAGAGAAAGAGGAATAATTAGAAAGGAACCCATTCATATTGTACTATTGATTTGAATAGCCGTCTGCAATTATTAAACCCCCAATATGTTTCAAAATGTCTTATTTCTGACGTTGGCGACGGCCAGTGGTACTATTAACAATAGAGCAGAACGGCATTACGGAGCCGAGAAAACCACCAACAATAAAGAGTTTGAAGGCAACTTATAGACTGCATCACATCAACAGGATTATCTCATCAAAAAGATTTAAAGATGCTATAATCACATTAAACTTTCAAACGTGGATAATCATAGAATGACATTCATTATTGATAACTGCTTATCCTATTCAGGGCACTGGGCGAGAGGCAGGGTACATCCAAGATTATTAAAATGAATATGTACTAAGTAAAGCGTAACCAACGTAACATAGGTGCAGAAAACGCATAACTTCAAGATTCTGTAACTCAACAACACTTTGCGACATGAACACCGGTCTCCTGGTTGAAAGCGCTGTGGTCGTATGAAAACATCCACCTTTTGTGGGTTTCTTTGGTCTTTATACTAAGTATAAACACCTAATACAGACTTTATTGGTCTGTATGAGAGTGTCTTTGTGCGTCAGACACCTTGAGAATAGGAACGACGTGTTGGTTAATACTTTGGCCCCATAGGGCAAAGTAGCTATGGAAACAATGGAATCAAAGACAAGTCCATGCAGCAGGGGTTGTTGTGAGTGAACGCTGTCACTCCTTATAGCTCAAAGAATAAAAGTAATCTTAATAGCTCCTTGCTGAGTGCTCTAGATGAGTGCTCTTTAAATGTGCTGTGCAGTATTTTGATGGCTTTATCACTCTTTAACATCTCACAGGGACTTCCTGAAGGAACACTGCAAAGCTGCAACTGTTGCTTTTAAACAGCGGGGTGTTTCATGGCCGTTGTGTAGCGGTGCAGAGCAATCATGGCATCTTTGTCATGCCCCCTAATCACCCCTGTGGCTGAAACATAATGGCTCAGCACATTTTCAGTGACTTGTATAGTAGAAAGACTGAGTTCATAAGGTGGGACTTTCGGGGCAAGGAAAATGAGTCATAAATCATGTTAGTTTTTTCGATCTGCCTTTCAGACATATGTCTTCCACTGTGGGAAATAGCTGTGCTGTATCTATACCATGATCCACAACACACACTGCAGGCAGTTCATTTTCTGTAAAGTTTAGTGTGCCCCAAAGATATTGGTCCCGAACGCTGGATCGCAGTAGACGACCACCGCTTCGTATTTACTGACGGCAGTCGGTGTCTTGGAATAGACAAGAGCCACATTGAGTTATTAAAAATCAGTACTTTTTACCAATATACTTTATGTACTAGTCCTATCTAAGTGTAGAGTACAGTCTGGTTTGTATTCAGCTGAAGTGCACCCTGAAGCATGTTTTTCTGTTTTTCAAAAAAGAAAAGAGAATATACCACAGATACTTTAAATTTTAAATTTGAGGCTTTGTATTCTCTCCTCGTTGTGTACTCTGCACCACATCTTCATGCAAATGACAAAGACCACTTGAAGTGCGGTGGAGACAAAGATGGTGAAGTATCTCGGCAGCCCGTAAAAACTCTGTTCAGGGGCCTGTTACATCCTTAGCGACGCATGTGTAACACAAAAGCTGTAGCTGGTGGCCAAATAGCGTGTTCACCATTGTGACGGGCATCCGCCCGTTTTAAAATACCAGTCTTTGTACTTAACATTCATATTCCACAATACCTTGCGATATTAATTCAGTTCGATACTCCCACCGAAGCAGAAGTATAAAGGCTCTTGGCAGCACAATGGGGTAATTTAAAATCATCCATTCAGGAGACATACTTGCTCTTATTTTGTATTTTCTGAAAAAACAACAACGTTGAATTGAAGTAAGCCGTACCATCACATTGCTGTGGAATATTCTTCCCTAATTACCATATGTGTTGATTTTAGCAGCTGCATATACAATATTTGCTTTCATTGGAATGTTACACTCACAAGGCACCAGCTGAGTCCTTCTTTCCTGTCCAATGGGGCAATGCAGAGCCAGTCTCACCCAACTAAATGCGCTCAAACTTGCAGCAACGATAATTTGGAACATTCTGATTCGTGTCGGTCGTTAATTTCATCTCGAACGTCTGCGCGTTCATGCAAATGTGACAAAGTATAAACCTCTACTGAGGACTGCAGCATCAGTTCATTCACCAGCAGTTTGGCGCTGCGGCGCTCAACGAGAATCTCGACTGCTTTGATTCCTCATTGATATGCACACGCTGTTTAAATCCCATGAATTTATGCATTATTTCTGTTAAAAATGAGCATTCAGAGTCTAATTATGTCTCCATTCAGACTTAGTTACAAAGCTGTTTGTCTTCAATTTAGACAGTCGGCTTCTCTAATCAATAATGCAGCAGCCCAGCTCAGAAAACAGAGCTCTGGCTCGTGCAACACCCTGATGACTGTTCATCAGGGTGTCATTATGGGGCTTTGCTTGTGGAATCTCCCCTTCCTGCATAGCTTGACTGCAGGTATTACAGATACTGTAAATACCATTGTGTTATTAAAAAAGCCTTCGCTTTATTAAGTGCCTTATCATTTCACTTTGACATTGTTTTTCATAAATATTCACATTTAATAGCCTGTCTAAGCACAGCTCCATTTGCCACTATCTTAATGGCTTGTGAGGAAATAAACCCAGCAATTTATTTATTTTGTATCTCTCCGTTACACCGCGTTCCACATTATTATGCAAATTACACTTTGCTCAGATTTTCCTAAATAGTAATGCACAGTCAGTCAGTATCATTTTCAAGTCATCAACTGTTAGAGTATAAGTCAAATTCTATTGAACAAACCTCCTAATGATAACAGTATTTTTTTCAAAAATAAAAAACTCAAAATGCAGTGTTCCAAATTATTATGCAGAATTTCAGAATTTCAGAGTTTCAAGATATTTTAAAGGTTGTAAAGAACAAAAAAATTGTCATTTGTTGAATTTGCAGCATTAGGAGGTCATATTTACTGAAATCAAGAAAAGTTTGAATCAAAAACATCTTAACAGGTCAAGTTACATGTTAACATAGGACCCCTTCTTTGATATCAACTTCACAATTCTTGCATCCATTGAACTTGTGAGTTCTTTGATAGTTTCTGCTTTAATGTCTTTGCAGGATGCCATAATAGCCTCCCAGAGCACCTGCTTGGATGTGAACTGCCTTCCACCCACATAGATCTTTTGCTTGATGATGCTCCAAAGGTTCTCAATAGGGTTAAGGTCAGGGGAAGATGGGGGCCACACCATGAGTTTCTCTCCTTTTATGCCCATAGCAGCCAATGCCCCAGAGGTATTCTTTGCAGCATGACATGGTGCATTGTCATGCATGAATATGATTTTGCTACGGAAGGCACGGTTCTTCTTTTTGTACCTCAGAAGAAAGTGGTCAGTCAGAAACTCTACATACTTTGCCGAGGTCATTTTCACACCGTCAGGGACCCTGAAGGGGCCTACCAGCTCTCTCCCCATGATTCCGGCCCAAAACATGACTCCGCCACCTTCTTGTTGACGTCTCAGCCTTGTTGGGACATGGTGGCCATTCACCAACCATCCACTACTCCATCCATCAGGACCATCAAGGGTTGCACGGCACTCATCCGTAAACAAAACAGTTTGAAAGTTAGTCTTCATGTAGTCCTGAGCCCACTGCAACCTTTTTTGCTTGTGATCTTGGTTTAGGGGTGGCCGAATAACAGGTTTAAGGACACTTGCAAACCTCTTGAGCATCCTACATCTTGAAGTTCGCGAGACTCCAGAGGCACCAGCGGCTTCAAACACCTGTTTGCTGCTATTCAATGGCATTTTAGTGGCTGCTCTCTTAACCCTACGCATTTGTTTGGCAGAAATCTTCCTTATTTTGCTTTTGTCTGAACGAACCCGCTTGTGCTGTGAATCGGTGACAAATTTCTTCACCGTCCGATGATCACGCGCAATTCTTTTGGAAATATCCAATGTTGTGATACCTTGACCAAGGTATTGCACTATTTGCCGCTCATCAGCAGCAGAGAGATCCTTTTTCTTCCCCATTTTGCCTGAAACATGTAGCTTGCTTAATAATGTGGAACATCCTTCTTAAGTAGTTTTCCTTTGATTGGGCTCACCTGGCAAACTAATTATTATTATTACTATTTGGATGATTTCAATCATCCAAATAGTTTCATGAGTTTCATTGAAAAACCAAAAATGTTATGTTTATGACCCTTAAATACAATTTGCCTAATAATGTGGAACGCGGTGTACGTGTCTGCAGGAGTTTCGCTGACTGACAGTAAACTGACGGCTCGAGCGTCAGTCGGAGCGGGAGAGTGAGAGGCGGCAGGACGGGCTGCAAGATTGATTGCGCTGTTGATGTAACCCGGCCTGGATTACACCGCTGCGGTTGTATGGCAGCACAGAATTCTGGGTATTTCGTGGAGGGAAAGACATCAAAGAGATGTGCGAAAGATAGAGAGCAAGTGAAAAGGAGGGGGTAAAAAAAAGGGAGTGCTGAGCGATATAGAGAATGAGGAGAGAGGCGGATCGCCCGGCCGTGACGGGCTCCCAGCAGCCGATCTGGTGCATTGATGAGGAGAACGCGTACAGACAGAGGCGAGTGCTTCGAGAATAATGACGGCAGGAATGTTGATGGCAGGAGAATACCAAGAAACCTGAATTCACTCAACGAAACCATATTTTAGAGTGCACAGTCATTTCTTTTGTAACAGAGGTTATGTGTATGACAAACAGAAAGTTGCAGTGTGCCCTTGCAGGAAGAAAAAAACAACAACAGCTTAGCTTTTTAGCATTGGTGGGAGGGAGGAGAACAGTGATGGCAATGTGAGACTTCAGAGCCTCTTTTCACCACTGAAACCGCATCTGAGAATATCTCTCACGAAGTATCCCGAAAATGTCTGAGAACATCGAGCGCTCCGACTGAATCTTCAGATGGCAATCAAATCCGAGTGTGTCTAGGGATTGATATTAAAATGAAAGTGACATGAAAGGTTGCTTTTAATATGCACAGTTTCACACAGTAGTGCCGTCTGGTTGAATGTCAGACAACGGAATGACACTACAGGACATTGTCATGATCAGAGAGGTCCCTGGTGTCACTGGTAAACTCATTCATGAGACCTGTTGTGGTGCGATTGAAGAAGCTTCTGGACATATTGTTCCTTTTTGTTAATACCATAATAACCACATGAAGTTAAGTCAGCGTATAATATAATTAATGCTGTAGGAGAAGTGGGCATGAAGAGGGCTTTATGGCGGGAAAAGGCCCCTCTGGATGACCTTGTGGCCTGATGCTCTGCCAAAAACAACAAGCGGGCTCCATTAGCAGTCTGAATGAAGGCGTATGCTGAAACACATTAGTCTGATGGGCCCATAAACGTGTCAAATCAATGCCTTGTTTTTTAGGTCGTTTGAAGTGCCGTTATCGTGTAGTGATTTTTATTGGGGGATGTTTGGAGCAACATGCAAGTTAAATATTTAGAATATGAAAAGACTATGTCAGATGCTGTGGGTGTCATGTGAAAGTGTAAAATATTAGTATTATATTTAATACGTTTTAAAACGCATGAGTTGCAAACAGATTAATGGACACTATAAATTTGAGTTTAACGATTCTCAAGAACATTGCAATGTCAGAGAACTGGAACCAACTTTATGCTGCTACTTACTCTCTGACTTACTTATGTAATTCAAGCAATATACATTATGGTATTTTTATAAATGGCAAAGGCCAGCTCACTTCTGGCCAATATTCATCCCTCACTCTCTCTCACACACACACACACACACACACACACACACACACACACAGTAGAATATCCTTCCCTCAGTCAGTAAGAGAGGCTCCTCTCTCAGTCAGTTGGAGTTAAACCCCCCTGATTTTTTTTTTTTATTCCACCCGTCGACTTTATTTAACTTTTTTCTCCCGAACCCTCATGGGTCCTTTTACATTTCTTCGGTTCATCAGGCTTGAGCCCCGTTGAGCTTGTGCATTAAAACGTTGCTGAACGCAGTAAAAATGGGAGCAGGTGGAGTTCCAGTATAATAATCAATTGAATCCAGATATATATCAAATAAAATATTATAAAAAAACACCAATACAGTAAAAGCCCTTGATTCAGATGAATGGTCCTCATTTAGACCGAAAGGGCTCAAAGTATTCTGGTAACAAATCCTAGAAGCTTCCCTCCTTAAGAACGTATTTTTAAAGCTCCATCTCTCTTATTGTATTTTTAATTAAAATACTGGAGCATTGAGCAAAATTAAATATGAAGCAACACATGTGATTTATCCTTTAATGGTGTTTCTGCGTTGAACGATTCTTGGTTTTAGCTCCTGAAATGGTTTACCGGTGCATTCATCCTTCGCCTCGAGGGCATGAGATGATCCCTTTGATTATGTTATCCTTTAACCAGTACAAAGATGTTTGAGCTATTGCCTCTTTTGTAGTTTGAATTGCATTGAGCGCTTGTGACACATTTATCCTTCACCTTTTTGTTTTTCTTCTTTTTTATCAGTTTCACTTGATGTGGTCAGGGAAGCGTCTATATATATATCAGAATCAGAATCAGAAATCAGAAACCGTTTATTTGCCAGGAAAGTTTTCACACAAACGAGGAATTTTTTGAGGCGGAAGGTGCATACATTGGACATGGACATGGGACGTAAGACGAGACAAACAACAATCAACAATCAACAATCAACGAAAACAACAGTGCAATTGGTATTAAAATATGTGTAAGATAAGCAAGTACGTTAAAGTGACATGTGTATTTAAGTTAAAGTGTATGTTAAAGTGACAAGTGTTTAAGTATGCGGTGTGCAGAGGAGTGAATGGTAAAGAGAAATAAAAATAAAGAAGAGAAAATTAAAATTAAAATTAAGAGTTAAAATTAAAAATTAAAAATTAAAATAGCTGGGGGTGACAGAGACAGTCAGTGGGGGACCCGAGCCCCATTGATGAGCCCGACTGCTGACGGGAAGAAACTGTTTGTGTGGCGTGAGGTCTTGGTCCTGATGGACCTCAGCCTCCTGCCAGAGGGGAGGGACTCGAACAGGATATGTCCAGGGTGAGAGGGGTCAGCTGCAATCTTCCTAGCTCGCCTCAGAGTCCTGGAGGCGAACAAGTCCTGGAGGGATGGCAGATTACAGCCAATCACCCTCTCAGCAGAGCGGATGATGCGCTGCAGCCTGGCCTTGTCCTTGGCAGTGGCTGCGGTGTGCCAGACGGTGATGGAGGAGCAGAGGATGGACTCAACGATGGCAGTGTAGAAGTGCACCATCATTTTCATCGGCAGGTTGAACTTCTTCAGCTGCCTCAGGAAGAACATCCTCTGCTGGGCCTTCTTGGCGATGGAGCTGATGTTCAGTTCCCACTTGAGGTCCTGGGAAATGATGGAGCCCAGGAAGCGGAAGGACTCCACAGCGTCGACGGGGGGAGTCACACAGGGTGAGAGGGGCGTATTCTGGACCACTGTTACACCACAATCAGTGGGGCTTACCACACCGTTCCTCGTGCTGCTCTAGGAAACTCTGACCACGCCATGGTTCACCTGATTCCCTCATACAGGCAGAAACTAAAGCTCTGCAAACCTGTGGTGAGGAAATTCAAGAAGTGGACCAGTGAGGCTCTGGAGGATCTTCGGGCGTGCTTGGACTGTACAGACTGGGATGTCTTCAGGACTGCTACTAACAGTCTGGATGAGTACACAGAGGCTGTAACTTCATACATATATAGATTTCTGTGCAGAATTATTTCGTCAAACATTTCAAAGACTGGCAGTGACAGATGATGACTTCATTATACTGATCGCCTTTGGGTACGCGGGGCCATTGAAAAAAAGATTATGATAAAGTGACAGCATAGTGGCGCTGGCAGAACAATCGTTTGAAACAAGAGCACGGCCTCCTAATATAAAAATCAAGTCGTTGACGGCACATCCAAATGTGCCACCTGTTGGACTGCTCCGTCTGTAACGTTTTCAATACGCATTGATAGAAAATTGTGAAACAAAAGAATATTTTTGTGGCAGAGGTTTATAAAGACCACATGGCCCCGGGTCCCACCTCCCTCAATGCGAAGTGACAGGCTGCAAGGGATATCCATGAGAGCTTCAGGGAGCAGAAGAAATACTGTAACTGCAGCCTTGTCACTACACATCATGTGCATGAGTCAGCACTGGCTCTGGGAGATCATTTTGCAGCCCCCGCCCCTCTCCCCTTTGATGGTAAGTGACTAGCCAAAAGATTTCCACAGGAGAACAGAATAAGCAACCCCTCCCACAGCAGAGCTAAGTAAAGCGCTGTGGGCACCACCCCTGGATCATGTTTTATTAGCATTTTCAGCTTCCACAGAAACAGCCTTTCACGGGGCAAAAGGATGGAAGACACTGACAATTCCACACGTTAACTCGTAATACACCGGCCGTATTTTTGGTCAGGAGCCTTGGGGCGTCACTTTCTTAAAACCAGCGCTTCAAACTGTGACGCTCCACTACAGGAGGAGAAAACACATGGTGACTTGCTTCGGTTTAGATGACAAAACCACTTTGTTAGGTTCAGGAAACACATCATGGTTGGGCTTAAAATAAGTATGTGAATAATGTAACATTAGAACTGAAAAACACAACTCCAAACTAAATCAACAGCACTTTGGGACGAGTGTTTATTTGAAACCTTCAAATGAGTGTTTCTTTTCGGTATTTATACTACAGCTTCATCCCTGACATGGTCCGAAGCCTTTACATACAGTAGGTCTTTTGGACTCGGGTTGATTGATACATATCTACCTCCCCCAATCTGAATATTTATAAGCCAAGGAACAAAATGGTTTTCCATTCAGTCTATTTCTGCAGTGATTTGAACAGTATATCAAATGTCTTTTTGCCATTTTCTCATTACCTCTGTACAACTGTACAACATCTCTGCAATTATGTGCTCAAGCTTTGAGAAGATTCCATTCTGAGTATTTTATCCCGCAAGCCTGTAATCTGTTTTGCCTCCCCTGTTGCTACATTTCATATCAATGATGTCAAGCAGGTTTATGGTCAGCCATCACTCTTAAGAACAATAGGATCAGGGGTCAGGCCGAACCCAATCTCTCAGCGAGACCGCGCAATGTCACTCTGGAGACGTGCCCAGCTCCCCCTCCGCCCCGTGCTTATTGGCTGAAATATCGGCTCGCTGTGCCACTTTTGACATGTAATCTACTGCTGGCAGCGGCAGAGAGGGAGCCGGTTGATAAATCATCCCCGGGACCGAGTGTGTTTTATGGGTATCACGTCCTTACAGCTAAACTATGCTTGAGTGTTCCCTCGGCGCTGGGGTGGAATGTAAAGCAGCCCAGTCTCTGAGGAGAGCCATGTGTTTTCTCTGGTGCCCACCAAGCGATTCAACCGTGAATTCTTTTGAACCCAGCAGGGGAAAGCATTGCTGTCCCTTTTGCCAGGACGTCAGCTAAAGATAGTTTTGAATCCCATGACAGACGAAGCTTATAAATGCACACCATTGACATGATAATTAACAGTACGGACCATCTTCCATGAAAGGGGTTCAGGCTTTCAAGAAATGTTTTCGACTCTTGGACAATTCCATGAAAATCCGTTTGAAGTCACACTCACTGCTGAATATAGCAGCCCTTCTTTCGGGGGTAGGGCATAAACACAGAGGCAAGCTTCGGAAAACAAAATCCTCTCCAAAGGAAGCGGGAACTGGTGTAACTTTTCATAACTAGGGTTTTGTATCAGCAGCTTTGGAAAGCGCCAACATGAGAGTATGCAGACAAATAAAAGTTTATTTTGAAAGTTTGAATAGTCCCTCTAAACGTCTACCATTTTCGAGACTAGACAAGGGTTTGATCCAAAATACAACGTAACCTTTAAGTTGCATTGTATTTGTATATGGATATGGAAAAAGTTATATAACAGGCATCAATTTGACAATATTAAACGTTTATCTTAGTTTGAGCCGTTTTGGAGTAAAAGCAAACAGATTTTTACAATCCCCTCTTCCACGATGAACACAAAGCGGCGTTGCTCGTGGTCAGTAAGGGCAGCTGGTGGAGTCGGCATCGATGTAAACTCACTGTTGCAGGGTTTTAAAACCCACTTCCACTCCCCCGCTAATTGGTTTGGGATGGCACTTGGCTGACCCTCCACGCAAATGTGCAAACCTTGGTAGCGGCTGTCGGGGCGGGGTTGGAATTGGGCAATGACGAGTCACACTCCGGTGACTTCGCATCACATTGCCATAACATTGGGAGGGGAAAGAGGAATCAGCAGGCGCAACAAACACATTTTCGGCCCCCTGAAAGAATTAATGAAAACTCTGCAGGATCATTTTTGCACTCCGCGGGAAGGTTAGACCTCTATCTCTCCTGTGCATTTTAATAACGGAAACAATTCAGCAACCTGCCCCGAGTTTTCTCTTTCTCGCATGAACAATCCTTTTTACTAACATCGTACCTCCTGATCGACACAAGTCTCAAATGTGGGACGTGTTTCAAAAAAAGAGAAAGAAGATGAATGGTCTTTTTTGAAAGGAAAGATTGTTAACCTTGTAAGCCCTGAGGAGGTTTTTCATTTCTCATCATCAAATTCTATGCATGAATCACACGCGGGCACACACACACACACACACACACACACACACACACACACACACACACACACACACACACACACATCAATGACGACAAAAGACAACAAGGTCTACATTTTGGCCTTTCTGGGACTTTACTGTTAAACTTAGATTCTCTCTAGTCTTGCAAACACTCGGGGCAAATTAGAGAGACGGAGAACTGTGGCGCATGTGTTTGTAATGACAAAGGCTACGGTGAATTCATCTTCCCCACGGTTACATAAAGTTTTCATGGCAACGTGTTCTTACTGCCTATTCACTCACAGAGAGGTTTTCGCTGCATGTCAGTCACCCTGGCCCAGTTCTGTTGTATCTGAAGACACTTCCTTTCTGTTTGAATGGCAGAGGGTTCAGACACAAGAGCTGATTTGATGGAACACAGCGGAGGCGGCGCTCACGATAGCTATTCACAGGAGGGATTACGTCAGAATCCAACGCTTTTTAGCTGGTCTTTTTCAGCTCCCCGGAGGTATTAACCACATCGTTTCCTTATGTCATTCTCAGAATCAGAATCAGCTTTATTGGCCATGTTTGTTTACATACATGGAATTTGACTCCGGTCTTACCTGTAAATACCGTTATTACCAATAACATTTTATGGGCATTTTGCACATTTTATATGTTACTTAAGCGCTTCAAGGATTAGTGGAATCAGAACAATGTTACCCCTTCCTGTTGAAACCCATATCCCTTTTTCATCCCCTCTCCTCTGGGATGAAAAGGAGATTGTGGGACTCGCTCGGCACATTCCAAAACAGGTCTGTGGGACTAAGCAACCCCGCTGAAGTCAGTAATTAAATTTGTTTTACCACACAGAACCTTCTGTAGGAGGGTAATGAAATAATAACCAATCCCCAGTCTATTTATTCCGCACAGTTCATTTCATTCCGATGTCATTACCAAATGCATTTTTTACAGCCCCCCGCAGAATAGCTGGTAAAGCGATGCATTAAAAAATGGACATGCAATGAACAAGACCTGCAATGATCTATTAGGACTTGTTTTGAGAAAATCTGCAATACAACCCATGTAATTGTAATCCTCCATGGGTCTCCAAACTACACAGCATGATTCCCAAAAGTGTCCTTAGCTGTGATTTTTCTTTTCCACATGATGTGTTGGCAGTGAGATTATTGGAAATGCATGCTGTACTTCCAGTTTGACTCTTGCAGCTTCATCCAAGTTGAGACCAGGTTTAGTTGAAGTGCAAACACGTGGCAACCAGAAATATGAAGCATATGCAGCACAGCAGAAGATGGCCCTTTTTCTTTTCTTTTTTTTTTAAACATAAATTCCCATTTCTGGAGCCCCGTCAACACATTTCCCGTGTGCAGTGATGTGCACCAACAGTTTTAATTTGGAAGATAAAGATGCACCGGGTAATCATATGTGCGGTTACAAATAACTTTGTAGCTGAATAAAAGATAAGAATAAGGCATATATATATGTATGAATAATTATTTTGTTTGGTTGTCATTTTGATAACGTTAAATTCAAGCAATTATTTGGGCTGTGTCCCAACACACACGGAAATGCAAGCAGAGAATCCCCAAGCAGATTGTTGATATTGGATTATTCTGCAAAAAAAAACAGTTTAGCTACTAAAACATTGTCGTTGCTGTTAACAGACATGTTGGATAAGACGTTGTTGACTGCTGGCAGAAACAGGACGCATTCCAATTTACTACCAAGACCTTCCCCAGTCATCCGATATGAATGGGTGTCTTACTGGAGGTAGACTGTGTTACCGGTTTAGCAGCGTAAGGTTGAGTTGAAGAGGTCAAATGGTCCCAACACATTCTCACACCAACGTGTCAAAAAACTCAGCTTAGTCAGTGGCCCTAAGCTTCATACTGCGACGCTCTAACTACCGCGCTGGCGTCAGATTTTCACCTCTCGTCGTATCGCGTCTTTTCAAAATAAACTTCCGTCTTCACGGGACATTAAGTCCCCGGGAACAAAACCACTTATTCTGGTTTAAAAGAGCATAGCTGACAATGTACAGTATGTGACGACCGCATGTGAGTCATGTGACTAACGACTTACTTTGTTTTACCGACTTACTTTTAGATATGCAGCCCGTACTGCTGCAGGGACTTTTCCTCCTCTATAGCATAATTAATAGCAGCTATAATGATGCATGATGATTGCACTGAGTTTGCAGCACAACGTTGTTGTTTTTTGTGGCATTTTTTAGTGAGGAGAAACCCCTATCCATTAGTCATTTACAAAACTAAAAAAAAAAAAAGAAAAAAAAATTCTTATGTGAATCCATTTTCCACCAGCTTTATTGGTCCTTGGTCTGAATCCAACTCCAGGGGTCGAGTCTGATAATGTCATTCTGTGACAGAGTGGCACTCTGTGACCACCGTGCGCAGCGGCACTGAACGCTGCAGGGAGCAACGAGGTCAGAGCTTAGACACCGAATATGGTGTCTGTACAGTAATAACATCAAACCAGTTCCATGTAAGTGGGCTGCTCTGCCAATTTTTCATCACAGCCACGTCTATCTAAGATACTTCAGGCTGCGATGGTTTGACCAGAAGGAGACGGCCGCGGTTGTTGTGTGTGCGTCATCAAGCAAGCAGCCCCTTTTTGCGCAAAATGTAATCATGGTATCCACATGAGGTGACCGTAATTGGTCCCTGTTTTGGTTATATGCAGCGCATCCCTCGAAGTAGAGGCTGTAATGGGAACACACTGTTTCTCATGCCTTCAGATTTAATAAAGCAAAAGATTGGGCCCTATCATTCTACAAGGCAATGGTGGAAAAATAACAAAATGATATAACTTTTTGAAGACTTTACGAGTGTTATTGGCTAGGCCACATGAAAAATACATTTTAGTAGTAGTAGGCATCCTGAAGTGTGGTGAGACCATTGGATCGGACATAGATATAAAACAGTAGATTGTGTATTGTGTAATAACGCATGGAATAACCTTCCACCATCTTACCTGGGTATTGTTTGCAGCCTTGACTAATAGCAATGGGTTGACTGCTGTCCAAAAGGACAAAAGTAAAAAAGGCTGTCCTCACAGAGTTTTATTTTTAACATACGAGTCAACTTAAACTACAAAAATGTAGTGAAATTTAATGACTTTACCGTCACTTACCAAGTAACACACCGGCTGAGTTCCAAGTTAAAATTATTGCTGATTGTTGGCTCTCAGCCGCGATGATCTGTTAACTAAACAGATACGTTATTGTCTCGATGGTAGCTCAGCTAACGTGGCTCAAAGGTATCATTTGGTAACGTTATTAGAAAGTTATCAACATTACAGTCGACCGCCAAGCAGCTGGTTCCATGCCAATCAGGTGCTGTACACCTGATTGGCATTTTACTGTATAAACACACTTTGTGTTAACGAGGAGGATGAAGTCCTCACGTCTTCACTCCTGAATCCCGCTTCATCATATGCCAAGACAAATTGTGCAGGCCGGCGTTACAGTACACAAAAAGTGAAGTCAAATCAACGCGCCAGTGGCGTTAACCACATCCTCGGCAGCAACAACCAACCGCTCAATCAGCCGACACATTTCGGGGCCGAGAGGTCACATTCAGCGTTGCATGTTCCCCTCATCTAACGAAGCCGAAATAGCGCCCCGAAACCTGCAATCAGTCATCACTTGTCATCACTTGTTGTCAGCTAACCTCGTGCCATTACATGATTTGCTCTCAGTAAAGCAAATAAAAATGTATCCGTTTCTTGATCCGGTAAAATAATTCAGTTGGAGAAAAGCGCTTTGTACTTCAGCAAGTCAAGCTTGCAATTTCTCGGTATCATCAATGTAAAGTTAATGTCATTGATGTGACCTTGTGATCAAAGTGAAAGACAAACGTAGCCAGTCCAACATTAGTTCTGCTGAAGGCGTTAACCGTCCAAGCAAAATGTAGTTCATCAGCAACTCCTCATGTACAGTGAGACTCTTCAACCTCTGGTCTCATCATCAAAACAAACAAAATAAATATATTCATTAATTTATTATTCCATAGGTGTGTTTCTCTCTCGTGTCTGATTGTAATTGCCTCCCTACAGGCCATAATACAGATCTACTTTGGATTAATACTTGAAAGATATTGAAATAAAATAAAAAATGTAATTATTGTCTGCAATATAAATACACCCGAGTAAGATGGCTGCCATATATCTACTGGTTTATCTAAGGGATAAGCTCTCTTGCTGGTCCGCTGTGCTGGTGCTGGAGCAGCACCGTCTATGTAACATGGCTGTAGCAGCCCCGAGGGCCTTTTTCCCCGAATCGACCCTTTCCATAAAGAAGGTCTTTGGGTGACGTGACCCAAGCCAGCAAAGGAGGGTGGACATGGATGGGCTCTTTGTTCGGGACTGAACATCCCCGCCGGGCACTTTGTCTTTCAAATATTATACTAGAGTATTCAGCGTGGGCAGCGCATCCCAAAGACGTGTGTCTCTTTTCCTCGTGAGCCTTGAGTGTGTCACAAAAACCCAATTCAATAATGTACGTATAAACCGTGTGATGGCTGGAACTTTTTTTTCAAATGGACAAACATTTCATTCATTAAAGTGATTTTTGGAGCAGTGTGTCCACATCCGCCAATAGACCTATGGCATCTTTGTCGAGATGCAATCTGTGTACGCAGTGAAGCGAGGATATTTGTGGACACTTAAATTGCACTGCACTGTCCGAATTACAGAAAGGGACTCCCTGCCATGAGAAGCTCGAGTGGTCGCGGGCGAAGTGTGTCATTCCACTGGCACAACTTAAATTAGGTTTATTTGTGCGTCACAAAATGTGAGCTCTGAATTATATCAGTTATTTATTAATAACCGCAAAACAACTGAGTTCTGGGAGTCAGTCTTTACACCTACTGTGATTCATTTTATTGTTCATGACATGCATGAAAAGATCTTGGTGGAACCGTTCAGTTGATATCCAATAGAAAATCTAAACTTTAATAGGGTTTTGCGCGTAAAACATAAAGTTACACTCACAGGAGCAAGAAGCTTTTAGATCGTGTATTTGTAGGTGATTGCAGCTTAATTGACCTTCATATTCATATTCAACAATGTGCAATCAAGCTGTAGCGAAGGATTCAACACTCCATACTACCATTCTGTCTCCTTCTTAGATATGGCCCTTGCTTCAGTTTCTTTTTAAGCTTTTTTCATCCAGTTTTTAATGCATTCCATTTGCCGTTTTACTTCATTAAAAACCAGAACCCATTTACTGTTCTAATTGCCATAACATGTTCTTCATCCGCGCAAAGCGGATTCAAAACGGCTACATGACCCATTCAAGAATACAGATTCTAATGTTGAATTAAAACTGCATGCCAGCTTTTATTATGGGTCCATGTCATACATACTGTCTCCATCACTTTGCAACCTGGTGCCAAAGTCTCTCCTCCTTCAACGGTCAGATGCACAACATTGGTCAAATTATCAGGATTTATCATCATAAAAACAAATACTTAAACCCCTGTGATGAATAGGAACTTTATTTTACAGAGAAACTGAACAGTTTAATAAAATTAACTTATTTTTGTTTAACATAATAATAACTGAAACTAAACATCCATTCATTCACATCATGTAAATATTCTAAACTCAATGAATATCAATAATATAAATGAAATATATATAATGTCTATATTTTTTTCATTAAACTAAGGTCAAGCCTCTTTAAAGCACATTGAGACAAAGCCAACTCAGACTAGATACATGACATTAACATTATAATACACTACTACTTTAAGTCCTTAATAGTACTAATATTTTTGTAATCACATTCATCAGGATGTCCGCTTTCCTCGCACTCCACCAAACACCCATTCCCCTTGTGCTTCCTATTCAAACATGGAGAACATGTATTTTACATAACCCCAGGCCTATGGTTTTCAAGTAAATACTGTTCACATATTCTCTTTTAATAGTAATAATAATTTGAGCCTCAGTATAAAAGGAACATGTGTGGAGATGCAGTGTAGTTACCGTGTCGAGGTTTGGGTTAAGTTAAATTTCATAGTCAACATGAACAGCGGTGCAAGGCTCCCTTTATTGTTCTATATGTGATGGAACCTCCTTCCCTGCCACTGTCAATGCAGTTAGGCCACTGACTAAGCAATGCTGGTGGCAACTGGTGATGAGCGATCGCAAAAGGCCTAGATATCACAAATCATAAACCCAAAACGGAACCACCAATATGGAATTGTTTGAGGGGTCTCAGACTTGTTCTAATGTTTTTCGGCTCTGTGTTCTCTTGGTTTTTACTGCGTCTCGGGTCTTGTCCCATGTGGGTCTTTGTTTTTCTCAATATCAGCTGCAACAGTCTAAATCACACGGCCGGCAAGCACCTGTCATTAAGACGTCTGCAGTGCATTGCCCAGCACTCGGTCCTGGCACCAGTGGAACTAACAGAGCTTTATTTTTCACATGCAAATACATATCTATCATTTGATGTGGCCTGTTGACACGCGAGCGATTAGTCAGGGGAGAGTCACTGTTCCCTGGTGTCATGAGCCATCATCCATTTCCTGTGAGCTCAAAGCTCCAACAGCAGCATTTTTATGTTACCCAGTGAACATGTTTTAATCACAAGTGCTGTCACTCGATTGGAGCAATTTCCTGTGGCTCTGTAAAGTATGAGGTTGCAAAGTAATTGAATTTGGGCCATAATTAAAAAGTGCAAGGAGCCATGTGATCCTTCCCCCTATGCCTTTCATCTTTGTAATAGCGTAGCAGTTTGCGTCTGAGAAGCAAAGTTTTCATCACTGAAATTAGTCATTTATAGTGGTCCTCCATGCTTTATGTGCCATGTAGGATAGAGCAAAAGCCTTATTAAATTGGATTTGTAGTTCAATTTGACGCCGACAGGAGGAAAACACAAATGAGTTGAGGAGAAAGCAGGCGAGGAGGACGGGCAGCAAAAAAATAAAATGTATCAAATTTAGATGGGATTTGAGTTTAATGTAAAGAGTATAGTATATCAAAGCAAGTTCTACATGTGAAGAAATTGGTACATTCCAATATTTAAAGATGAATTATTGGGTGAGTTTCTCACCCATCCCTCTAATACTAGCACGGTTAACATTTCCATGGTTCCTGGAAGCCCGGAGCCCTGATATTTCCCACTTCACATTTGCAGTGATATTTCAATCAGCACTATATCATTAGGGAGCACTGCAACTGTAGAGTTGTAATCAGTGGCGGCTGGTGACATTTTTTTGTGGGGGGGCGCAGTTGGGCGGCGCGGTTTAAATAGCACTCCACAATGAGAAGAAAAGAGGTTTGGAGTAGAATATTCTAAAAAACAAAGCTTTATTTCAAGAAAACACAGTGCTCAACACTGTCCAATAACAACTATCAACAAACTAACTTTGGGCATGAGAGGTTCAGAGCAGAATGGTTTAAGAAACATTCAATGTGGTGGCCAGAGCAACTTCAGTGAATACATTGACGTAGCATTCAAACTGGGGGCCCTGCAGTAAGGTGGCACTGGTGAGGTGGTCTTTGAAGGCAAAGTGTTCCCTGGTGTGTCCAAGTATGGTGTCACAAACCTACAGATAAATATAGAGAGAGAGACAGAGACAGTAAGATAAGTTGTGGGGAAATATCTACTACAAACAGGCTTCATACTACAGACAAAAAACTATGTTTTGTGTGTCTTGATGGCTCAGCAACATAGACAAAAGGCCAGGAGCCACCTTGATGGCTGTAGCTATCTCACACACACACACACACACACACACACACACACACACACACACACACACACTAACTTGTTGGGGGTTGAATTGGTATTTTAGATAAAGTTATAGCCTGATATGACATCCACCCAAATCTAGCAATGTCCAACATGTGTTCTGCTGTGGTAAAGATAAAACATTAAACTCTAACACAGGCATCTGCTGATTTTGACACTCACTTCTGCAGCAATCCTTCAAGCTCATCTTCCTTCACAGCCCGGCGCTTCCTCGGCTGCTCAGAGCCACTGCACACTGAGCATCCAGCTAGCAGCTCCGGTTAGCATGTAGCTTGGTGCGTGTAGCTTCACTGCTTTGCTGCTGAATATTTAAATCCGGACGTTCGGGTCCCAACTCTTTCAGCCTCTTCTTGTCAACATCTGATCGTGGATTGAAAGGTGTTTCGCGTAGAGATACCACCGAGTTTTCAGTCGCCATACTAACATAATCAAAGTCTCTGCTAGCTGTGTTGCTCGCGTAGCTACGTGGGAGCTATATGTGGTGTGAGGGAATGATAAAGGTCTCTGATTGGACGAATAGTCCAACCACGTTGCAATAAGAAACGATGTCATTGGCTAGGGCGCAGATTCGTGCGCCCGAAGATTCACGTTTCATCCGCCAATGAGAAGCTGTCCTTGCCGTCACGAGGGTGAAATGTTTGTTAGCTTTCCATAGACACACATTTGGCCGGCGCCCCGAGAGGGGAGGGGCTTTTCTCAGTGATGATGAATGGCGATATATTATATTTAACTTAAGTGGTTGTTGACAGGGGCTTACGGTCTCCCACACACATTTAGCGCGTCAACACGGTATATTTCTTATTTAAATTATTTGATATATAATGTTTTTTGACAGTATATATTATATTTTTTTCTTCTTCTTTTTTTTTTTTCATCGCAAAACTTTAGGAGGGGCGGCGCCCTAGCGCCCTCTATTGACGCACCGCCACTGGTTGTAATCTCTAAATTATTCAGAACACTGGTGGTATGGGAAGGATAACACAGACTTAAAGAGTCAACGAGAGGTACTAGGCATGATAGAGGGAAAACGCGACGGGACAGATTGCAGAGATAATGGAGGGAACTATAGGAAATGAAATTGGATGATAAAGGGGGAAAAGACTGAGAGAGTAAGCAGTTACAGTGATGAATGGCACTAAAACGGGTTGGAATAGCTGAGACTGGTTGTACTTCTCTCTTCTGATGTTCATCGGGAGGACTGTGCAATGCTTGCACTGCTGGCTGTTTGTGAGCTGGTGATGTGTGAAGATGCTTCTGTTGCACTCAGTGTGAGTAGCTATGAATAACAGAATCAGCAGGGAGGGAAATGTTGAGTCAACTGGGCTGTTGCTTTCAATATTAAGCAAAGTGTATTTTGGTGTTGTCATTTCTCCCGCTGTGGTTTCGGGTGCCTTGCCTTTGATCCCTTTATTCCGAAACCTCAATAGCCCAATGCGACCAAAAGCCAATTTTTTCAGTCGCCCGTTATCCTTTAAACAAACACCCATTATTTCGTGCAAAACTGGCCAATCAGAGGAGGAGTGTGTATTTTAAGAGTAATGGGCCTTTGGAACAATGGCTGTACGTTTTGGGGATAAAAGGCTGTCGAACAAATGGGCTTTAATGGGACCTTTGTCGGTGGAATGATAGGCAGTCGCCATTCATCACCACTTGTTTTTACTTGAATTACTTCTAATTCAACTTCAATTTCTCTCAGTCTCTCTTTAATATCTAGTTTGGGGCCAAGCATAATACATCAATAGAGCAAACTATTTGGTCACCATATGCTAGCACATTGCTAATTGGTTAGTCAATTAGCTTACTTCTCACAGCGCCGAGCATGCTAAATAAAACTAATACAATACAATGAACTACTTCTACTGATCTTGGGTTGTGTTCCCATTCATCAAAGCAAATGCACGACTTGGGTCCAGTTTAGGGCCCCAGTTGGCTAAGCTTCACATTTTTCCTTTCGGAATTTTTTTTTTTGTGTCTCAGGTTTGGGAAAATTAAACCACCTGACTTGGCAGCCAGCTGCTCAGATAAGCTTATCTAGCACTAGAGTAGTCAGAATCGCCCCATTGTGAGATGCTGAGATGACTGTTTTAGAGAACTTTAGGTCAGTTATCTTGTAGCCCCTGTGCTCTGATAACATGGATGGGGTGTCTCACCAGAGGCCCCCCCACCTTTCACAAACTGAAAAAAGGGCGCTTATCTTGAATGGTTAATGACCTTGCTTCAATCCCTTTTCATATGGGAGATGAGGCGCTCTGCCTTGATGGCTTGCTCCAGAGACTTCTGAGGATAATGCTGACAACAGGAGTTATAGGATAAATAACCTCATGCTATCTCTTTGAGCTGGTTGACAAATAGAAAGATAAAGCTCTGTAAATTGACCCAGTCTGGCCAATCATGACGGAGCACCGGATAACCCTGACCCCAGTATGGACACATGCAAAACAATGTGGCATCTAAATCGACCTCTGCGTGCGTGAACTCAAATGTACTGAAGTTAGTGAGAGAGGGATGCATTCATGAGATCTGATCAATTTATAGCTACATTCCAGACACTCCTCAAGAAATTTGGAAGAAGCCAGCTGGCCAGTTTCATGCAGAATCAAACAGAATGTAGCATTTGCTTATTTATTTTTTAAATCAGTGTTGCAGGCCCACACATCGTTGGGCCAACGTTAAAACCTCCCGCTCCTCCAGGTGGCCAGACGGCCCCCAGAATCTTGAGGTTCTTCTCTCTCTCTCTCTCTCTCTCTCTCAGTAGCACGATTAAATGCTGCCTTTTTTTATCATACTCCGTGGATAATTTAGATGTCGTTACTGAAGCCGCCAAAACCTGGCGAGTGATGTCAAGGGTGCAGATGGGCAGTCAGCTGAAGCAACCTGCCAATCAGCAGTGAACAGCGCGATGCAGGATCCTGAGCCATTAGCTTTCTTGGGACTCTTCTCCTCCACTCTTGTCACTGATGCAGTCTTTTTCATTTCTTTTTTTACTAGGTTCAATTCATTTCGAGCTATTTTGATTCCCAAAGTGTTGTCAGTGCTTCCTCTTCCTTCAAGGAGAGTTAATTGTCATTATGTGATGCAGGTTTGCGCAACAGAATGCAGTCGAAGCCCATTTGCTCCACTTGCATTAGGAGTATTGTAAAATGCAGCAACTAAACACTTATTTGTGCAATATGGCCGACATCTTAACATTAGGCATCATTGACGAGCACTCCTCTCGTCCCACCGGAGTCCGACACTCTGTTCTGTGGTCCACCAGTCAAGTGCAGCTGAATCCTGGACGCCACGGTGGAGGCAGGTCTCTGTAAGGATGGGGGCACAACAGGCATCGACCTCCCATTGCTGCGTTAGCCTGAATGTTCTTGCGACCGGACATTAGTCAGGCGCAGACCGATTGGTGGGATAGCCTTCGGTCTCTCCATCACCACTGGCAATTACCCGCTTAGTCTGGGTTCAGTCGGCTTCCATCTCCGATCTCTTCCTTGACTCCGCTTTCCCTGTCGTTTGGTCCGGCAGGTCTGGCTTGGTTGTGGGTGGTAATTGACTCAAGGTCCGCTCTCAGCTTGTGGTCTGCACAAATTATTCCAATCCCCACGCTTCCCCGGATGATGCCGATAAGTGTATTATGTCACATGGCATCATTCCTACAGTCATAAAGACGTAAATAAAACAACTTTAGACATTGATGTATCAAGATTCATTGGAGAATGTATATGCGCCGCCATTGCCAGTATAGATATTATACTATATGCTCCACTCAGACAGTTTATTCATGATGGAATGTTCAGCAGTAGAAGCCAAAGACCTCATCTCATCACAGGACTTTCTCAAGCAATGAACATCAGATCTGATACACCGCTCCCTCAAGACATTAGCACAATCTAATAGAAAAACCTGCTCACGAAATGGAAATGGTGGTTTTATTGTAGCCCTGTCATTCTTTTGATGCGTCGCTATCATGTACATCTAATACTGAGACATTAAAGTCATCTATATCCATTAGTCTTGGCATAGCCTTTACTGCTCATTTCTTAATTTCTTTAATGAAGTATTTCATCGCGTTCAATCCAAGCCCTTATGGCCAGCCACTACGATATCAGCTTGACCTCTGTTAATATGGAGCAGGATTTCAGCTTGGATTTAAAACTCATATTAAAGTTCAGCATTACAATCTAATAACCATCTGCGAGAGGATATTTCCACCCAGTTTGTAGGCGTCACATTGCTAGGATTAGATGCTGTGTGTGAGGATTCTCCAAGCTGCAGATATGAAAACAAATATGAAACCATGTATTATTCTTTCTGTGCTGTGAAGGTCGTATTTCAGTCAATAGCAAGATGACAAATTGGAGTTGGTACAGAGTTCTTTGAACACCGTTCGCAGCTTTTTCCCCTTCATCTTCCCCTTACTTTCTCAAGCCAGATTTGAAGTGGAGTAAAACCAATTGAAATGTGCTTAGTCTGGGCTCTTTTTGTTGATACATGATCCAGGTTTTCAGAATTGTGTGCATAGTTCAATTTTTTCTGTGCTGGAAAGCCACCTGAAACTTAGTTGGTAATACAGCAAATATATATGTATTGCAATACTTTCATCAGGGGGCCATATGCTCCTTCGGCGGATAGTGACTTACATATAGGCAACTATATGAATGAATATCTTCAAGAGTCCCTCTTTGATCACTGGCTCACGGCAGGCTTTCTTAGCTGTGATATAACCACAACATAACAACAGTTAGCTTTTGCTTTTATAAACATAAAATTACAATTTGAATAGTTTTTAATGCAAACGTATTGATATAAAATGGAAATTATGGGCTGGCTGCAAATACACTGACAGAAATGTACCATTGGATCTACTTAAAGATGTGTATGTAGTTTTACTTCGCAAAGATTGGTTGGTATGACATGCCACATTTTCTGTGTTTTGAACAAATGCAGATTAACTCAAACTATTTACTATCATGTAAAGATGATTATCATTTTCTTAAAGAAAATGATAATCATGTTCATGTCACAGATTTGATTACGCTTCATTTATATCCGCTGTAAAAAAAAAAAATTCTAGTCATTATTGACATTCTTTGTACATTCCACTTTATTGTGCAACCACTGAGAAACTTTCCACTTGATAACTGCCTACGCTCAGCTCGCCTTCATGTGTGCTTTGCACGGCAAGAATGTTGCTCCACTTTCTCTGATCCCAGAGTTTGGTTGCCAATGATTCTGGAGAGAGGTTGCACACTTTCGGCTTTAATCTCTCTTATGTCAAGAACCATCGGATGGTTTCTGAATCATGGTGCTGCGGAGGCTGCGGTTAGTGTGTTTCTGCTGCCTTCATGCTTGCTTGCATATTCTGGTCAACATTGTTCAACCTCCTCTGTACGAACGCTGCATGTAGCTCAGCAGGGCACTGCTCATCTCACTCATCTCACCTTAAATGTCTCCATTTTGTAGCAGGTTACAACGGCTAACTTTGATACATGGTGTCTGTGGCTTGTTTCGTGTGAGGCACAAGTGATTCACACGTAGTGTACATATGCCGATGTTTAATTTAATGTTGTATATGTTGCACGTCTGTAAATGTGTGCTTTTGAGATAAGTCAAATTGAGAGGCAAGTCGGCAGCAGACTGAGTGTTCTCAAGGCAAGTGAAACCCAGACATTTACAACCCCATGTGTGCAACGCCAGTCCATGCATAGTTACCAACAACAGCCTGTCAATCAAAATGTATGTGCCTCTGTGGAGACATGTTCAAACGGCCATCTACTGCAATTACATGTCTTTCAATTACTGGAAGAGGCTAATTTTCAGAGTTCTGAATCACCACTGGCGATTACCCACTTAGTCTGGGTTCATGCCGCACCTGGCTGTCGCCGTGTTTGCGCGTATGTTTTGGGGTCATGTGGAACTGACACACTGACATGGATCCCTGGTTGACTTTTTTTGGGGTTTGTTTATTTGGTCGGGGGTTTGCTTTCATCATCTTTAATTTGCCCCTGGCATTTTTAGGAGTCACGGAATAATTAGCTGAGCGTCGAAATGCCAGATAGCTGTGTTCAGGTGCGACTCGTGTCAATGTGCGTCGGGTAGCGCTCGCCTTGAGTTTTAGTCCTCAAAATCCTGTAAAAGCCTCACGATTACTGTCGACTAAACCGCTCTCCCCCCGCTGAATGTGTTCACAAACTGCCATAATGAAATTGCTTTGTTATTCATTGCTTGTGAGGCATAAGTGTGATGGCACCAAACAATGTTTTTCTTGAGAAAGTATGTTCATATTTCTTCGAAATAACAACATTATTATTTATTTTTTTAAGTCAGTTTGGGCCAACGTGAGAAAAAAAACAAAAAACGTCTTTAAAGCTTATTTAATCCACTTTGGCTGATCAAACACTGAATTCTGCCAAAGACGTGTCCCCAATGCAAGTCGACCCAGTTTACCTCATCTAGCCTATCATTCCGGCTGAATTATGGTGGAACAGATTTTGCCTTCAACAGATAGCATTCAAATGTGTCCTGTTTAGTTTGGGGAAGTGGCACTCATACAGCCGGGCCACGTCAGGCTGTTGAATCTAATCTGCACTTTCTCTTGACATATTGGCTTACGTCTGTTGTGCATTATGCCGTTTGACAGTCAGAATCAATGCGGCTTAAGTAGAGATCCCCATCCTGAAGCAAATCTCGGCTCAACCCCCTCCGTGCGCTCACATTCCAAGTCCTTAACCCCTGCCGCCTCTACGGAAACCGAGTCGAACGCGGCATCATTTTCAATCAATTTCATCTTCCGTCCCTCCTTCTGAAACAGTCGGTGTGATCAAAACCAATGCCGATGCCGATGGCTCCTGGGGGGTAAAACATGTAAAGCAGTTTCCATTTCTATCCTCCCCCTTCCTTCAGTTTTACTGCAGATGCATTCAACAGGTTACTTGGACTTCTCCGATTGAAAACCTTCTCCATTCCATGCACTCAGGCCTGAATATGGGAGGTTAATGGCTTTGTCAATACCATACACTGTATGCTGCTCATAACACACACATTATAGGCGGCGTGTTTTGTGGAGGGCCATTTGGCTGGAACAAAGAGAAATTGAAGATTGTATATTACCCAGGACTATGTGTTGCTCCTCCTTCAGCTCTGTGACCCTGATGTGTTTATTTGTGATAGTTGTTGGCACATTCCCGCAGCCACATCTCAAACTAATTAACTTTGGCTTTTTTATAAATTTGCTTTGATTTTGAACTAATTGCTGACAGAGAGTCACATCCGCAGTTCTTGCTCTCCCTGTTTGATAGCTTTGTGGTGTCATTTATTGCATTCATTCAGGGTGGGTCCCCACCGAAGCTTAAACCGCTTTACATTCAGATGGATTCAAGAGACATGGTGTCAGCAGAAATATGAACAACTCAAGCAATTTGAGCAAAACGCAACAAAAATTGCTGTGACCTTTGGCCAACTGCTGTGCTGACTGCAGGACCGGCTCCATTCCACTCCACACTGACCTTTACGTTTGACAGCGCCCCCTTAAGGTTGCAGTTGAACTCAACTTAGATCTTTGTTTTACATTTTCTTTTGCTTCAAAGTCATCCTCTGATTCAATTTGTGCGTCTGTAATTGTTTCCGGACTTCCAACCAGTAATGGGAAAACTAACCAACCACAACAACATGTGATGGGAATCCCTGAAGCAGAGCCAACGGACACACAATGAAGACACTCATTGGATGTTCTGAAAGTCGTCTTTTAATTCCACGTAAAATGTTCTGCATAAACACATTTATTTTGAAAGGGGGGGGGGGGGGGGGGGCTGCACACCTCCACAGGTGTTGCATTAAAGCTAATAAAGAAGTACAGGAGGAAGCAATCAAACGGTTTCTTCATAAACACAGACCACAAAAGAGGTCTGATCAGCCAAAGTTAGTGTGGTCCCCAGTGCTGGTGTACCACAGGTGTGCAGAGCCTTCCAACAATGGAAATCAACTAAGACCCACTTCCTGTCTGAACCTCACATCCCTCCTCAACCCGCTGAGCCAATAGCTGAAGAACAATATGCAAGTTCACAAGGCAACAGCAACACTACTGGTCTGAAAATATTAATGTTTTTCTTTTTTCTTTTTTTTTTGAGAAGAAAGTGCTTTTATTTTTGCTACAAATCACCTACAAGTCGTTGTTAAAGTGTATTTTAAAATAGCTTGTCTTACACTTATGAGGACCTTTAATAAATTCAGCTCCTCCCCTCATCCCTTACCTAACTCTTAATGCCAACCTGAGAACGTGAGGAAGAGAAAGCTCGTCTATTTAGAGGACAGAACACGCATAAACACACATAAGGTTTTCTCGCACTAGGCCTCACAGGGGGAGGAAACATTACCACTTGGTAAAAAGAACACGCGACACACTTCTTCATGCATTGTTTGTCCTGATGGATGAGACTCAGACTAATGCAAACCAGACCCCACAAGACAAATACGCCCTAATGTGGTTAGCATCCTACATGCTCACGAAGAAAAACACACACACGCACAACAAATGAAAATGAAAAGCGCTACATTAGGCAGAGCACAGCACTAAGGGGGGCATATGAATTATGGGCATTATGAAAAGAGAATTGTCAATTGGCAGCAAAGATTAGTTGGCAGTAGTCGGAACAAAGGTCAGGTGATTTTGAAATAACCAACAGGCCGTTAGGACACGAAGGACCTCAGCGAGAATTATTAGTATCCGCATTCGGATTAGTCATGATCTAATTCCCGCATGAAGAGTCTTTATCATTCAGTTTCATTTTATTTATTTATATGAAAAAGCGCTGTGCCTTGCTTGGTATACCACTAATTAGGTTTAAATGTTTGAGTGATGTGCTCTGGCAGCTCTGCTCTGAGCCTGCTCACAGGACTGCTAATCAGTCCTGTGAGCGCCCGCGCAGACGTAGCATGATAAGAACATGAGAATAATTCAGTGGTCCAAGAGACTTGTCTTCAGTTTTACAGTCAAGAGAGAGAGAGAGAGAGAGAGAGAGAGAGAGAGAGAGATCAGGATCACGCTGATCATTTTAGATTGGACGCCGTGCACCTATGTCCATTTAATTAGCGGAACATTAAGGGTATTCAATGCCAAGCACGAGTTCCTGTGTTTACAATGTTGCCCCTCTAAAATGAAAGACTTTGCCCTGAGGTTTCATAGTCAAATAATGGAGCTCTTTCTTCCACATTTATCTAGATTTAAAGGGTGCGTATCATGTTCATTCTCAGGTTGTACTTAGGGTTTCTACTCAAACACGTGTACATGCTTTAATGTTCAAAGCAAACACATAATTTTTCAAAAAATCCGTCTGAACATACCTGTATTCACTGCTCTGTTTTAGCACTTGTCTCTTTAAGACCCCCTTTTTCCGCAAAAAAAAGCCCAGTAGGCTCTGATTGGTCGGCATTTCCGGTCTTCCCCATCTGCGACGTCACAACTCTTTTTTATAAAGGCAAAGTTTATGAATACGGTCATATATGCGGATATGCGTATGTGCGTTTCCACGTGGATTGACCTTTTATACTTTCCCAGTATTTATATTGCACCTGGGCCTGCTTCATAATCAAATAAGACATGCAAATCTCACTTTCTACAATATGGGACCTGAACGAATAAATTGTCTCGCAGTGCATGTGCGTGCATCGCTTATGCAGAGGCAGACGAGCATTCCTGTGCATAACACAGTCCCATCATCATCCTCATCATGAGTACTCATTCCACAGAAAGACCTTTTCTAAACGTGGGCCCTCTGCTCAGCTCAGGGTGAATTCAGCGAGGCCACATGTATATGACTCAGTCAGCAAATAATTCCAAGGTTATCAAAGAGACAGTGGCAGCTCTTATCTGGGGCTTCATTTCCTTTTCTATTATGGGATATGGCACGGAGCAGGTCCCACTCCGTGTACCGCGGTGCTTTAACATCACTTCCCATCTGGTCGACACCTCCCTCCACTCCGGGTGGAGAGCGAGGGAGCGAGCAGGGTTTAGTGAAAGGAGGCGAGGGCAGAGAAAAGGAGGGACGGGAGAGGAGAGCCAATACAACATTAAACAAAGCGAAAACACATAAGAAGGGAAGCTGGCAGAGGTAGTAATGCAAAGCCCGAGCACAGACGTTGGGGAAATCAGAAAAGCTCAGTGCCTGTTTGTGTAGTGTGTGTGCATGTGTGCATTTATGTTTGCTGCACTCTTACTAACACAATTCTACCCAAACAAAGCACAGAATAAACCCAGGAATAGACAGGGTGCAGACAGTTCGCTATCTCCCAGAGCGCTCGTTGTAATCCAAAGGCAGAGAGCTAGAGAATAACGTCATCGCCTCATCGTCTGTGGCTGCTCAATACCTTTACAAATTAGTGACCTTTTGTGACAATTTGGTGCTCCTAACAATATTATTTCCCCTCTCGGAGATAATAAAATGTTTGCCTCTTGGGAAGGAAGGAAACTGTTTTCAATATCGAATGGAAATATGCATATGTCTCCCACATTCCTGTTGCGATCAATGTATCAAGTGTATGCAGGTGATGTTAGTCTTCTAAAACCAAAATTCTCCCAAATGTCAAAACGTTCTGGGTAGTTTTTTTTTTTTTCAGAACGTTTTAAATCATAAAGCCAAAGTGAAATGCTCGCAGGACAATACTCCTACTCCATGTGACTAGAAAGAAACATTTTAGTGAACGTCTAAGAAACGTAAAAGGTATAGGATCTAGCTGCTTGGTGTGGAATCTCCTGCCCAAGTCCAGGTGTTAACGTTGTTTGATGTTTATCTTTTGGCGCAGTGCAGGCAGAGCACAGTGTGCATGGACTATATTTAAAAGAACAAAAAGGACTTCAGAGGAAACGTCCACTTTCTTAAGAACCAAAAGTGAATGACCATTGGAGGGTGGAGCTGGAGATGAACAAGACCCAGCAGGGGACGTTAGCAGCTAGCGCTAGCTTACTAGGTCGATTAGCACTGTGCATCTGTAATTCAATTCAACCATGATATCAATTTGGATGCTAATTTTGGCTAGTAATGTTGGTTTCTAACAGCCAACCCCTGAGAGTCTTTTTTTAAACAACCGTACGCTGATCATTGCTGTAGTGAAAAAGCCACGGTGACGACATGATTTACTAAATGAACATCATGCTGTCAGGAAGAAGACTTGAAGCTGGCACTTGAGACCATAAACTCATGTTCACAGTGTTTACTGAGGTAATAAATCAAGTCAGGGTATTATTTTTGCAACAAGAGAAGTTGCCCCCTGCTGGCCATTAAAAATAATGCAAGTTACATTGGCATTCGCTTTTCAGGCCCTTTGATCGTGAACAGCTGCATGAAGCAGGATTGATGAGAACAATGAGACTGAAACATGTTATGTAGAGTGCAGAGTTTGCAAATATGTATCTGTGGTTATGTTGCTGCGAATCCTTTTAAACATTGCTATTCAACTCATTTGTTTTTTTATGACATTTTCCTGTTTTTATGTCAGATTATATTAATGTCGGCTAAACATACATTAGCCTTAAGTATGTTTTTTTGTCAGTTCAGTTATGCTTTGTCAGAATGTTTTTCTTTTGAACAGTTAAATAATTAGCACAGCGTAGCATCGCGATGGACTGTGACTTCAAACCGTCAAACGAATGTTATCTTTTTTTTTACCTGAGATGTTGATGTGGAGGCTCATGCATTCATGCACACAGTACGTTATGGAGTGTCTGTCCGTATACTTTAATCATCAGCTATTGTTGGTGCGTGTGTACGGCATTCAGAAATGTCATTAGGGGAGTAATTCAATTGCTGTATGTGGAGTCGGTGTAAAAATGAAGGGATGGGCAAGAGACAGGGGGAGGGGAGAGTGGGAGAGAGAGAGAGAGAGAGAGAGAGAGAGAGAGAGAGAGAGAGAGAGATTGTTGATGAGCCAAGGAGAAAACAGCTCAATTTGCATAATAAAATTAGGGACAGTTAAACTACATGAAGCCAGCCGCTGGTTGAGGGAGGGGACAATATTCAACGCAGGACTGCAGCTCGCGAACACACGAGAACTTGACCTGAGTGTGTCTCTCGACCGCACACCTGCTGCAGCAGTGGCTTCGGATTGCAGTGCGACTCCACACCTGCTAAAAGCTCTCGAGTGAGGCAGCACCTCCGCTAGACCCAGGGAGTCTGGCTTGGGGCTCAAAGGGGTGTAGGGGAGTGGAGGTATGCATCAACAGACTCACGAAGAAGGGGAACTTCCCCAAATGGAAGTGGACGTGGACTCCCCCATGACGGCTTCCGCCGAAGCCCTGGACTGCCCCTCGTCCGAGGCTCTGGGCACCCAGGCCCGGACGGCCCAGGCCACCCTGACCCCAGACCCCCGCAGCGCATGCGGGTGTTTCTGCCAGCCGTGGTGTCTGCTCCTCACCCTCATCCTCCTCCTGTTTTCTCTCCTCGGCAGCTGGGCGGTGGTCCACCTCACCCTGGGGACCCACGGGGGATCGCCCTTCCGTGTCTCGGCCAGCTACGATCAGCGGATTCCACAGGATGACATGGCCACCATCGAGCCCCACTTCACCACCAACTGCACCATGGGTAAGTTGGCACAGCCGTGAAGACGCTGCTCTATTTCGTGAGTACTGATGATGTTGTTGAATGTTTTGAAGGAATCGGTGTAAAGTGACCTAGAAATAAGTGTTTTATCAACTTATAAGTTTAGTTTCCATGGACTTATTATCGTCACTTTTGCCCTTTCAAAGACTAAACGATCAAACGCTTTATCGATAAAACCATCTTAATTAGTTAACAAACCAATGTATTAGGTGATCCTCCTTCGGTTTCCACTTGTTTTTTTTATCCCGTTACATTTCCTGCAGTATTTCCATGGACTAAATCCTCCTCACATGTCTGCCGAGTGGCCGAGTTCCCAGAGCAGCTCAAACACGTCGAACAGAAAATTGCACGGCTAAATTTGTTTTAACTTCATTACACCATGTTGAGCAATGAAATGCGTAGACTGCTCGAATGAAATAATATCCTTCTCTGTCAGCCTCGAAAGCAGCTGAAATTTGATTAATATGGCTGATTCAATTTCCTCCGAGCTCGATGCCGAAGCACAGCAACCCTCACTTAAACATCTCAAGTGTCCGATACCGTGGAAATATGGATAACATCCTCGTTTCCCCTGACAGACAGATGTTTGGGAGGCAAAGAGGTGTAACAAAGTCACACCAAGCAGGTGCTGTTTTAATGGAATGGATTCTGTGTATGTTTTTTTTTTTTATCCAGTTGTATATGTCATTATTTTTCAAGCAGCTTACATGTAGATAGGCATGTTTTACTGAGCGAGGCTTCTGTCAGAAAAGTTACCCAACTTGTTTACCAGACCATGTTCGAGTCTGCTGAGCTCACATAAGAGGGAATTAAAAAGTAAAGGATGACTCCTCCAGCAGCACACTAAATGAAATCTTAAAATTGGCAGCAGTTCTCAAAATGAGATCCCTACATAGATAGAAAGTAGCTTACACAACGTTGTCCTCGCAAACCTTTTTTTCTGAAACTAGATTTGCAATAATCAGTGACGGAAGAAGTACTCAGAGCTAGTATTTGATATTCTGTTATATATAATATTAAGTCAAAATCCTACATTTGAAATCTTAAAGGAAAAGCACTTACATCAACATGTTAAAAAGTAGTTAAATGAGATGAAAACATCGATGTTTTACAAGGTGATAATCCCACCAACAATCGCAGGTTAAAAAATGCTAACCGTTGCTTCATTTGATCAGTTTCATATGATTATGAATATCATTTACAGCCAGTGGTGTATAGTAACGAAGTAGAAATACTTCGTTACTGTACTTAAGTAGTTTTTGGGGATATCTGTACTCTACTTTACTATTTATATTTCTGTTTACTTTTACTTTTACTTCACTACATTTTGCAAAGAAAAATGATACTTTTACTCCGATACATTTCTCCTGAAACCTTCGTTACTCGCTACAAAATCAAATCTATCTTTAGAAAAAGAAAAAAAAAAACATCGGGGACTGTGGTGGAACACAGACTCCACCAAGCAGGTTTTGCGAATCACAATGTTTTGCATTTTCCCTCTACATCCTCTCGTCCAGCACTCCCAAACCTTTATGCGTCACGGACCGGTTACGTGAAGACAATATTTTCACAGACCGGGTCCGACCTCGGAGAGACGGGAGACAACGACACCCAACGTGTGTTCGTTATGTCCAGTCTACTCCTAACTAAACCTTTAGTCCAGTCTACTGACTCTACTCCTAACTAAACCTTTAGTCCAGTCTACTGCTTAACTTATAACGCGCTGCACAAAGACAGGATGTTGAAATGGAAGCAGGTTTTCATGCTTTTTTGGCGATCTCAGGATACTCTGCCTTGGTTTCCAGATCACCGACAGAGTTGTAACAGACTTACGTTTCATTTTTAGAGTAACGTAACATCTTGACATGTGTCAAGAGATTCCGTCTGAGGTTACCACAGACGGATGTATGCGGTCATTTTTCACAATAAAACATCTTTCCGGCCTTGATTTTTTTTTAATTTAATTGAAATGTTTCATTCATTCTTTCTGTGGCCCGGTACCAAGAGACCCACAGACCGGTACCAAGAGACCCACAGACCGGTACCAAGAGACCCACAGACCGGTACCAAGAGACCCACGGCGGGCGGAATGAGCATACTTATAAGTTATAACCACACTGTTACAAGTCCTTCATAGTGTCATATTGCTTTTTGGAGAATTATGATGATAAGTTCATAGTAGATGCAAAAGTATACTTAGGTACAATATATTATGTTGAACATAATATATATGGATGGATCCCAGCCAACCCAGTTATTGTATCAACACAACTCCTTGTCCTTGGTCACGGTGACCACAGCACTTAAAAGAATAAACTTCATAATTCTCAAAATTCTGACCCTTTGCTTTTTTATTAAAAGCATGTACTTGTACTTTTACTTTCAATACTTAAGTACATTTTATATCAGAAAAATACTTTTGATACTTAAGTACAGAAAATATCAGATACTTTAAGACTTTTACTCAAGTAGTATTTCAATAGGTGACTTTTACTTTTACTGGAGTAATTTTCCAGTAAGGTATCTTTACTTTTACTCAAGTACGGCTTTTGGGTACTTTATACACCACTGTTTACAGCCAATATTGTCTGTTTGTAAGTCAAAGTGAACAATTATTGTGAGAATGTTCTTAAAGTAGCAAAGCACTTGAATTACTACTCAGTAGTTGAATAAAGTAGCATCACATGTAAATACTCGTTGCATATACTTAGTACCTCATACTTGTACTTGTACTTGGCTCCTGTAGTGTGTTCCTCAGATATCGTGCTGTGCCGCATTGCGTCTGCATGACGGGGAACATGCTGAATGAATTACAAAACCCCACTTTGACATTGAGCAGCAGCCACCAGTGGCACTGCAAACTGAATTATATTTTAGGATGATAAAATGATTGATCAAAACTGTCAGTATACAGCCTTAGATTGGGTCTTATTATTATTCACTTGTTAATTGTGGTCTCCTAAGAAACTGTTGTCGTCATTTATCACAGCGGAAGCCTTCAGCAAGGAACTTTAGTTTCTCCTGTTCGTAGGCTAGTGCTACAGAGACAGGGGACATCTGAAAATACTTTCAAATCATGTGAACAATTGCTCCTCTGTCACAAGTGATCATCCTCTGTTGATCATCCTCTGTCGTGATCCGCCCGAGGTCTCCGGACAGAGGTCCGGAGACCTCGGGCGGATCACGATGACAAAAAAGCAGCATTGTGCGCAACATTTTCAAAGCCCACTCTATTTCATTGCTTGTTATAAACCACAAAGGGAAGCAAGTGGGCTGGGAGACGAACCTTCAGTTTCCAAAGCTGTAGTGACACAGATTCTGCGGGTGGGGGGGGACCGAACGCAGACTGGAACAAGTGGTATTGCAGGAGCAGGCCGGCTTTAGCTAGCTGGGTAAGCATGCTAATTCAAATTAATGTCTCTGCAATACAACTTATAGTAGGGTGACCAGACGTCCTCTTTTTCCCGGACATGTCCTCTTTTCGAGACCTAAAAAAAGCGTCCGGCAGGGATTCCAAAAACGTCCGGGATTTTGCTACGTCGGGGAAAATAGTTATTACCCCCTTACAAGTTTTGGAAATGGTATCTCCCTCACGTTCCACCTTCTTGCGCAAGCTCTGACTGTAGTGAGAACTGTCATTGGTCGACCGATCTCAACGTAAATGTAAGTTCACGGCATGCTATACACTACTGCTACACAACTTTAAATCCTGATATATACTGGGCTTTTTAAAAACTAAATCCTGCTCTTAAAGTCCTTCTTGGAGTATCTTCTCCACAAATTGTCTCCAGAATCACAATGCAGGAGAAGAAGCCTCTGATAGACGTGCAAAACCGAGAAAAACTCAAAAGAAAGTAACTGAACAACACAGATGAATCAGTTTCATATTAGCGATCATCCTGTCTATTTCTGCCAGTAGCATTGCTCATGCAAATCCAGCCGGGGTTGAGTGGTGTCTAATTGTTCTCGGGCTCTGGGTTCACCGTGTTCCTCTCATCCAGGCTGCACGCAAGCTGTGGCTGGCAGGGAGAGGGAGAGAGGACGCAGACGTGCTGTACTCTCCTCAGGTACCACCTGGGTCCTCAGCACAACACCCACCATACACATCCCACTCCCAAACTAAGCCCTAATCCGTCTCGGCACGCGCGCCGCATGGCCTCGCCACATTTCGCGGTGTTCTTAACCAATACACACACACACACACACACATACTCTCCCCTCCAGCACCTGTCACAAACCTGGGCTCGAATTACCGTCCCTCCTTACCTTAGCACAAAACATGAGGCTACGGCGCTCCATTAAGGCTCTCACACACACACACACACACACACACACACACACAATGTTTTTTCTGCTTTATTTCTTCCAGGCCCCTACACTCACTATTGGCTAGTTACTGCTGTCACTGGCCTGTATTGACAGGTCTTTTTCGGGTTCGGATAACTGTATTTGAGGTGTGAAATTCAGTTTCAAGTCTGGACACTAAATTTCCTGCAGAATTTCATTCAGAGGATTCTCAAATCAGTGATAGAGGGAAAACATAATAACGTCTTGTCTTGCTTTATTGCTTGCGTTTTTAGTTTTTCACATTTCATTTTACATTAACAAAATAATGTCATAATATCCTAAATCCTGAACGCTCCTCGTGGTCGTCAATCTGAATTGGAAATTTGACAATGTCCATTGCCTCCCCCTTAGTTGTTTTCTTGAGCAGAAAGGCGGCGATTACTCAAGCCAGTGAAGTGCGAGGAGATAAAGTCAATACGAGATAAATAAATGGAGCGGTGTCTGACTTCTTTCTCCATACCCTTCCACTTTAATTAACTCATCAGTCACAGGGCCAACAAGCAATCCAATTTGTTTGCCCCTAAAGTGACTCGTGTGGTTATATTCCTATCTCTGGAGCTCGTTGCCCCTCCTCACCCCCCAGACAGGAAGCTACAACCCACCTATTGCTAGTATTTCTCTGACGGTTGTGGCGTAGCCGTGCCGAGGGAACGTAATCATGCAAGTGCAGCAAACCTGTCAATGAGACTCTCGACCTCCCACAGTTCCTCATCCTGCAAGTAAACAGACACTCGCCTGATGACTGACAAGCTCATTATTAGATTATGTCAACAGCAGATTTGACTTTCCCGCCGCCGTTGCAAGGCGGAAGGTCACATTCCCGTTTACACATCAGACCAATGTTTAGTCCACTGAAGAGCACATTCGCATTTACGCTTGTGTATCTCCCCGTAAAGCTGTCACAATTCATTTCCCCCCCCCCCAAATTTGACATGTAGCCGAGGCAACAAACCCCGTGGGAACTTGATCCTGTGACCTTCCCTCCCACGGCCCATTTCCCTAACCATTACACCTTTGCCACGGCAGACCCTTAATGGAGCGTTGCGGCGAGTCTATACTTTGCGATTAGGTACACAGCAGCGCAAGGGAGTCACCGGGCACATCAATCACGCACGGGCCTGTGAAGGCAATGAGGGAAATGGGTTTGGAGAGAGTTGGTGGAGTGGACTGAGTGTTGGAAATGTGGATGGATGGGTGAAAGGGGAGGGTTTGTAGAGAAGGGAAAAAAGCCAATCAGTGTCATTGCGTGATACTGAGCCTTTAAATATCCAGAACTTATCATGCTTACGTTTTTAATTGAGTCTTTTCAATTTCGCTTTGACTCTATGAATAATACAAACACCACATCGCTGAGGTTTTACCTATTGGGTAACAAGGCTGATAATATATATATATATATATATATATATATATATATATATATATATATATATATATATATATATATATATAAAACATACTGTCAAAGTATACAAAGTATAACGAATCCTCGTCTCTCTTGTAAAGACTCGCCGACTCTGCCGCGGCTCATCAATCCCCAGATGGCGCACGTGTGCAGACTGAATAACGTCGAGCAGGTGTGCAAAGTCTGACAGGCGGTGCGTCGCATCAATCCTCGTCGTGAGCCCGAGGCGTGGTTTCCCATCTGAGAAACAAACGCACATCCTGTACACAGATCTTGTGATCTCGGCGCGCAGGATTTACCTCCCGCAGTCTCCATATACTGGATGAGCACTTTTAATGATATTCTGCCTTGTGAAGCTTTCAGCGGCAGGATCAAACTTAGAGAGACAACTTGTGCGCTGCTAATTAATATTAACATTTAGTTCGAGGCCTCTGGCTCAAGACACTCAAACCTTTCATGTTAAAGTTGCACCAGGACACTATATGCAGCTCCAAGTGGTACTGAAACTATTTGTGGTTAATACACGTGTTTTTTTTCTTTCATATGTGTGCATCAAAGAAAGATTTGGAATTAAATATTAAAAAGTAGAGTCGGCCCAGACAGAAAATGAATTTGTTTTTGTAGTTTGAGTTAGTTTTTCCCTCTCTACTAAATGCACAGGTGACAGCTCATATAGAAATGTAGCATGGAGTTTGAGAGCTGTTTCCCCATATATGCTGGCTTGACTTGGAACGTGTCTGTACTGCCAGTTTGTGACTGGTAAACCATCTAATCTCAGCAGAGTTGATATTGAACTGTTCAATGATCAGAAGGAAATGGGATCTGATCTGGAATGTGCGCTCTCCTTGGTGCTGAAGTGAAGTTTCAACCACAACCTGCTACATCAAGCTGTAGGGCTGATAAGTGTATTTTCTGACTGACAGCAGCATGCAGCGGGCCGTATGTCTTAAAGGGGGCATCTCATGCTCATTTATTCAGGGTTCATACTTGCAGTTTGTGGTTCTACTTGGAAAGGTTTAGATGCTTTAATGTAAAAAAAAAAGAAAACACATATTTTTCAGACAGTGTCAGTCTGAATATTCTTATCTGAAATGCTCCATTTTAGCGCTCTCTTTAAGAATCCCTCCCGAAAAAGCAGAGTCGGCTCTGATCGCACAGCGTTTCTGATCTTCCACATCTGCACTGGCCCTGTCCTCGCAAAATCAATGCAGTTGGGAAATCGATGTTTGCGTCAACTACAGGAAGTTTAGCGTCACTTCTTACCGGGGACTGTAGTTGTGACATCACAGCCTCATCAAAGTCCTGGCAGCTCATTTAAAGGCACAGTTGCGTAATATGGGCTGTGTGCATTTCTTCGTGGATTGAGCATTTGATACTTTCACAATATGTATATAGCATCTAGACCTTATTTATAATTTAAAGAGACATGGGACAATATGGGATCTTTAAGCGTAGTTCAACCTATTGAGATGTAGTCTCCCAGTATATTTATTAGATATATTAGTTAAGATATTGGTTAAGAGAGGCATACAGAGAGAGCTCTGTTCCATCCTCTGCTTTTATATCTGGCCTTTAAATGACAACGCTACTGGTTAGTGGTGTAACCGACCACTGTCGATCCGTGTTCGGTACGGATTCCCTCACGGATTAATACACAGTTTAACGTGAACCATCACAGTGTGAAATGAAGTTATGATCCCTTGAACCACTACTACTGGTTGATTAAATGTTCAACATTAGCATTTCAAACATTAGTTCTACCTGAAGAATGAGATTCCACTGTCACCAATTATGCAGTGCTTGCAACAGGGTATGCTTCACTGGCATTTGAATTCCCCATTGTGGCACAGGTTAAAAGTTAGGCAGTGTTCCTATAGCCGAAACAGCGATAAAATGTTGGCTGCACATGAAAAATGTTAACATAATTACAATATAACCTTTAATTAAAGTCAGGGCACCAGCTACCTATCAAACAGTAGTGTTCTTTTTTTATTTAAAGCCAGCATTGAGTGAAGTGCTTGCGGTGTGTATATATATAGTTATATTTTTTTCTTCTTTTTTTTTCTCATTTTAATGTTTAATGAGGGTTCCTTTTAGAGCAGAAACATGTCTATAATGCCTGATATACTTCCATGACACTCAGATGTGGATTTAGCGGTTGAAAAACATCCCAATCTTGAAAAATCAATAATCTTCCTTTATGGAATCAATAGAACTAATAATAAAAGTGGATTGATTGGTTGCCTACTATTCGATCACACATACATGGAAAATAAAAACCTTGTTGATGAGCACCTGCTTTAACAGGGCCACCATATGCACTACAATCCATAAATGCAGGTCTTTAGAGCATATAGGCCATGCTTTTTACACAGCTCAATATTTCCTGTTTTCATTCAGTCTTTGTTTATGTTTTATTAGCTCCAATATAGATTTTACTATCTGCCTGTGGGCCTGGATTAAAACAGTGGAACAACAAAGTCATTTTTTATCACAAGATAGTGTACAATCAGATAAGTACGTTAAAAATGAGACACTTCGGGAGCCTTGGGGGCAATCAGAGCCTACCTGCCACGTTAACTTGGAGGTAATTTGATGGGTATTTGTCTTGTCATGTCGCGTTTTTCTTTTCTTTTTTTCTAGCCCAAATAGAATGTCTTACAATGAAAATAGTAGGAGAAAGTAGAACAAAAAAAAACAACAACACAAAGCTCATCAATTACCAGAAGACAACCGGCCGAGGCCCTATAGCAGTACTAAGCTTCATCACGTTCTACCTCTAATCGCTTGCCTCGGGCCTCTCCGCGAGCAGCATCCCCTCAACACAAACTGACTTTCTGTTGCCGGCACCTTTCCAAGGCAATCTACACAGGCAGTTTCATTTTAAGATATTGAGCAAGTGTTAAATGGCCCAGGGCACCAAGGAGAGTGTTCCCAGCATACATATGCCAAATGGAACAGATGTCTAAATCAACCCTGACCTGGCAGGGAGGAGGACATTTCTGGATATTATGGACTAAGCACCATTGAAGAAAAGTCGGTCATTAAGATACAGCAATCCTAAATCTCATTTTAATTCTGCAGAGGGGATATTTGTGCGCCGGCATGAAATACTTATTATTCTGGCCATTGAGTCACCTCAAATGACAGACTTTTACTGTGTTGCACGCTGAAGACTGCAAGAGAGAGAGATATTTCATGGACTCTATCGGGAGCTTTAAAAAAGACGCGTTAACTATTCTGTGACCTTTACCGACTTCGATCTACGGCTGGTGCGGACTTCAACCACGCTGACAGGTTTTATGTCTGTAGGAAGTAGCCTGTTGAGGTAATCGTGGAGTCGGGGATGTCAACAAACCCATCATTAACAAACCGCTTGTCGTTATTGTAATGAAGGAGTCAAATTCCCGGTTATTACTCCGTCTGATATATAGAAATCTACTACATATTTTGAACCTCATATTTAGCGCACAGTTGGTTTCCCGTTTGAAATGGATCCTATCCTTTGACCCATGCAGCTGATATGTGGATTTTTTCGATTCCAAATTTAGCAGCAGTTGCAAAGACATACGGTACAAAATTCACGTGAAATATTCCTAAATCCACTTCCCGAGTGAGCAGCTACAGACAAACTCCCTGCTGTCCTCTCACCCAGCCACCCATCTTGGTGGGGTCTAGCAGCGAGCGCTCTCCCCGCCACGGCGCGCCGTGGAGGTAGTGGTATCAATGGTGGGTGCCGGCGGAGAGCCAAGCGGGTTGAAAAAAACAAACATAAAAAGCAGAAAAAACAGTTCACTCACCAGATGCTGTTCACTTAATAAAGACAAAGTCCATCCTTCTCTTAACAAACAGTTAAATGATGTGGTTCAGTTTATCGGTGCGCTTCATGGACGCCAGTGAAACCTAAACATGCCATAACTTCTCTTGTTTCAGCATGAACTCTTCTTAATCCTGGCAGCAAGGTAGCTTTCGGTTGTGTAGACAGAAGTCACGTTGGCACACTGACCAATCACAGCACACATTAATGGTCACGCCGGGCCCTGTGACGAATCACACATCCAGAACGCTAGCAGGCCATCCCCATGTAGTTTAACCCGCTATTCTACCATAGAGAAACAGAGGTGAAATCTGATTGGATAAGAGCTGTGCAATGAGAAAATAAGCTAATAGGGAAAAATTATTATAATACATGTAGTGTATTTGTGAAAAACAATACAATTATAAAATAGTTATAACTTTCTGATTTTGTTAAGGCCAGCAGAGAAAGCTTAGCAGGCCATGACGGCCCGCCACTGTCTGAACTATAGTGTTTTTCGTAGGTAGAGCGAGGAGCGGTGAATGAGAACAGGCCTAAATTGCTGAACAGCATGTTGGCATGTATCTCATAGCACCGCTGTACCCTCACGGACTGGCTAGCATGGCTCTAGAGACTCTTACGGGTTTTGCTTTTAATGCTACCTACAAGCTGCATGTATTATCCGGAATGAAGCCAGTTGGCCTCGGTTAAAAAAAAAGGCGATTTTGCTTTCCAGCACTGAAGTGAACGTGGACAGGAGCTCCTCATTAAACTAATAAGCTTCACCAGTATATGTTCTTGGCAGAATGCTCTCTCTCCGCACTCTCTGATAGGAAATGAGCTCCCCAAACCTCGAAAAGCAGTCAGGAGATAATTATATTCGATCTGTTATCCAGGATAATTGTCAAATTTACATAGCAAAGGATAACACAATGCATGGGACAGGTTTTAAAGTATGGCATGTGAGTAAAACAATATACCAATGGGTATTTCACATGAACAAACACTCTTTTTTTTAAATTCCCAAAAGGAAAGCGCATTACGTCTCTGAAATGTAGAACAGACATTAAAGGTATTCTTTTCCTTTTCTCTCCGCCGGTCCACTCTCTTGCCCGCCACTGTCTCTCCAGCGGGGAGCATGACAGATAGCGATATTGATTGGGCCGAGCTCTGACCAATCGAGCGTGGGTGTGTGCAGTTAATTGAATTCATGAGCGAATGCTTCTTGTCCTGTCGACCGACCGGTGGGAATCCCGGCTGCATCCGTCTCCAGCGTCCCAGCCACTCCACATCCTGCCCTTGAGGTTTCCCTCCTCCCCATGACAGAGGCCTCTATTACGGCATGCAAGATTGAAAGACTACATATTGAGGAATAAGCAGAAAATGATACATGGGTTCTAACTACTGCTAATTTGTATGCTAGACTCAATCAAAGACTAGACTCTGCACACACGAAGCACACGAGCAGATTGTCAAGCCAGTCAATTCTTCCGCTTGTGTTTTGTTGTTGTTGTTTCAGAGCACACAGAGGGATTTCAGGAAGTGGTTGACATACTTGCTCATCTGTAGGAAAACAAAATATTAATTTCACTACCGCATTTTGTTTTGCAGCTCGTCGACAACAAAGACACGTCTGTCCACCAAAGTTGTATTTAAGTGCCCAGACAAACAGCTTTGCCCGATCCCGAGACATCTAGTGTGTGTGTGTGTGTGTGTGTGTGTGTGTGTGTGTGTGTGTGTGTGTGTGTGTGTGTGTGTGTGTGTGTGTGTGTGTGTGATAAAAAGATGGTGCCAGCTGGTGGCGATGCTAGAGAGGGAACTATTCACTTTTACACTCAATTAGCTGCATTTGAATTAAAAAACAAAAAGTGCATCTTCAGGACACGAGGTATTACAACATACGTAACAATTCAGAATCTTCATCCAGTTTTAAACAGACTCAACAGCTTTCGTGCACAAACAAAAAAGTCCAACAACTAAGAAGTAGTAGGCTGTTTAATTTAATTATCCTAAAAACCCAGAGTCCCCCCCCCACCCCCCAATATCAGGATGGTTTGACCCAACCTGGCACACGCTGCTGAAAACATGGAGGGACAAGTGCAAAACAAGGGCCGTTTCTCAATAAGCGTTCTTCTCTGTACTTGTGTTCTCGTGGACTCGTGAAACGTCATCAGTCGCGGCCCAAGTACTGTTCCAATTCAAAAGTCCGCTTCTCGCCAAGCACGGTGAAAATGCCCGGATGTGACTTGATCCTCCCATTTTACCGGGGATGCATCAGAGCAGGCTTGAGCGTACTTAAGAGAGCCAATATCCCAGAATGCATTTCGGACCAGCAAACGGGGAACAATGGCAGATGAGAAAACTCACAACTGAAAGTTGACATTCTATGAATACTACCGTTGTTGAGTCACAAAATATAATTTTAGGATGTTTTCAGGCGAGAAGTTATTTGTTTAAGCATCAAATCTGTGGTCGGTTTGTCCAGACTCATCTTATTTAAAAAGATACGCCGACGGGTTGAGGTCCTATATATATATATATAATAATAATAAATATATATATATATAATATATATATATATATATATATATATATTTATACACACAATAAATATATATATATATATATATATATATACAATGATATGTGTATGTCTGTGAAACCAGTGCAAAAAAAGCAGGGTTGTCATATTTTGTTTGACTGTAAAAATACTTTACAGTGAAGAATCAGAGTAACTCATGACAACGACAGCTGAGGTGGTGACGTCATCAAGTCAGCTGCTGTTCCAATTGCAGAAAGACCGTCCTGTGTCCTCCCATCCTTGAGAGTCTGGACTCCCAAGTCCAAACTCCCAAGTCCAAACTCCAAAAGTTCACAAGTCTGGACTTAGCGTACTTGGTATTGAGAAACGGGCAAGTTGAAACTATAGCCGGCAAAAAAAACGACACTACGTTGCATAAAAAAGTCCCTTCAAAATAAAACCACAGGATGAAAATAAAAAAATAAAAAAATAATAATATATATAGTAAGGCCCACGACCCACTGAAAACGGGTCGCAACCCACTGAGAATCATTGCTTTATACTGTATACTCTACAGGTGCCAGACCTCTGACCGGTCCATCTTCAGCTTTACATTTTGCCTGTCGTTTGATTCCTGTTTGGCTCAGCTGTTTTGCCGTTGATCTTAAGTGGAGCGCTCCCTAATTTACATCCTGAAAGCAGATGGCATCAGTGAAAGTTGAAAAGTCTGGGCAACTTGGCTGGTAATCTGATGAAAGGGATTTTCTGAAGCGGGAGAGGAAAAACAAAACTTTATTAAAAACATCTATAAAACATGCCAAACTGCCTTTAGCAGACATGAGAGGAACTTCAAAATGTCTCTCATCTTATAATTGGCCTGCATTAGGTTATTAGGTGATCATTAGAAAACTGCTGCACATTTAGTGCACGTTTCATACATTTAACCCAGGTATGTTTTTAAGCAATTTGATCATAGCACTGTGCTCATTGTGTCCGCTCATGTGATCTCATAATTACAGGAAGTTATGTAAATTCTACCAGGCAAGCCAGTAAACAGAAAAATAACATTGACATGTTACTTTTCTGCAAACCAAAGGGATCCTTTGATTGTCGTCGTTTCTGAACCAAAAATACAAAAGATAAAAAATTACAACAGAAAAAAAACAAGAGTGAAAATATAAACGTATACGAAGAATAGAGCAAAATATATTCTATAGTCTATAAGAATTAATACTGACATAAAATACAATGTCATACTTAAAACAATTTAACTAAAATATAAAAAGAAAAATACAATTTAAGATAAAACAAAATTATAAAGTAAAATAAAGTGTATCAAAAGTAATACTGTAAAAAGGTTTATTGAGCATGATATAGGAAAAAGAAGGTTTGTGTTCAAATAATATTGAAATAATGTAACACAACAATGTAACACAATTCAAGTTAGCACAATTAAAGAACAACCGCCCTTAGTGGACTTAAGGTTACATCACAGGGGTGAGGTCAACTCTGACAAGAGACGTGAACAGCGGTCTCCTGGGTGAAGGTCCTGTTTATTTGATTGTTCACCACCACTCTCACCCACCCTGAGTGAACTTTTTTTGCTAGATACACGACGGAGCACACATATTATTGTGCTCCGTCACTTGCTCTGATCGAATGCACAACAAACAATAATAATTTAACATATCTGTAGTTTGCAGAAATGTACAATGCCAAGCTTTCTTCCGAACGACTGGGTTTTATCAGGTGCCAACGAATGTGTACAGAACATTATTTTAGTTTTTTAAACGCGACTCCAACGCATCATTCAGCAGGTATACATTGTATTAGCCGGTGACAGTCAGGGTGTAGAATAAAACCCGCTAATAAGAGCAGCCGTTTCCAACGATAGAGAAACATGTGAATGTGCCATGCTGACAGCATCCGCATGCTCTAATTGACTCTTATCTGGCCACCTGTTCAGCAATTACCCACCGCTAGTTGCCAACAATCAATCCTGGTAACCAAAACCGTACGTCTGACTCTCTCCACTCCAAAGAACATCCAAGCTGAGACGTACAGAGATCCGCAGTCTGTCTGTCACATTGTCTCAACAGAAGACTCTCAAAGCCCGGCGGACCTTGAAGAAGCCAGCGACGCAGCTGACATCATTTAGGAATGAGGCCCTGAAAGCTGGTGGGCGGGAATGTGAACGAGATGCTGATCGTTTATTTTTTTGTATCAGAAATAATAATGTGCAGTTCTATAAAAAAGCAAACACAACGACGAGAACGCCTTCGCTTAAGAGGCTATATGTGTCAAATTATGAATGCTGCTTGTGACGGAAACGCGGCGTCTCCGTTGATCTCCTGAGTAGGTTCGCTTTTGTTGTTGCATGAAAGGTTTCTTTCAGTGTCTTGTCTGCTGGATTTCTCTTCTTTTTCTGACACCTTTTTGAACATTTGTCATAAACACCTGGAACAACATTCCCATTGTAAGTCGTCGGCAGCACATCGGGGTACAATAGCTTGATCTGATCGAGCTCCTTTCTGCACGGCTGTTTACATTATCTTAGCGTGTGTCTTATACATGCAGAAGATCAAACTGTTTCATGCCATGACGTCGCCGAGGGAAATAATAATAATAACCCCAGCTTTCTTTGACAGTTTAAGTGTTCTGTAGCTTCAAGAGCCGTGTGTAGAGACACTGGTTGTAAGCAGCATCCAATAAGTACCTGAAGTACCATCTGTTCTGCCATTTATCAGCGGCTGCCGTGCCCTCTCTGGTCACCTGTCCGGCTCCCCCGCCACGCAGACACCCCCCGGAAAAACAAAAGTCACTCCCACAGGCAATTCATCCCCCTCTGACCCACTTGTTTCCACAGTCTGACAAGTGTGATTTAAGAACCGCGCTAGGCCAGCAGCGCCTGGCCGCCCTTACCTGCTCGAGGAGCTCAAAGTTCAGCGGCATCGTGAATTCTTTATTATTTTTTCTTCAAACTCAGATAAATCGATGAATTTACATAGCTTGCCCAAAGGTTCCGGCGTACTCTGTTAGACTTTTTCTTTTGCTCTTCCTTGATAAAGCGTTCTGCTTGCGGTGTCAACATTATACGGCGAGGAAGCCACCGAGCACAATGGATGCATAATGCATGTGCCGAGCATCACTCAATACACATAGCAAGACCACATCTACACACACACACACGCTCGCACACGCAGCCGGTCATAAACAAACAAGCCTCATTTGAATGAAAATGGCTCAGTCGGCGTGTTCTGCGCTCGTCTGGGAAAATATATATGTATATATTTTTTAAAGTCACATGTGTGATTTAATGCACGCTTGCAGACTTTACTTCTGTAAAAAAAAAAAGCTGATTCATAGTGTGCAGCAGAGCATTGACGTAAAAAGTTGTTTACCAAGGCTAATATGTTTTTAAAGAATTTTAACTGGATTATTCACTGACATGTGAATGTGTCTCCTGCAGCCATTAGGGCCCCCGACACAGGGGTGGACTGCGGGAGGCCCCCTGACTAATGCTTTTGTCCAAGAAAAAACAAGAAAAGGCTGTCTTCATCTCATTGAGTTGACTCTGCCAGTCTCCCACTGGGCCTCGAGGTTTCTCGGTGGTGGCAGAAGGGAGTGAAGTGTGCTGTGAATCAGGCACGGCTGTCCGTCGTCTACCGCATTATTAATTATTACCAAGCAGTTGTTTGGGGGAGGGAGCGGGAATATTGATACACTTGAGTAATGTGATATACATTTTTTGATACCGTATCGATTCTCAAACACACTATCTCTTTTTGATCAATAGTTTAGAGGCAGACGGTGGCTCAAAGTGCTGTGATGGCGGATGTTACAGGGACTATGATAAATGCACATTCCACTGCATGAACATTCAAATTTGAATAAAATCGCAATACATCACCTCGCTGACAGTATTACAATATATTGAGTCGTAACCACTGCGTCATGGGTCTTGGAATCGCCACATTCTTGCCAACACCAAGTTATTTTCATCACTGAAACTTAAGACTTAATTTGTGTCCTTCAACTTTTAATGTTTCAGTTTTTTTTTCTGAGCTGGTAATCAATTTGACTTTAGTTTGAGCTGAGCAAACCACATCTATTCACGCCCACACATTTGGCCCCTGTGGAATTGTGTCTTTATCAAAGCTGCTAAAGCATGTGGCAACGTAAACCACCTGCGTATTGAACCGCTTCACCCCAACAACAATGGTGGTTCAACCGACTTCCGCCATAGCTTTTATTGGTTTGTCCTATCTCGGTCGTCATCTGGAGAGCCTGGCCAGCCAAAGGTGCACAAACAAAACCTAGTGTGCCGCCTCGACGCATACGCCCGGAGCTTGACAAAAGTGGCGCTGCGGGCGTGTCATCGTGTCATCGTGTCATGCCAACTGAGAACACAAATGGTGCACTCACTGCATCACTTTTGTGTCAAAATCAGCGGCTCGCCGCCGGCCTATCTTCATCTCAGCCTGTCCTTCCACAGCCTCCGCAGCGCTATCGCACACTTCCGACTCCCGTGTTCGTCTGAGTTGAGAACAAATCTACATAATACAGATCAAGGGCAAAACTACAGCCAGCGGATCCCCTCACTCATGATAACAATCACTTTTTTCAGGGACAGTTTTCCACCTCTCTGTTTTGTTCTCTTTGCTGTGAACAACTTGTGATGGTGACTGTGGAGGTGAGCGGTCTGTTTTTTTTTTCACAACCTGGAGATATCACTCTGATTTGCATAGATATGCAAATGTTCCGGGTTACAGTTGAGATGTTTGGACCCGGTGATATCAGCTGTGTGTGTGTGCCCCCTCCCTCCCCTCGGCACTACCTGCTTGAGTATCTAGGTCATTGTTTCTCCGCTGCTTGTGTTCATTGTCTGATGGATATGTACTGTATTCAAAGGCAGATGCAGCCTGGGCCAAGTTATTTATTATTTAACAGGCAGTCTGCAGATGCAGAGGGCTTGCAGTCAGGGGTTGTATTAGCCATTGTTACTGACTGATGTACTCGTACGGAGCAACTGTATTTTTTCTGTGTCTGACACATAGTGTTCAATATGTTAACTCGGAAGGTAATGTGGAGACATTTTCTTTTCTGTTATTTCATTTCCCAACATTGCTTAAACTGTGTGAGGAAGGTTTTGATATGACACTTTTTTCTTCTTCTTCTTCTTCTTCTCCAGCCCCTGCGCCCGGCCCCAACGTCACCTTGGTGGGCCGGTACCACTGTCACCAGGGCCCGGGGATCCCTCTGGACAAACTGTGTGACTTCAGCACGGACTGCCGGCTCGGCGATGACGAGGGCGACCTCTGTCGTGAGTACAGCGTGACTCGGGGCGGTGGGGGGAGGTGGGCACAACTGCTGAGAATGAGAATGTGCACACAATAAAAAGCTCACGTGTCCGCTGGCCCTTCCTGCATTCATCCCTGCGTCCAAACATGCCGCAGAGCGTCGTCTTTAATGAAGCCGGCGCGTCCTGCTGCCCAGCAGAGCAACCCCCCTTACAGAGAGGCTGAGGGTGGGGGGGAGGAGAAAGAAGAAAGAAAAAGGCAGCGTATTCTATGCTTGGCTAGCATTTCTCACCCTTGACATATTCCGTGGTTGTTATTTCTATCTCTTTGCACATTTGTTTTCTGCTTTGCTCGAGGCCTAGGAGGGAACACTAGACTATGTGCTGACATCTTACTCACAAGCGCCGTCCCCCAGGCCCGGCTGTGTGTGTGTGTGTGTGTGTGTGTGTGTGTGTGTGTGTGTGTGTGTGTGTGTGTGTGTGTGTGTGTGTGTGTGTGTGTGTGTGTGTGTGTGTGTGTGGTGAGGATCTTTTTGTAGTCCCACCTGCATGCATCCACTTTTTTCATCGTCCTCACGCTTAACAGACGAGGAGTCAAACGCTCGCACCCCGTGCGGTTTTCTTTTTGCTTTCCCCGCTGCAGTTTGATTTCAGAGTTTTTCAGCTCAGAGTCAACCCGCTCCCGCCCACTATGCGGTACTTATCAAGAAATGGAATGGTGGCCGCTCCCTTGTGCTTATAGGTTCGCCTACGATGGGATCTGAGCGCTAACAGGGCTAACGAGAGGGTGCAAAATCCCAGCCGGGCGCAGTTCCTCTTCCTGCTGAAGGAGGACTTATCAGCGCTAATTGGCCCGAGAGGCTACCCCGAGGGGTATAATCCTCATTTTAATGTAATAGCAGTGTGTTTGTGGGCACAACGCGTGTTTGACGTTTCGATCGACGAAGCCAGAATCTGAATTTTACTGCACAAATAACGATCAGTAGAAAACTCAAACATTGACTTTACTCTGCAACCATCTCCGGCTTTCGGGGTTTCATAAGTGAACGTGTCTGAAATATGGGTTATGAATACAGTAATGAGATGGGTATGATTGCATAGTTGCATCAAGCACAAACAGAGGAGGGACAGGCTGGTATAGGCTGATGGGTCCGGAGGGGAAAGGCTGATCGCTGTGATTCAGCTGGGACACGTTTAAGATCCTCTTCTCTCTCTCCACCTCCACACACCCTTTTCCCACTGAGCACTCTTATTTTCTTAAATTAGCAATAACCGTTATCCAACCCATTGTTGATTCATCAGTCCACGCTGCTACTCACATGTGTCTCTTTACTCCCGCTGTCTGCTACCACACCTCAGGCTCCATTTTGCATCTCCATCACTTGTAACGATTACCTCCCAGCTACCCAAATCACACAGTGTTCCCTCTCAGATACCCTATTCTCTATGATCTATCCACGAGTTATCTCCATCTGATTTGATCTATTTAAATCCGTCATAAGCACTGTCAGGGCTCATTAACAGAGGGGCAAATAGGAAGGCAGGAGGAACAAACCTAGCTTTGTGTCAATCACAAAGAGCTCTGACATATAAAGGGAAACCAGGTCCCTTGCGGCTCTCCCTCGCCGTCCTACCGCCGCCTCATTATGCATAAACACATCCGCCGCTCTCTGAGAGTCACAGCTTCCTCCGGTTGATCTCGGTCAGTCTGAATTCTGCAGACATCCCTCTGCTTTCCGACACGACCGTATCCCTGTGACTATACGGAGCGACGCGGCTTGCATCAAAAGGTGGATGCATGCAGAAATTCAATTTAGTCATCTGCAGTATTCTTTTGTTTTATCTCTGAAGCAGCATCAGTGAGAACAGACCCCCCTACACAGGGAGACCAGGGCTATGATGTCTTTCTTTGTTATTCTTGTAACCATTCAGTCCTTCTAACATACATACACTGCATCACTTCTTATGAAACTGACAATTTTTTCCCTAGACTATGGAAGCATAAAAATGTCACTGTTACAACCGTGTGATGACATTTGAAAATGAAATAATACTTTATTCTATCTTTATGAACACTTTTCCCCAAGGTAAAAAAAAATAAAAGAAGAAAATATATTCATGACACGCCATAAGGTCCTTTGTATAGACACCCTGAGAGTGAGAGAAATAATCTGGAGCTCAATAGTTTTTCTTCCTTCATTCATTGTTTTTCTTTTTTAATATGTGGATTTTCTTTTTTTGTTGTGGTAATAATCATATTGGCCCCACCCCAACATCTTAAATAGGATTAAAAACATTAAAATTTGCTTACAGGTTTCCAGGAACATGCAAACACCCATGATGTGTATGTGTATGTATGAGTGTGAAAAAATCATAACTCACCTGGGAGAAAACGTTTAGAACATAAGGTGGCGATGCACTTCTTCAGCCCTTTGTGGCCAAAAATGAGTTCGACAACAGCACGCAATACTTTTTTTTTCTTCTTACAGATGGAAAAAAAAAACATGGGAAAATGCACAAAAAAAAAGAATATATATTTCCCAAGTGTTTCCCCGATTTAAAAGAAAAGAAAATGTGCTTTGTCAGATTATTCAGGCAAAACCTTTTCATCTATTCTTCAGGAGGAAAAACACTTTTGTTTTTTTCCTCTCACTTGCCTCTCAGGGCCTCCTAGCCGTTGCCGGCGTCATCACCCTGTATGATTATGGAACCTGCCATGACATAACTATGTAGGCCGTGTCCTCTTGTCATGTCGTCATGACAGACACGGCATTGAAGTGACTTTATTACCCGAATGACACTCTGCCACGTTCATAAAGACTGAGTGATGTCCATGTCGGCTTTCATAAAACAGTAATGACAGCGTGATGTCGGCCTTATTCACGCCTCATTAAATAAATTGTTTCAGGTTGAATCCATTTGTAAGTGGCTAAACTGGACGGATGGTAAGCGGTTACGAATGACAGCACGGGCCGCAAAGAAAAAGGCACCAAGTGACACGCGCTAATGCGTCTGCGGTGACATCATCGCACGTCCTGAGCGGCGAGCGGGTGATGTGACATTGAATCCCCGTGCTCAGCACCGACTGGGTTATGTAACGAGGACTCTTAAAATCACACAACACTTACCCGATGCCCGAAACGTCCAGAGAAGCTTTTAGTTTGCTTGGTTGTAAAAACATGTTTTTAATGCTTAAACATCCAAATGAAATGGCGTTAATAGCATTATATTGGGTCTTGGAAACCTGTCGACCTTTTTGTGGGATTATACAAAACATTTAAAAAAGCCAGTGACTTTGACATTTCTCCTGCTTTTCTTCCTCAGGAATACCTGCTTTATGCTCTCTGCTCAGGCCACTTTCACTTCCATTATCTGGATGAGGCCATTTCCAAAAAGCACACTGTTATCAGCCCACTCAGAGATTCTTATCGGTAATGGGCACTCAGCAGCTCGGGATAAAAAGGAACATGAAGCAAACTTCAGCTGGAAATTCAGAAACTCACACCATCGTTCTCGCCGTCAACTAAAGTTTAAAGACTGGCATGAGTTACCAACATTCAGAAGCTCCTTCATACGCAGTTTAACAACAGATGTGCCTTCAACACATCGAGGTGTGCGAGGTGTGCCTCATCTTCGTCGATACAAATACACGCTTCTCTCATTTGAAGTGTAATAAGCACACTTTAATAATCCACATTATTTGATTTATTCATGTGGCAGGTATTTCCAGTGTTGTCACTTCAGCTCCTTGGTAGGAGCTGAAGTGATATATTAGTGATATATACATATATATATATATGTGTATGTGTGTACGTATATATGTGTATATGTATATGTATGTATGTATGTATATATATATATATATATATATATATATATATGTATGTATATATATATGTATATATTTGTATATATATATATATATATGTGTGTGTTTACATATGTATGTGTATACATATACACATACACACAGCCCTGTTATCTGTAAGTGAAGAGGCTGGAAAAAGTGTCCTGAAAGTGAAAAATTCAATCAAAAAAATGTGCCGTTGGTCAAATAGTGGGTGTTTTAATATTTGCACGTCCTAAACTGGAGGTGATTTTTCTTTTCCTGCCGGTTACTTAACCAAACATAAAAGGGGAGGCCTTGTTTGCAGATCGAGGTGTGTGCACCTTTTCATTAGGACGCGGTGTGAAAATGCACCTTCCATTCCGGTTAGGACCCGAAATGCTTCCGAGGCTCACGACGTTCTGTGAAGTGATTTCAAGTTCATCTCCAGCTCGAAACACATCATGTCAGCACCTCAGCTTTCTCATTTCCCCTCAGACTCCCTTTACTTCGTGCTTTTTCCATTTTCTGCTTCCGTTTCTAGAGTCACTCCACCGCACCTCAACCCTAATTTTTACCAACACATTGAGTCCTGTGGGCCATTAGTCTGCCCCCCCCCCCCCCCCCCCGAATGTCTCTCTCCTCTCAACCTCTTCGCCCTCACCCCTCACTGTCTCTCATCTCCTTGATTCCCCCCCGTCCTCTTTCTCCTCGGCAGTTTGGCTGTCAGGGTTCGCTCCATTCTCTCTTCTCTCGACCACCTGCCGGGCCTGTCCACTCATTACTTGGCCCCCTCCTTTCCTCCTTATCATCTTCTCCTCTCCTCCCCTGATGTATTCTCTCTCCTGTCTCTCTCCAGGCCACTTTCTCAATGGCAGCTACTGCTCTTTTGAAGAGGGCGAGTGCGGCTGGCAGTCCGTAGCGGGCCGCGGTCTCTCCTGGAGAAGACTCCAGTCTCCAGCCAAGGCCACCAGACAGAGCTGCCTGTCGTCAGGTGACGCACACAGAGTCTCTTGTGACCTGATCAAATGATTCATGTGCATGTTCTCTGAAATGTCTTTGCAGGGGTGTTGATGCCTCATTAAAGTGGGCAAACTTCTTCAAAGGGGCAAATTTAGGGAAACCTGTGTTATTGAATATTTTAGTGTAAACAGCTCGTCAATGAGGAATGTCCTCAGAACCTCTGACGGGTTGTCTGGCTCAGAGCGCCGCGCGCCCCGCAGCTAACGGGATCCCAACAGGTGTAAAAGTTCCTAGTCAGTACGGTGTCTCCATATGAGAATCTAAAGCCTTGTTTGCTGAGGCTTGGTTTTGCTCTCAACTATTTACATAAGTCTCAGAGGTAGATGGTATTATTTTCTTGCACAGTAGTTTTTGATTAATCTTTTGACAGCCCTTTGGTTGTATCACTTGGGCTATGCATCAAAGTAGAGCAATGGGAGAACTATCGCTGCGATCCCGTTTCAAAACTTTTATCTGGAATGTATAACTTTGTATTAATTTCATATACAGATATTTTGGAAAATGACGTGTTTTTAATGTCTGTGTTTGTGTGTTGAAGGTGCTACATTCAGTGTGGAAGGGGGCCAGTCCAAAGGCCAGCGGGGCCCGGCCGTACTGAGGAGCCCTCTCTTCCCGCCTCCCCTGAGAAACTCCCCTTGCACGGTGAGCCAAGTAAAGTTAGTCTTCTCCCCGGAGAAAGTTATCCTCTTCATTCTCTGAGATGGTTTCTCACGAGGCACATGCGCCGCTTTAAATGATAACGGGCCCAGATTCACCACTCTGATTATTAGCACCTTGGCCTCCGCGCAGTGAATTTTCCAGTCCTGTCATTTTCTGCTCCTCTGCACCGGCTGGAGGCAGCGTGTTTTCGGGTTGTCCATTCTCGTGAACTCGATATCTCTGGAACGCCTGGAGGGGACTTTCTTCAAATTGGGAGTAAACATCCACCTTGACTCAAGGATGAACTGATTCGGATTTGGTTGCCAAAGGTCACAGTGACTTCATAAATCACATTTTTTGGCAATGACTCAGGAATAAGTCTGCTATTTATCACAATTTCCCACAAATGTCTAATAGGCGATTACATTTTGGACATACATGTATGTAAACTGCATTGTAGCGGAGGTATACAACCATGAGGCGATAACACCAAAATACTGATATTGTTGATGACATTGACGATACGTTATTGCTTTTGGAAATGTCATCAACATTATGTTAGTTAGCCAGGCTTGCAGCTTACATTCGAGCAGGTAGACACCATTAATGAGTTATTCATCTTTATGTTGTGTTTCTGGTTGTGGAAAGCTGAATGAAGAATAGAACCCTCCAAACTCGAAAGACGCAGATTATCTCCCTTCCTCATCAGTCTGTATATAAGAAGTGAACGTAATCATCGTGATGTCACGCATTGGTTTGTGGACTGCCGTTTGGAAGCCTCAAGTTTGGCGATTTTGGCCGTCGCCATCTTGGCTTTTTTCAATCGGTGAACAGAAGTTAGCGGCAGCTTTTCAAATCTATGACTGGCTTAGCTCCTTACTGCATTGTTTGACATGCTCACTGACGGATCAAGCAAAGGTCTTCTCACTATTATTACCTTTTTAATAATAATGGTAATGATAGTTAAAAAAAACAAAAACAGCATCAAACTATGACACCCTTATAGTGTCAGTGTTTGCTTGACACATGAAACATAGACTACCAACATAGATTCACTAGGTGTTTACGTTTAATTATGCAACGAAACTAACTTGGTTAGACTTAGGAAAATATCTTGTTGTTTTTTATATATGGTTTTACATCAAATAGGTTTGTAACGTTACAGCCATTAGTTAAGTACACTAAGATAAGTCAACATTGACTTTGGGTTTGTTTGTACTTCCTGGCTCTTTACTGGGGCACTCACCAAGCGTCAGTATTGGACAAGTTGGGAGTGAGAACAGGTTTTCTTATCTTAACCCCATTTTGTATACCTTCTTATTTTATGTTATGTGTTCTCATCTTATATTTATATATATTTTGTATGTATGATCTTTGCTTTATTTTGTTTCAGAGTAATTTTTTAAGCACATTGAGTCTCCGCATGTGACATAAAATGCACTTAATAAAAATAACTTGACTTGAGGCTCACCCCTGAACAGAGACAACCAGCCACAACACGGCCAAGTTTTAGATTTCTTCATGCGCTCCACTGGTCACCAGGAAATACACATAGCCGCTGGCTCACTTCAATTTGTCACTTGACCATACAACAATAGTAAAAACAAAAAGATCATTATTACATTTGAAAAGCGCCACAGGCTATTATGCAAACAATTTAATATTCTTTCTGGTGACCGTTTACATTGAGCAGTTAATTAATTGACTGATTTCATTATTTGATATGTTAATAGCTCTCAGCTCAAAAATCAAATGTCAGTGGTAAACAGATCCTAACCGGCAGAGAGGTTGACGGTCACAGATTGAATCTGCTGACCTAGTTGTGAAAATAATCAGAATCCATGCATTATTTAGCTCATGGCGCTCACAGTGCACGTCTCCGGGGGTGATTGGTTGTGTGCTTGAACCCTTGATTGATGCTGTTGCATCTAGAATTTAGTTTATGTTATTTTGATATAGCTCAGCTCAGCAACCTTTAGGCCTCTGCATGTGTACTGCATATTTAGAGTCGGCAGGGGGTGCTTTGAGATGACACAAGCAGACACAGAGGTGGGGAGGCGATAGAAAAGGTCAAGAGGTTAGAAAAGGAGATAATGGGAGAGACTGAGAGGGAATAAATGTAGTTTGCACAAGAGAAACAAGCAAAAGGAACTGGCTGCAAGGAAGATAGAAAAAAAGAGAAAAAAGACCTTGCCTTCCAGCTCCTCGGGCGCGCGGCCAAAGATTAGCCATGATTCCAGATTAACACTCTAAATCCTTCTCTCTACACTGAATCGGCGCCGTTCATTTTAGCCTGTCCGCTCTTGGACAACTATGTTGAGGATATTAGTTTTGGGTATTAGCTGCAGACCACTTTCATGTCATGCCCGGCGTGCACTGTGCAGTGCCGGTAATCTTGATGTTTAAACGGCCACCATGTGGCCCGGCGGTGGACGATAAGGACGGCAACCTGCTGTCGAACAAGCACAATGCAAGCGCTCAACATGAAAGCCCCCAAATGTAGTTGTCCGGGTGTAGCGTCGTCTCTATGTGTGCTTTTCATCAGGCTTAAGCCAGCATCTGTTCCACTTAAATGGTGAAAGCAAGAATTATGTTCTTGGCGTGACCGAAATGCTGCAGAGGGACATGGTCACATCCCATTGCTTGTTAGCAGGCTTTAGATTTCAGACTTCCTTTTACTATTTAATTCCTGCGACGGCCCGGTTGTTGTGTAATTCGAAGCAGGTTTACACCGACCATATCCCTCCTGGAAATGGTGAAATGAGATTGATTTATGCCAAAGCATGCAAGGAGAAACATAGATAGCAAAATACTCTGAATCATGATCCTGGTTGAGTTTTATTAATCTTAGAATAATTAGAGCTGAACAGATGGCTGTTGCTGATTGCGCTCAATGCAGTTTGAAGTGCATCCCTTCCTTGAGTGGTAACCCAGTACACGACTGAGTCAAACCAATATTTAAAAAGGAATTCAGAAGTTGCTGTGCTATTTAATTTGCTCTCTTTATTTATCAGCATGTACCTCGAAAATCAACATCGTCTTGGTCACCTTTGCTCACTTAAACCTCCAACCTTACAGGTGCGGTTCTGGCTGTGCTCCGGAGGCTTGCAGAGGGGGTCGCTGTCCCTTTGGATAGCTGAGAACGCCACAGGCCGCGAGGAGCAGCGCAGACTGTGGCATTCCGCCAGCGAGCTCAAATCCGAAAGGGGCTGGAAACTCGTCATCATTCCCCTCTACGGGCTGTCAGACTGGTACGGCGAGCGCTCGGCTGTTTCAGCACGTAACAGGCGGTTTGATTATGATCGAGCTGCATGTTTGGACTGTATGAAGGCATCAAACTGGCACTTAAGAGCGAAGGGGTCTAGCTCTCATCCCAGACAGACCTCCTACACACTCAAACAAATACTTAGGAGCTTGGAAAGGAAGTCTTAAGAAACAGAACCAAGAAGTTCTTCTTTTTTTCTATCTACCTCGATGCAGACATTTACATTTTCTGGGAAACAGTACCTCTCAACTCTGCAGAATTAATGAATCCCACAGGGACTCTAGTCTTGTGCCGTGGACCTGCCCTGTGTACAGTTGTACAACATATACCCCTCTCTTTTTGCTCCACTTGTCTGTGATAAAGAGAGGAGAAATCAATACACGAGGCTCTAACCACCCTACTTGCCTCCCAATTAGCTATGGCCCCAATTTCCCCTCAAACGAGAGAGAAAATAAAACAAAATAGAGTAAAGCAATATAAAAGAATGTAAAAAAGAGAAACCCCAGATGATTTCATCTGTTCACCTGACTGGGGGTTTCTTGGCCATTCGAGCTGGGATAATCCTGCTCTCCTGAGAGTGATTAGTTTTTGATTCCTGGGTTATGTAGTCAGCTGTGCTTGTGCTGTTAATTAGAATGTCATGTCCTTAACCATTGGGTGAACCTGCCAGTCTTTGCGCGGTGACCTTTGTAGAGCTTAAATAGAATCAGAAATACAGCCTGGAGTGCAGACAAATGTCAGGACAGAACTGACAGTGTGCTGCGTGGATGTGGGTCTGCCATCAGGTTTGAGAAACATATCATGTAGTTATTAAATGTTAAAATTCCCAGATGCAAACCTCTTATCGGTATGACCGCTAGTATTGAAGAGGAATGACTTTGGATCATATACAAAGACAATCACTTCCTGTGAACATCATTGTCTGAAAGCAAGACAATGTAAAAAATAATAAATCAGACAGAATTATGAAGAACTGACATTTGGGGAAATACGCGTATTTGTTTTCTTGCCTGAGAGTTACATGTAGATGAGAAGATCGACACCTACCTCAAATTGGAGTAAGCAGCCAGTTAGCTTAGCATAAGGACAGGAGAAAGGGCGCAAAATGGCGAATTGACGTTTTCATCCTTAGATTTTTGGCCGGCTAATCATATAAATTACTGGTAGGTGGATTTTGTTATCTTTGGAAAGAGCCAGACTAGTTTTCCTCTCATCTTAGAAAGATAACAAACATATTTCACAAAATGTCAAACTATTTTTTAAAAGGTTTTAGATTATTTTGACGTCTTTCCTCCCGAAAGAAGGTGAACTGTTTTTCTGTATCTGCTGAAAGAGCGAACAGTTCGTAATAATATAGACCGAGCTGTCACAAGGCGTACAACCACACCAAAAGGTCAAAGACATTTTTCTTAAAGTGCTATAAATTCTTCTTCACTTCCTTTCAGTCAGAAGCCATCCAACCATTCACAGCTGGTGCGGTTGTTAAAACAGCTCTGTCCCTCCGTAGGTTTTGGCTGCAGTTCAGCGCTGAAGATGGACCTGGACCCGGTTCAGCCATCTCTATAGACAACCTCTCTTTCAGCATGGACTGCTTCTTGGCATGTGAGTACTATAAAAAAATGTAAAAAGCTTTTTTTCCGCTCTCACTTCATTGAATCTGGGTTGAGTTGGTGAAATCCTTTGACTGATAGCCTGATTGAATGGCCATGACAAGCATAACGAGGGTAACAAAAATGCTGAGAAGTGTAAACTCCTTTTATAGACTTCAGACAAACTTAAGTAAACAAAGTGACCTAAGCAATTTAATTAGTAATCAAAACAGTTGTGCACTATGTTCATGTTGTATAGAGATAATATTTGACTGAGCGGCAGTTTTGTACTCACTGAGGCATTCATCAAGGACGCACTTAACATTGAAATTCCCTTGACTTCGCCATAATATGGTGCTCAGGATTTATTTTTGTGCAATTCTCAGTGAAAAATCTGAAGATAATACCTGAAAATCCTTGCAAGTCTACTTGATATTATTAGATATTATATCTTTCATAAAATGAACTGCACTTTTGCTTTCACTTTATGGAATTGATATAGGGTTTATATAATATATACAGTACATGTTCTTTAAGCATACTTTCTGAAATGAAATGATTTGTCCTGAAATGTCAGAACAGTTCCAATCTGCCACTATCCAGCTTGCTGACTGATAAGGGCTAATGTTTGAATGTTGTTCTGCAGACTTATAAAGGTCAAGCCTCACGTCACCTTTCCGGATACTTTTGTGTTATGATTGAGATGGTGTATCAGTATAAAAAAATAGGAGTGTGATGACAACCAAATCCGGAGTCTGGAGTATGAAAGGTTAGGAGTTCAGTGCCTCCCTCCATCTCTGCCCATCTGGAAGGAACTGTTTGAGCTGTGACGGGAATAGTAATGGGAGCAATGTTAGAATGGAACAGTGTTAAAGTGACTACAACCCTGCCAAGAATTAGATTCAAGAGGCGAGGGCATTTGATGCATTGCATGGTGCTGGCCAGGGAGATTATAAGAAGAAAAATAACGCTGTCATGTTTTTTTGTCCAAGGTAAGAAGGTATTGGTATGGTGGCCATACTGGGACGATTAAAGTAGCGACAGAAGAACTTTCCAACTTCTCCACTGTAGAATGTTTACGTGGTATTATTGTTGTGGCGCTGTCGCAGAGACAACCGGTGTTGATCTGATGTAATAGAACGCAGTCATTTTAGAACGAGTAAATAAAATGTATTTTCCGGGGAGATCGTACCTGTGGCGGACAGAATGACATAATGAAAGCGAGGCTTACGGGGAACCAATCTAAACGCAGATGGTGTCATTATTTTACAGCCATCACATTGCGCAATCAACATTTCACATCATAATGGTAAAAGCCAAGTAACGTTTCTATTGTCACTAAAAGATACAATGTTGTTCAATGCTGATTTATTAGAGCTATTTAGATGCTAGTTTTCATTCAAATGTACAATAATGGAGGGTGTTTTTGTTTTGAATTCAGTCATTGATCACAGATATCATACCAACACTATCGACGTAACTGTAAAACGCAATCAGATGACATGAGTTCATCAGCTGAATATTGATGTTAGAAATTGCTGTTGGTCCAAGCTGGAGCAGATCGTCCTCTATCAGCGTTGGCTTATTGGGCCGAAGCCTCTTGATTGAAAGAGATGGCATTCTCCAGGAGGTATTTGCACACCAATTTGTGTTTTATGTCCTTCAGAGCGGCAGCGGCGCGGTTATGGCAGCGCTGAAGGATCATCCATCCACGCTTTGCTCACTTCCATTACCTTCAGCCACACTTGACACAGACACTTTTTTTTATCGGCCATCAGTCAGGCCAGCCGATGGGAGATGCCGACACTCTGCAAAAGGCGTCGTGATCACTGTGGGGGATTAGCATGATGGATCCCTGAGCGCCATGACACGGCCCCAGTAATGTGTTGCAGTGGGAAAACATACTGTGAACACATTATGCAGAGCACCAGACATCGTGGCCTTCTCTTGGCCTTAGCGTGATTTATAGTTTGGCAAGCATGTGTGTGTGATGATGCATCCGCTGCCCTTCAGGTGTTGTACCTGGTTGACGGTTTTATCATTTCATCTTCACCAGCATCAATAAATTAGTTTATTGTGTTAGACGGCACAGGAAGTTCATCTTTTTGTCTCCGCCTTGTGCCGTCGCTTCTTTTCCCCCCCAGCAATGAGCTGCCTCCCACCCACCATCACACTGTGAAATCTGCCCCCTAAGTCCCTGGGCCTTGACGTCACCCTTCGGAGATTTGGATGGGAATAATTGGATTTTATCAAACTGTGTTTTACCCACACACAGCCACACTCAATAGTTGTATCTATGTACAATGAAGATCCAGTTAGTTTTTCCATTCCAATTATGTGCAGACGGGTTGGTTGGCTGTTATGTGTCGCTGTAACTCATGTAATACAACTACTCAGATGTACCCATTTCATTAATTGTGCACCTGCACCTGTGGGTTTTGAGAAAACGTAGAGACACATCACGGACCAGTAACTACAGATGCTCAACAGTCCTCAGTGTGTTCACGGCGATGACATTACAGCAGCGCTAATTAAAGGTACCGCATTCAAATGGTGGTCTCTCCCAGGCTTACGGGCCGCCTTTAGAATCTATGTAGAAGCAGGTTACAGATGATGAGTCCAGAAGTACAAGTGTTTCCTTGCATTTGAGAAAAACGTACCAAAACATTAAACACTACCATGTAATAGAATCATTCTGACTCATAGCGATAGCAATCTCTGGGCTGGCCTCTGGTGGGCTTCCGGCATCTTACGCCGTCCTGCTAATGACCAGTGACAGCCACGCCGCCTGTCGCCCTGCCCTCTGGTTCACGCCGCTCCGTCGTGGACCTGCTGAGTCCTCCTCCTGCTGCAGCAGCATACCAATGCCGTTTCCCTCCATCGCCCTGCTGCAGCGTGTTTCCCCCCCCTGCTCAGAATAACAATGCGGTGAGCCTTATTAGCAACTTTGTTGAAGATGTAAAAAGTTGCTGAACTTGCATACGTGCACATCTAAAGGGTCATACGAACAGAGGGACAGCGTCGTGCAGAAAGCAATCAAACACGTTGCAGGCCACTCGCATTTGATCCATCAAATCTGCACATTAACTCTATCTGTATAAAACCTCCCAGGCGGTGGTGACTTAGACGGTGATATTTATTCGAGGATTACAGGGCGAAGGAAAGAGCTATTGGTTTTTTTAGGTGGTCGATTTTAGGTAAGCAATGCTGCGGGGTTGTTGTTGTTGTTTTTTCAAGTTTTAAGGACAAAGTTACCAGATTTCGTTACATTATATTTATCAACCAGAGGACCACAGGTGCAGTTTCAACTCGTGCACAAATATCATTGATGTCAAGTTGTTTGCTCCAAGTTAAAGCAGGTTTCCTCGGACCAAATGGTATGGCGCCAGACAGTCGCTTTCCAAACCTTTCAGCTGTTGAGGGAGCCCCTTGCCATATTGTCGTAAACGGTGAGCCTTCAGCTTGAGGTGACGGGGGAGCCGAGACAGAGATGAGGGAGTGTTTTTTTTGCGGTAAAATGATTACAGAGATAAAGTCCTGCTTCTGTCCCCTGACACCACCAGATGATGGCGGGGAAGGCGGCAAATTACACTATGTGGGCAACCTGTTGGCTGGTCGCAATTAGGAAACTTGTACTCCGATTTCAGCTTGATATTCCGCTCACGCGGCCCCTTTCCGAGGCTCAGAAACACCACCTGCTCGACAGTGGGTTGTCCAGGAGTACTTGTGGCTTCCAAGAGTGAAGCAAGTAAAAGAAAACAGTATCATGGAACCGTTAAATCATCCTTTGCTGCCTGGTTACCATCCATGGGGAGCCCGATGGAGAATATCAGGGAGCTACAGAACAAACAAACTGTGTGCTCTATAAGACTGGCGAGTGTACAACTAGAAAAAATATATATTATATATATATATATATTAATTCAGAGACAGGACTAGCAGAATAGCAGCACGGTCAGGATCTGAACCAATGCCCTTGTTTAGTGTCATAGCATCGAACGCTGGCAGCACTATCAGCGCCGTGAACCGCAGTGAACCTTATCTGACTTCTCTGAAATAATCTCACATCTTCTGCCTGGCTCAACAAGGGTCACCGAGCAACAGAGCCGCAGAGGGGCTTTTTCTACAGAACAAAACATCAAAGAAATGAGATGTTGGACAGAACTCCTCAACAAAACGTGGCCTTTCTTTGGAGACAAGTCACGGACCCGTTTAAGCAGCTCAGCTGAACATATCTGGGTTCTCAAAATAAGAGAGTGAAACGTTTGTTGAGTGGGGAATGAAGAGGTGTTCGCATTTTTGTGCGCACGAGTTGAAGGAAACGGTGGACTCTCTTGCAGTTTCTTGAGTGAAGGCTATACCAGCTGACACATAAGTCAAGTATATAAACTGATGCACATAATGCAGAACCAAATTAAGTTCAGTACTCTTCAGTTTTGTAGCTTTTTTTTAAGTGTTTGTTGGTCCATTTTTAAACTGAAATTGTACTACCCACATTGACGACTCTATACTAGGGTCTAGGTCAGTGGTTTTCAACCTTTTTTGAGCCGCGGCACATTTTCTACAATAAAAAAATCCCGCGGCACACCAACAACCTAAAAAGTTACAAAATGTCACATTGTAGCATAACACAGCATATATGGTAGATCATTATTGCGCTACCTACTGGCATGGAAGAGTATTCAGTGTTTCAAGTAAACCAGATCGCTCCATCAGACAAAAAAAAAAGTGTTATCACTTTGTTAGAAAAATGAAAATAAAGTTATGCAAAAAAGAACTAATATTTAGTTACTACTAAATATCTTATTGTGGAAAACAATAAGCTATTGCAAAACAAAACGGAATGAGTGCAGATGAGTGAGCATCAGGTTGTATCAGTATTAGTGGCTGCAGAGAGCTGCTTTCCTCTACACATCTTTTTAAAACGGGGTTGTAGATTTGATACGACTCTCAATTCATGCTCCATGATGAGAGACACAACAGCAGAAAGACGACCTCACGGAGATCTCATAAAGATCGGCTTTTGGCGAAATGCCAAGAATCGACGCATGCGCATGCATAACCTGTTAACGGCGGACTGTGAACATTTAAAACCAGCATTTCCTCTTGCGCCACACCTGTAATAAATACCTGTAATAAAGGTATTGCACCTGTAATAAATACCTCCCAGTTTGATAAATACTGACTTAAAGGAAACATGGTGTTCATTTATTTTAATGACGACCACAAAGTGAGCAGGCTTTATCACTGCAGGGTGTTTTTCAGGCTTTTGGAAGAATATTTCCAGAGCCTCTCTGAGTCAGAAACGTCATTGATGAGCTCCAGGCTGTTTGTCTTGACCTGCAAACACATGAACTGTTAGGCTTTAACAGTGAGAGCTCATATCTTAAAATACTGATAGCTTCAGCAGCAAATCCCATTGTGAAAAGCACGCGACATATTTTTCGCCTCTCTCTCTCTCTCTCTCTCTCTCTCTCTCCGCTGTGTCTCACCTGTGCGCAGCGCATCAGGCGGAACTCCGCTTGCGCGACACAGAGCAGAGCAGAGTTGTAACGCGACCCAGAAATGACATGCTGTGTAGATAAGATCAATAACATACCGCCGTTTAGTTTGTTTAATAGCAGAACAAGGTGCAGACCTGTTCTATATTACTCTGCCTGCCACTATATTGCAGCTCAGACGCTCAACAATGGAAAATCATTTGCGGCAACTAAATAATATTTTTTTGGACCAATTAAGTGAAATTGGACATTTTCCCACGGCACACCTGATGATCTCTCACGGCACACTGGTGTGCCGCGGCACAGTGGTTGACAATCACTGGTCTAGGTGAGGTGATCAGAGGGAATTTGTGCGGACGTCTGCGTACCGACAAGTCCTCACGGCCACTTTGCTACAAGAGGTAAATGGTAAATGGTAATGGGCTGTACTTGTATAACGCTTTCATAGTCTAGTTTCTAGACCACTCAAAGCGCTTCAACACTACTTGTCACCATTCACCCATCCACACACCTGCTGATCAGGACTAACTAACATTCATGCACCATGCACACACCGCAGGCGCAGCTATGGGAGCAATTTGGGGTTAAGTGTCTTGCCCAAGGACACATGGACATTGTCTAGTGAAGCGGAGCCGCAGATCCTCTGATTGAAGGACGACCCTGCTCTACCACTGAGCCACGGCTTGGACGTATATAACCCAGGCTTCATACAGATACGTTTGCAACGTTTTCTCAGTTTTAAGTTATCATCGTGCATAGGTTCTTTTTTATTTTTTTACCGCTGAACCGAACACACACCGACCCATGACTCCCTAAATAAGAATATAAACCAAATCGTGACTTCTGTGTACCATTGAAGCAAATAGCTATTTGGTTTTGGGGTTTTGTATTTTGTCCTGTAGGGTGTTTGCTATGCTGCTGGACATTGATTTTTGTCATTTCAGCATTCCCTGTACTGGAAAAGAATGTTGCTCTGTTCAGCTGACACGGTTGCATTGATTGTTCCTGCAGCCTGTGCAGTCCTTGATCAGATGTGGCAGCAGATTTCTGTATCACCACCCGGGCCAATCTTTTAAACCACTGATTGACGTGCATGGGCCTACTCAAAGAAACACATTCATCCATTCAGTGATACGCCCAAGCATCACTCAACTCCTGCTTCTCCGCCTCTAAGGGAACAGGTGACTGTATTTCCACGTCAGCATCCAACCTTTATAGTAGTTGAAATGAGTCTCCCCTACTTTAATATCTTTAGAAAAAGAAAAGAAAAATTTGTCTCCATCTCAAACTGTTATAGCCAGCCGTTTGCCTTTAAGACTTAATTCTGGGTGAGAATCTAAGTTAGGGGAAGGGGAGATCAAGGTACCAGGGAGCTTATGATCTCGGTCCTGGGAAATGCGGTGAACACCCCGACTGAATGTGCTTACCCATATACTGTAGCAATGGACAGAGAGATGGAGAAGAGCTGGGTGTTATGCATCCCGCTCCTTCTATATAGCCATTGGTGGTGCAAATTAAAGAATGACCCCTGGTGGTGGTTCCTCATTTTCTGTGTCGGGGAGGGGGCCTACAGCCACTGAGGCGCTCAGTTCTTTCAGTAAGTGAATTCTGTTTCTTTCTTTCTTTCAGCCAACGGTGAGTTTCCACCTGTGGTCGCCAGCTCAACCAGAATGCCCTTCAGGTCGACCGTCAGTACCACGCCCCCGTCCATCAGAAGCCCTTTGACGAACTTCCCCACCACAGATTACTGTAAGTGTGAGCTCCATGACCACGGTTCAAACATCCACCCTCGAGGAGAACACTCTCCACGCCGACTGTTTCTCCTTCTGTGTCTATTTTTGTCTTTTTGATACCTGCGTTTCCTTCGCTCACACACACACACACACACACACACACACACACACGTGTGCTCGCATGCATCAAAGATTCACAATTACTCTACACGTGCTGAGCCCGGCACCATACGTGGGCTGCAACAAAGTAAGTGTGCCCCCTGCTGGTCTGTACCACGTCCACCATCTGAGTGAGTGCTGCAGAGATCTCCTTTGGCATTAAATGGAGCAGGACGGGCAGTTTTGAAGTCTAAAATCCTCCAATTTGTCTCCAGAGAATGTCAATGGAGCCACTTACACAGACTTGACATTTTCCACCTCGCAGTCGCTCTCTTCCCAGCTTCAAAAGGGTAAAGACAAGCAGAGATTCAATTCTGTATTTATAGTCATAAGTTAGAGTTACTCTCATATCAAATCTGTTCTAAGACACATTTCCTCAGCTAGTAGCTTTGAAGTGCTAGAGGAAGGCAGTGTGACTGGACTTGGCGACATCAGCCACTACCAGTTTAGAGTAACACTGTACATAGCCCTCATGCCAACGTTGAATGAATGTGAACTCATTTTCAGTGACTTTGAGGACTTGTTTTCCAGTCCAAACAGATGGTTTGAGAGTGTCCCCACACTCTAGGAATGTAATAGCATTCATCTCTTGCTTTTCTCTCCCAGGCGGCATAAAAGGCTTTTATGACATTCATACGCTGTTAAAGCCCAACAAATCGATTTTGTAGGGCTTGCCTTCCACTCGAAACTGGTTAGAGGAATCACACTCACACTTTGGGCCCTGGAAGACCCGCTGCTTTGCATTGTCAAGTTGCCCTTGAAAACACACGCCAAGAATATTGCTCCATTGTCTATTTTTCTTATCCAAAGAACTTAATGCTATGACGCCTTTTTACGACCGTGCATACTTGGAAATTGATGCTAAGTGCCATGTTTGGCTCTGGTGTTAGTTGGTTTGCGTGCAGTCTTTACTGGAAAAAGAAAGAGCCGAAGGGTAACTCCACCGACTACATCAGTTGTATGCAGTCTTTTGGGGCTCCAAAAGGAGCTGCGTGACGACTGACGAATGTCCTCAAGTGATGTCACCTGAGTCAAGCTGCACCTCCCCAGCCTGCTCCTCCTCTCTGCTTGAGGGTTAATGCCACTTTTAGCCTCCACGAGCGGAGGAGTTGCATTGTGGGCGAGGCAGGTGCCAGGTTTGACAAGGAAGAGGAATGTGTGTAATTAAAAATGGTCCGCAACGGCGATGCTGAACGGCAGACCAATGCGGACCAATGGCCAAGTGTGTCCGTTCCCTAATATGTCTGTGCAGCGCCTTGCCTGAATGAGCGTCTGTGATGGGGGCGCCGCGCTTCAGCTCTTCAGACACGGCGGCCCATGTATCTCTCGCAGGTCAAGCAGGGACAGCGAAAGATCAGATGTTAGTGCTCAGCCAGCCGGTATGATTTGATCACGTTACAGGATTATGCATTGTACCGGAGCAAACAGGCGGGCCTCCGTCAGCAAACAAAGGATAATGTCTTTTATGCTGAATTCAAGAAACGCTTCATATGCAATAGATGTCCTATCGCATATGAAAAGGTATTTCATAGTAGAAGAGTTTGCCACCAGGGTCTCGCTGCAAGGGCAACAGGCTATATAAAAAGGCTATTTGAATGTGCTTACACAGGTAGTACTCAGTATGGTTACAATACAGCCGGCAGACTCCGAGAGAGATGGGACTGTGCGGTCACACTGCTTTCGCCCCTGTGATTATCATAGATATTAACTGGGGCAGGGGGAGTTGAACGGGCAGTTATACACTGGCCGTTTCACAGACAGCCGTGAGCGGTTAACATTCGCCGCGCGTCTCACTTACAGCCATTCCGGAGCTGCTTGGGGTTTGGCTCGGCTGACCCGTCACTCCAACAAGGCTCCTCCTCTTCCCCCGACATGCTCAGTGATCAACCCCACCAAAAAAAAAATTCCCGTCTCTCGCCTCCTCTCACTCTCCCCTTTAATCTTTCCTTCTGGGCATCTGCACTTTTTGTTTCTCCATTTGTTTCCCATCTTCATCATTTAAAAGCTGTCGCTGACTGTCTGTTAGTTCACATTACTGGCCTCCCAGCCTGCAGCTGCCTCTTACTGACAGTCTTCTTCATCTCCGTCACCCCCTCCTGCTCTTTTTCTCTCTCCTCCTTCACCCTGACTTCACCTTCATCTCATGCATTTCTTCTTACTCTCTTCCCCTCATCTCCATTGATTCCCCGCTATTCTGGCAGCTTTCATTTCTCACCACTGCCCTCTCACTGCTGACTCATCATTTGCTATCGGGAGGGGGGGAGGAGATGAGCTCGCTTTTTTTTTTGTGATTACCTCTCCTGATGGGAAAGGAATGCGTCGCTAACCTCAAAATGAGCTCCAGGCTCATTTTTCTCTGGCCATTTACTGTATAAGTGAGTGTGTGTGTGTGTGTGTGTGTGTGTGTGTGTGTGTGTGTGTGTGTGTGTGTGTGTGTGTGTGTGTGTGTGCTTGATTCACAAAGATTAAGATAAGACAAGTTCTTATAAGGCGATACGAGAACTTGCTGTCAGGGTGCAACAAAGCATCATGGTGGTTGCCTCTCATCTGCAGGCGCGCAGCAGCATGTACGAGCATTAGCGTCTTTGAACAGACAGCACATTTTCATATCAAGGTGTTCCACTTCCACTCACACAACAACGGGCGTCGACAACAACAACAAAAGTAAAAACAAAAACAAGAGTTCTGTGAAGTAGATGCAAACTGGCATAGAATCAAAGACAGAAGGGAAGGTGATTGAAGCGATCCGATTGGCTTTTGAAAGGAACAGACAGCAGATGTTGCTCCGTGCACGTGCGCGTGCAGAAAGAGGAATTTTGGCCCTCACCTTGCTCGCTAATTAGCGGCAGAGTGGAGATGTGGTTCATAAACAGTGGCCTGTGGCAGTCGGTTAGCTCGTCGTTGTTGCTTTGGGTTTTGGATGGGAGAACATTAGTCACTAAGACAGATATGAGACCGATAACAAGCAGTGCTACGCAAAACAGGCTTTTGTAATTAATTGGACTCGGGTGCCTCACCAGCTTTGTAGTTAGCATTCGGATCCATTCATGGCGCCGGCCTTGATCCGTCTTTCAAATGGCCATCTTAAGGAGGATGAGTCACTGGATGAGGAGGGTACATGCTTGTTTGTTATGCATGGTATAATGCATCCAGAAGACATGAATATCATGCAAAAACTAATTATCATGTGTGTTATTGTGCTTTTTTTTGCACTCATTTGAGCAGACAAGCACATAGATGGAGAAAGAGAGTTTGTCCTCTTTCATTGCTGTGCATTGAGACTAAATCAGGATCCGATTATCAGATTGAACGGCCTTTTCATATCCTGTGTGAGTGGCGGGGTTTATTTTGCCCTAGCTGATCAGCAGTGACTGACATTTCAATCAGGGGAGACAAGCGGATGGAGGAAAGATAATTGTTCGTTAGAAACACATGATGTGTGACGATAAAGTCTTGACACAGGCTCTCTGGCCCTCAGAGTCCACGGGGAGATTTGTGATCGCGTGGGGAGGGGGGCTACTTGGGCTGATGAGGATAATATGATGAAACGGAAGAGGCAGCAGCATGGACGTGCCCGAAGGCAGAGAGAGAATGTTGTTTCACGCAGACAGAGAGCGAGGTGATAGGTCGAACAATGTGAGGGGTGTCGCCCTGCGATTGGCTGGATGTGACCAGCTGACGAGAGTATGGCGATAACGTGATCGACAGCCCCGAAAACGATGACAGCGAGGAGATCGTGAGTGCGCATGCGGGAGGGAGAGAGAAGTGAATAGTAGGATGTATGAGGAATAGACGGCATGAAGCATGCAAAAGTATAACCTCAAGAGTTATGGAGATGACACGGACCCAAACTTATTGTTCAGAAGGAGTGATACCAAACTTCAACTGGAAACCCCAAAGAATGTTCACTGGTTAGATAATGCACCCCCGAGTTCAGACACCAAGACTCCGCACGGCCGTTTGTAACACTCTGGGGGACAGGATTTATGGTGGCAAATATGTGTATCTTGCTAACTGCCTGCCATCACAATGATCATGAGGTAAACAACATGACGGGGTTTTTTCCTTGCAGCAAAAGCTTTGCCTGGTTCCTCTGTGTTTGAAGGTCGGTACAGGCTCAGTACAGGTTTTTTCCTGTACTGTAGGTCTGAAGGAGGCCTTCGTGCCGCCTAACTGGGGGAAAGAACTAGATCGGGGGACCCAATCATGCAGCCAAAATGAAAATTGAAAAAGAAAAGAAAAAGAGTGCAGTTTGACGCAACACGCCTTTTCGTCCCGAGATGATCGTTTTTCCCAAAACTGAAAGCCTCATTCTTGCAATTTAAAAACAATTCCGAGGCCTAACATGGGTGATGAAACGTTTGTTTAGTTGTTACCGATCGGCCCAAGGACTGCCTTTGTCATTCCTAAAGAATGACATGTTTACTGTTGCCTTGTGTTAATACTGTTCTGAGGAGATGAAGACATTGCTGTCAGTATTGTAATCTAATCAGTCTTCCACACTGCGAGTCTCTCCCTTTCTGTCTCTCAATTTCTCAGCGATGACAGCGCACATCGGCGACCCTTTCTTTGATGGAGGCCAGTGTGTGTTATGATGATGATGGCGCACCACCGCTGGCAAAGTTCACAGTAACACAGATTCATATAATAGTCAGACAGAGTCAGAGTGTCCCCAGGGATGTGTGTGTGTGTGCGGGCTGACTAGTGTGCACACCACTTATTAGAGAAGACTATCATCTGTGGGAGCACAACTTGTTTCTGTTTGTTCTGCCAAGTGCCGATCACAGAATGGCTCATTACGCCAGTTGGGTGTGTGTATGTGTTTGTGTGCGTTTGTGTGCCATAGAACTCACTCATATTGATGGACCAACAAGATCGATCAGCCGGGTTGAAGCGTGAAACCAACTGCACCCCGGGGAGACGGAGAGAGAGATAGAGGGAAATCGAAAGGAAGACTTGAGGCTATCTTCGACACCGGCGACGCTATTGTCAAATCGTCAAGCTCACTTTACATGTCAGGATCGTATTCATGTCAGGAAGCCAAGAGCTCACTGCTACGAATAAGAGGAGACTAAGTGAATGTTCAACATCCAGACTCTAATCCTACCTTTCTCTTGGGCATATCCCACCTTGACTGATTGCCATCTCAGAGGAACCCGTTAAGTACAGTAAGATTTACATCTAAAGCACCAGTTGGCTACGGAGGCTTTCCTGCTCCAGTGATGGATTTACTCTCAACAGTTAACTCTTTTTTACCTTGTTGAGTATTGAAAATACTGACTTGAGGGATCAATTTACTTTCGCTGGATGGGAGCCAGGCTGAAGTACACACCACGATGTTTGTTTTTTGTGTGTGTTTTTTTACAGTAGGAGTGTATTTGCTAAGATCAGGCTAAACTCTAAATTGGGCTTGTAAAGTCAACTGAGATACAACCCAGTCTCTCTCCCAACTCGTTCTAAACCAACCCAAAGTTAATGTGACTACTAGTCACTCACTAGCCATGTTAGTCAAGTTAACTTCGACCTCGCTCTTTTCCTAAACCTAACTAAGTGGTTTTGTTACCTCAACCTAATTTCCTATGAAGACGGATGAAACTTTTGAAACTGACACGCGGTCCAAAACTAAAGCTTGAGTGGTACCTAGAGGTTTTATTATGAATCCCACAGCCTTTGCCCTGGGTAGAATTCAGGAACTAGGACTAGCCAGGCATCCATGTTCGCAGAGTTGATACTCTGCGAACATGGATGCCTGGCTAGTCCTAGTTCCTGAATTCCTGAATCCCTGAATTCTACAAATCAGGTTACTGAAAGTGAAGCCAACGCGGAACTTGCATTATCTATACTGACCAGCAGGGGGCGACTCCCCTGGTTGCAAAAAGTATTCCGATGGTATGGAGGTTTTTTACAAAATTACCCTATTTCTCAGTTGATTTATTCCCTCCGTAAACATTGTAAACATGAGTTTATGGTTTCAATCTCTAGTTTCAAGTCTTCTTCAATACAGAATGATGTTCATTTTGTAAATTGTTTCATTTAGAGTCAAATAGAAGTAGGGTAATGCTTTAGGGCGTGGCTACCTTGTGATTGACCGCTACCAGAGCCGTAAACAGAGTCTCTACCATGGAGTCACTCCTCCGCAGTCCAAATATGCTCATTTGCTTTCCCTGGTTGCAAAACAAAAACAAGATGGCGACGGGCACAATCCAAGATGGCCATGGACAAAATTACGAACTCAAGACATCAAAAAAGTCCACAATGTTAGACCAATTTTCGCTGTATCAACCGGCTATGGGTTGTGGGTCTCGCCATGAAATGCATCGAGATTAATTTGGTGTTGACGAGTTGGGAGCGGGAACATGTTGGGAGGCGGAGTGGAGCTCGGTATGGAGCCATGATGTTGGATCACTTACCTTGTGCCCTGGACCCAACCAATCGTGAGGATCAGGCTGACAAATAGGATACTCGAAATGCAGTAATGCTATGTCATCATCAAACAGCCACCTGGGATGACTGCTTTCATCTTGGCTTTAAAATGATTACGTCCCAAAAACTCATTACTGCTTTTCCTGTAAAAGCATAATTTCTCTCCGGAACACAACTGTATGTAATTTATGAGAAAATGGGGCATAATCAAATGTTGTTGTTGTTCTTAGGTACACACAGGCGCACACACACACACACCATTGCTAAAAAAATATCCAGCGAGAAATCCTTGCAAATACTGGGATCTCAATTCCTACTTTAACTCTAATAGGCGCAACGCTGCAAGCAACCCTAACAGGGAGAGCATCGTAACTTTAATGTTGCTCTCCGAAGACTCGTCTCATGCCACCTCTTCTCTTTCCCGAGTATCCTGCCTCCATTTAATCAGTTTACTGCTGCATCTGTGCTTGCAAAAAAAATATATATACAAATAAATAGCAAGGCAAGACTGTATTGAATCTTATCGCAAACAGTAGAGCATTCACATTGAGCAGCAACTCCGGGGCTGTGAAAGGCGCCATGTGAGTTGCTCTGTTGCAGGAATGAGTTTGACATTGGAGCCAGATTTGCAGCCCTGCTCTTAAATTAATAAGCAGTCGCAGAGCGTTCACGGCCCGGGCAGAGGGAGAAAGAAGGAGAGAGAGAGGGAGAGGTGTGCCGGGTGTCTTCCCTCACCGATCTGTGCTCGCTTAAATCAGGATTTAGCACTGCAGTGTTAAGTCCTTCCACGTCCATCTGACAAGACTAATCTTGTGCTAATTACAGTGAAAAAAACTCCAATTAGCACCGACGCGTGGGATTACACGGAAAATGAGGAGAAATGTTCGTCACCTGTGATCCTGTCAGCGCGTCCCCACGCTGCTGTTGTGAATATGATAGCTCCTATGAGCAGAGCCTCCAGCTCGGAGCTCGCCTTTCCCAAACGCGCTCGCGCCTTTTCTTCACATTTGAGTTGTCGCCGGCGTGAGAGTGGAGCGGTGGGAGACGCTGAAGGAGGATGAATGTGGGACCAAATGGAACAGCAATGAGTCTGTGGTTCTTCAGCCTCTCTGTCACCTTTAAGTCTGCTCATGTGCACGTGGGACTTAAAACCTCTACAGCTGTGTGCTTAATTTATGTTTGTTTGTTTTTAATCCTCCTATGCAGCGCAAAAATGGATTTTTCATACCTGTGGGGCCGTGGGCCCTGAAGGCCCGACTCCCAGCCAGTGCATCAACTCCTACAGGAACAGCAACGTCACCGTGACAGTGGGCACCCGGGGGCCCTTCAAAGGCATTCAAATGTGGCGGGTCCCGGAAACTGGCACCTACAGGTAGGGCTGCTGCCTCGGAGCGCACAGACATCAGACCATGCTGTTATTTGAGAAATTGTCACACCCGATAGGCACATCCACTTGGCCCCAACACACCAACACTGTACAACAGAGACTTAACCTCCGGCCATCGGTTATCAACTGTGCAACTCACTTTTTTCGCAACATTGCAGACTCTTCCTCACGCCCACCTGCACTCCTCTGCACATCAGCAGCACATCAATCTTCCACAAGCAAGCAGGAGGGATATTACTATTATATTCTTGCAGGAGGGAGCAGAAGTTGGAGTAATGGCGGCTAAATAGCATGATTCACTTCGCACCTGACTCCGAAAATCCCCCAAAAAAACACCCACGTCCGCGTCTACGTTGGTGGTCTTTAAGGCTTCGAAATACCTGAACAATCAGCCCGAGCACCTTGACCGCAAACTGTGTACTGCTCTAGGATTAATGCTGTAATATCCACTACCTTGTGCAGGGATCAATACGCCTCCTGTGGGCATTCATGAAAACAGGAGGCGTTTAACTTGGATTTAACTTGGATGGTTCAAACAAAAACCAAAAGCTTCGAGCCTCCCACATCAACTCAAAGAAGCAAACCGGTTTATAAACACACACACACATACACACACACACACACACACACACACACACTGCTAAGCTCAGCCAAAATTTGTGAGTCTTAAATACCAAACTAACAACTGCGTGGACAGCCCTGTTTTAACACATATCCCGGAGTTTTCGAAAAACACCTTCTGTCTCCGCACACAACTTCAGAATTGTGGTCCTGATGCGGACCGGTTGAGCTGGCGGAGCCTGTAAATGAAGCTGACAGACGGTCACAGAGATGAATATGCTGCATCTCCCAAAAGTCATTAGGCAAACAGCTGAGGTAGCAAGTGAACACCGGGCAGCGCTCTCTCTCTCTCTCCCTCCCCACCACGCACGACCACCGGGGAAGAGAAATATCGAAGCGCTACCAAAAACCAATCACGTTTTTTTTTTTTTTTAATACTGGCAAGAAAACTGAAGCATTCGAAATGCGATGTGTGCGCATTTGTATCTCTGTCTCTCTGTGTTTGTGCGCCCAATGCGCTCTGTAGTCTGTGCACTGTTTATTATGTATGTGTGCCATGCTAAGTCAAATTATTTTTGGGAAAAAAAAGAAAAACTGCCAGCAAGTGTGATTTAGTATTTCTAAATTACTGTTGGCTGTTATTTGCACTTGTGAAACAGCAGGTGGAATTCATGAGGACTGCTCATCAGCCTCATGTTGTTTTTTTTTATACACACCTTCTGCACAGATTGTAATATACAGACACCAACGGAAACACTGATTCATTAGGAGAATTGTCCTGCTAATGAGCTGTTTAATGTATGTGTGGGTCATTTGTTTCACAGGATCACGGCCTATGGTGCAGCTGGCGGTCGAAGCGTGATGGCTATGAGCAGGTCACATGGCGTCTACATCACAGGAGACTTCCGGCTCAGGAAGGGCGAGCTGCTGTACGTCCTGGTGGGACAGCAAGGAGAGGACGCATGCCCCAATGTAAGTCTACTGTCCTGCAGAAAGCAGGTGTTCAGCCGACACGTGAGAACATGCAGATCACAGTATGTCATGAGAGCAGAAAAGATTGGGGAGGAATTAAAGTCCTGATTCAATGTGTTGATCATCTTTGAAACAAATGAATTGGAAGTCAAACGGATTTCTCTTTTGTAGACTTGCATATGGACAGTTGTCTATAATCATTTTGTATCATCTCAAGATAATTTATATCACCGTCGACAAACCAACATTTTATCGTGTACCTTTTTGTTTCTTTGGGGAAATATGAGAAATTTGTCTCAGTTGGCTGGAGGGGCGTGTACCTGTCTGTGTTTGATTGACAGCAGCTTGCAGTGCTGCCAGAGTGCCGGTGAGAAACAAAACTTGCGCTGTAGCCGACATAACATGTGCAGAAAGCTTCCTTACTGAGTGAAATGATTTAAAGTGGCAGTCATGATAAGAGCTGGTTGACTTATCAAAATGCTAAGGAAAGGTGCTTCACTGCTTCCTCTCTTATCTCCTTCAGCATAAGGTACACTGGGTCATCCTTTACGAAAAGGAAAGGAGATAACGCCATCCCACAATTCCTTGCGGCAGCAACAATTGAAGCCGTCAATAAGCCGCCGTCGCTGTTTAATTGTGCACTGTGGATAGATTAAAAACATCCTTCTTCCGAGGCCGGGTTCTGTTTTGGACAGTAATCTCTAATTGAATTGTTCGGCATTGAGTTTGTCTCTGTAGCCGACTCGTTTTCTTTTTGTCACAAATAAAGTTGTTTCCAGGAAAGAAAAACACATCTATCTGCCATTGTGTCAGTGCAATCGGGTTTCCCCAGAGCACCGCAGCTGTCTTTTCCTACATCCTTATGAATTGTCCTTCAGAATTGTCCTTCAGACGGAAAACGTCTATGATGTTTTCCGTCGAGGTCAAGCAAAAAACTAAGTACACAATGGCATATTGTTGGAGAAGAACAAGCTGTCCAAAAATGCTTCAGCAACTGACATCGGCAGTGATCTTTTCCCCGGTTTACGGTGCAGGACGAGAGTCGGATAAGAAGGAGAGTTCAGCAGGAAAGCTGATGTGGGTTGATGCTCAGAGTCTGTGGCTCTTTTGCTGTGTAGCAGGCTGCTGTTTGAGTCGGTGTGAGCGTCTGCTCTGCCTGTGATGGAATCAGTGGCAGTTTTGGGCATGGGCGAACCGGGCAGCCGCCCGGGGCGGCACTTTTTCATGTCACGTGGGGGGCGGCACGACCACTTACCACTTAAAAAAAATCATCTGGGCCGCGAAGCGGTTTTCCATTATCTATCATATGTGTGGGGAATTGGCAGGTTGGCGCCCCCTGCGGCTGCGGGCGCCCCTGCTTGTGGGGGGGGGGGGGGCGTCGCCTCTGGGTCTCCCGGGTGGGGCGGGCAGGGGGATCCACTGTGGGCTATTGAGCAATACTCTAATGCAGCGGCCCCCAACCTTTTTAGAGCCACGGACCGGTTTTGTGTCAGACAATATTTTCGCGGACCGGCCTTCACGGTGTGGGCGCAAAATATGACGTAATAAATATGACGTAATAAATATGACGTAATACGAGCGGCATAAAGACAATTATAAAGTGCATAAAGATACAACTCACCATTACGCTGCATTAGTGGAGCACTGAGCTTGAGGGTTGAGGGTTTTAGAGCTTTTTTGGCGATCTCAGTAACTCTGCCTTGATTGTAATCCAGAACACCGAGTTGTAACGGACTTTTAAGTTTCATTTTTGGGGAAACGTATCACGTAACCTCTTGACATGTGTCAAGATGTTATGTTTGAGGCTACGCACAGACGGATGTATCCGGTCTTTTTTCAAAATAAAACATTTTTCCGACTTTTATTTTTTTTTGACCGGGGGGGGGGGGGGGGGTCTCGGAGGGGGGGTCTCGCCCGGGGCGTAATTACGTGTAGAACCGCCACTGGATGGAATGCTCACTTTGCTGCTATATGCAAGATTTGATTGGCTGTGTCTCTATTCCGCTGGATTATTGCGAAAGCAGGGGTCATGAAACCCCCAAAGATATAAATATCCTCCTTTTGGTTTCGTCTTTCAGATACATAGACCTGTGCTGCAGCAGACAAACGAACAAACAATTTATTTTCCAGTTGGACTTTAATAGGATAACGATGACATTCTAAAATTCAAGGAACTGGTGTTCCGGTAATTCTCCTCATGGACCGTGATTCATTTTGGATACCCATGCTCTAAATCATAACAGTTTACGGCCACCAACAACTGTTTAAATCTGCGATGGAAGCTCACAGTGATCTCCCCATTGTCTCTCTTAAGCTGACTTGTGCTCTTTTGCCAACGGTGGCTGTCATCCATTATGCTCTGGAGTTACTTCACCGGCAGCAGCACACCATGCTTCTTCCCCACAGTTCACAACACTGAGACTAAAAACCTCACAACCCCTCCAGTACCCAATGATATCATCCATCATCTGCTGTTTATACGTTTTAAAACTAAGGCTTGTCCTGCCTCTGAAAGTACAGCAAAAAGGGGTACTTTGCCAATAGAACATTGTCATTGGGGGAATCCACCTCTGTCCATAGATATATTAATATATATATATATATATATATATATATATATATATATATATATATATATATATATGTATATGTATATGTGTATATATATATATATATACATATATATGTATGTATGTATATATATATATATATATATATATATATATATATATATATATATATATATATATTAATAATAATAACGGTAACTTATGTAGCACCTTTCCAAAACAAAGTTACAAAGTGCTTCACAATAAACATGAAAGCAAATAAGAAACAGTTAAAATAAGATTTAAATAAATATATATATATATATATATATATATATATATATATATATATATATATATATATATATATATATATATAATATTGAGGGACACATTAACACATTTCTGTATTAATAAGGAAGACAATGTCATAAAACTGTTTCTTTTTAACGTTAGATGAAGTCCATATTAATATCAGCTATGTGTGTTGCAAGGACAGCTACAGTAAGTTGAAACAGAGCTATCTTCTACGTATTATATCGGTCTTATTTATGATCTGCTCAGTTAAGCACCTGGTTAAAGCACTTCAAAAAGACAAGTAGTCCATGACCAGAATGTTCCCTCATTGGTATGACACATCCTCGGTACAACGGTTTGTATGAAATATTGTGAAAACGTATTCGTACGTTCTCCTATAAATGTCCAGCAACACGAGTGAATCAGTACGTCAGAAAGTGCTGTTTAGGCAACACAATTACTTAGGTATGTTAAGGGAAACAAATGGTTTGGGTTAAAATAACTACTGACTTAAGTGGTGTTAGTTAAGTACATAGCCTGACAATGTAACAAAAATAAGATAAACTACGTCAAAGTTCTCGTGGTTTCACTCTGGACATGAACAGTGGTCTCCTGGGTGAATGTCCTACATTTGTTTGACCCATCTATCCAGCCATGCCTCATCTCTTTATACAACATCACAGCCCTGCCCATATGAAATACAGTGCATTGCCCTCTGTAGGTATAATTATAAACAGTGAATCAGACCAGTATATTTAGAGAATATTTCAACATAAGCCTTCCCAAATGGTAAAATCCACAGTTATCAACCTTCAATGACACCAATCAGTGATCCAAAGAATGAAAACATCTAATTAATTTGAACAGAACGTGTAATACATAGAGAGATGAAAAAAATATACCTCTTTCAAACACCTTTTTGAGCAATGATCATCATCATCATCATCACAACCATCATATTATACTCATACTAAAATCTATTCTCAAGTGTGCATATTCTGTTTAATCATCATCATAGTCATTGTTATCGTAATAGTCAGCTTCTACAATCCTCCTGCTGCTCCTCCCTCTGAATTGCTCAGAAATGTGTAAACTACAAGTCTGGAAGTTTGCAGGTCTGAACACAATACGTTCCAGTTGGTGATAAGGGTCCCCACATCCAGTCCATCATCAGCATACCTGTAATGCCGTGTTCACACCAAAAGAGTTGTGAATTTTCGCAACGCTTTTTCGCCTGACTTTACTCGCTCGACTTTATGTGGTTAATTAACGTTTCAGCTTTTTCGCAAACATTCGCTGGGGAAAGGGGGCGGGGCTTATCTCCGTGGCTTTACTCCATGAAAACATTTACCATTTCCGCCATTCACCATTGAAATAACCACTAGTTCTGCTTTATACTTGTTGCCCCCGTGTCTGGGTTCATAATATTATCCGTAGTCGCACACAGCTCCGACTCCTCCAGGACGAGCGTCTGAATGAAGCCGCTTCCAGCGCTCCTTCAGCGGACCAGCAGCAGTTTGATTCAGCGACAGCAGGACGGTGGTGACGACGGCGGAGCTTCTCAACGCCGATTGACTTTCGCAACTCAGCGTCGGGCGAATTCTTCGCCAGAATTGAAATATTCGCAAAAAGCGGAAAAGCGGAAAAGCGGAAAAGCGAATATTCGCAACGCCTTTTCGCTTCTATCCCGCCGCCCGGCGAAAACGAGATATTTGTTTTTTGCAACCATTAGCATTTGAGCATTGATCTAACATGTAATCTACTCGCGCGAATATTTCGCAACTCTTTTGGTGTGAACACGGCATAAGAATAAGTAGAAGATATTTCTCATCCATTTTAGTGAGGAGCCCAAATGTGTAGAAATCCCAGATACCTATTTATACTTATTTTATTATGAGAGCAAGGTAGTTGGCTTTTTTTTATCGTATTTATTATAAGCATATATTTGTCATTATAATACGGGTAGATCAAATCAAGCATTCTGATTGGTTGAGAGTGAGTCACGGGGTGTATTTTATTCACCCATAAAGTACTGTACAGCCTGTTTACATTTAGAGCGTTCCATATCAGTGCGCACTTAAAATAACAGGTAGATTTAAATTGCGTGACCGTTAGTTGTCATTTCAAGCTTGACAGTTACAAACATGTTTGGTGTAAACTTTGATATTGTCACGTCTGGAGTAACGACTCGCAGACGTTGGTTTCCTTAACTTGCAGGTTTATTGGTTGAGTGTTCACAGTATTGCAACGGGGCTCTTCGCTAGCAGTAGCTCAAACGGAACAGCTAACAAGCTCACTTAGCATCCCCCACACTAGCATAACGAACGACAACACACACGTCACTTCCTCCCTAACCTAAAGATGAGGAATGAAAAGGGTTTGATCACAAAATCCTGATAATTTCCACTGAGAGATAATTACGTCGGTAATTTCCCGACGCGAGGCGAGTTCTCTAAACATCATGGAGGAGAAAAATGACGGGCCTAACAACTCCCTTGAACAGTACATTATTGCACGACACAGTACTGCCTCTCGTACCTTATTGCTTAATCAACCCATGTCCTCTTGGCTCTGGTATGTCTCTGGCCGTCCTTCCAGGCTGTACCTCCAGACTGCTGCCTGATTTACATGGTGTGCATGCAACTGTAAGCACTCCGTGCAAGGGGGAGTAGGCTGGATTCCACTTCACCCCTTTTGGTGCAGAACAGCAGGTATAATGCAAATCCTTCACATCACATCGGCTAGATGGTGGTTCACCTTCTGAAGACAAATTATTCCATATCGCTGAGTAATTCCACGGGTCCATCCCGGGGATTTGAAGGACTCTTGGAATGTCCCGTTTCATCAAACACAGTGTTCCTCGTCCTGCAAAAGCACTTACTCTATCACAACCCATAGGCGTGTCCACCGACAAGAGCATCTCGTAGGTCATCTCCAAGGGGCTGAGCAGGGTTGCTGATGTTGATGTACCTCGTCCGATTCTGAGTGCCACATTTCTGATACATGAGTCAGTTTATCTTCTTTACAGTATCAGAGATAATGAACATGTGTATCCTCACTCACTACTGTGTTGTGATAGTCATTCTGGCTGTCGTGATCTTCAGGTGATATTTCTAAGATTTCAGCTCTTCAACAACATTCCAGATCGCACATGTTGCAAATAGCTGCTCGTCCTGAAAGCTTTACCCGGCTCTCTGCTAGCTCCCACTGGTGTGCAAGAATGTCGCCGAGGCTATTTTGTGATATAACTCAACAGCATTCTTCTCTTGACAATACCGTGTCCCTGGGCGATGTTCTTCCATTGAGTGCTAATTGCTGAACCACGACTGCATCTCTCGGCATTCTTGACTGATGTCTTCCAGTGCACATCTATCCACTCACTGTTTCCTCCTTCATGCATCGCTAGGTTCAGCACGGCGCCGGCAATCTCTCCAAAAGGTGTTGCCATCACGGCTCATTCCATCAATGATGCATGCAGTGTGTTCTCCAATACATTTCACCTGCTGATGCTGATTTCATAGAGAACCTCTCTTTCGAGAGTAGCCTTGTTAGTTTTCAGCAATGAGCCATCTGGATTTGACCGAGCCCAAGGCACTGGACCAAGTGGATTTAGCCAGGACATCTTGAAAGTGAAGACCTTTACTTGGCGAAGCAGTGATGATATGTCCAAAGAGATCTCTATCTGCTTTTAGGACCACCTGTTTCTGCTGTGCTTGGTTTACTCCATCACTTAGATGTGATGTTACGCTTGAGAATGTCTTCTGATGTCTTTCTGATTGTGTCGCATTTTGGGGGCTTTGGAATGAGCCCCTTGATATCTCCAAGGTGAGCGGGTCTTCCACAGAGCCCGCCACGCTGCACTGCCATGCCTCTACAGGAGCCCAGAGTGGACAAACAAAATCATAACATTTGTATATTCTTTCTATGTAACACTCTATGCATACGTAATTGTTGCATATATTGAAAAGCGACTAATTTCAAAGAAGCCACACAAACAAACTGGTACCGAAGAGATTTTGGTGAGACCATAGAAGTAATTGTGTTGACAGTTGAAAGTTACAAAAAATAGATTCAAAATTAAAGTCAAAACAACCGTCATGGATTGGTAAACGTTTGCAGGACACTAATCATTAGAAGGGAAGTACACGGGGATGCTGATTGAGCAGCCCTTCTTGTATGACACAGCGGGACACGAGGCAGCTTTAGTTGTGTGGCTTTGTTTTCCAGAGGCACGATGTGTAGCTTAGCAGGCAGGGGTCCTCACTACTGTCATCCAGTTATTAGTTTTTAACACGATGTGTCTTGAAGTGCTCAGTGCAGACAGCGGAGAGGGTCTGGGCTGTTCCAAAGTGAGTCTGAAGTCGATTAAGGTTCCTCTTATTTCTCCCCTAGTTCCGACAGCGAGAGACGACTCTCTCCTGAAAGTGATTTGTGCTGTAGAACAGTGTTTTCTCACACCTACCATTTTGCACACACACACACACACACACACACACACTCATACACATACTCAAACACAAACACAGTTACACATACACACACACCTTTGTGCCGCTTTTTCTCTCTCAGACACAAGCTCAATCTATAACTGAGAAGCTGCAATGACAGAACAGGCCGAGAGGGAGACTCTTAGAACATTTAAATGCACAGCCTTATACCCCCTCTACCTGTCGATTACTCACTTAAGCCCCGCCCCAGCCCCTCAAAGGGAAGCAAGGGAGAGATCAGCGCCTGTGAGTGTGTGTTGATGTGTCTGAGTAAAACGGAGCGGAGGAATCTCGAGCCCTCTTACTCTCAGAGTAGGACAGACTCCAGGCAGTCAGCATATATTCACAAAACTTCGGCTATGAAGGAGTATCTGCATTTAGCATCAAATCGTCCAGCTCCATCTTTATAAAAAGGAAGTATTTCTTGGACAGCGACAAACTGACTAACTTTACTGATCATCACGATTAATCAAATTAAAACACTTTGACAGTATAATCATTTCTGACCGTTTCGATGTAAAGTGAAGATAAAAAAGATGACTTTTGTTATTGGTATGTAGTAAAAAGGTAACGTGAACATCAATATATTATCAAGTATAGTAATAAATCTCTATTTACACATCTGCAACATCATTATTTATGCAGCATTTAGTGTGTTGAATTAGTTTTTGTCGAACCTATCAGCCTCATTTCCTCCAATTATGTTTCAAACTGCGTAGAAATCAGCTGCATTATTATCTTATTCAGCCAGAAACATGAATCCATCTATGTACACAGGAAGCTCTTCTACAATAGTCTGACAGTCTCACAGTTATGTGAACAGGAAATCAGCAAATACTCAAATCTCACTGGAATTGTCTGACAAAGGGAACATTGGTTCTTGCCTCTCAGATCCTGCATGCATCTGGAAATGTATTATTATTATAATGCTGAAGTCTTAGACTCACAGCAGCTGGAGTTTGGCAACTGCTAAGTCTTCTCATACGCAACTGACACGCATGAAAGCGCTTCTTTGGTGAACTGACGTCTGTCTCTCTCTCCCCTGCAGTCCAACGCCATGCTGAACAGGATCTGCCTGGAACAGAGCGGCCCGATGGTGAACAAAACCCAAGTGAAAGGTGGCGGAGGAGGAGGGGGCGGGGCTACGTATGTGTTCAAGGTAGGAAGAAGGTGGAGAGGGAATGACACACTTGGTATGTTGGAACTGCACGTAATTTCTAGAGATTTGTGCATGATATAAGGAATGTGTGTATCTCATACAGTATGTTAAACAAGTCCACCATACAGGCACTTTATAAACTTTTAAAACAGAATTTTTGTGCCCAGAAGAATTAACGATAACAAAAGCATTGCCGTATCGATAGAAAATATGAAGAAATTAAATACAATTGTACTGAGATGCAGAGAGGGTCTGTAACCATTTAAGAGGTGCTGGATTATTTACAAGATCTTAGTGAATGTGTATGATTAAAATGATGCCAATATTTAAATTTTGAAAAATCATGGAGCCAGGTCTCTGTAAAGATGTGGGCTCAACAGTCACCAACTTCCCATTACTGGGTTCACATAAAGTCTTATTTTAACCATCTTATATTTTTCTGCGACTAGACATCAGACAGCCAGGATTAGGCTGGGTAGTGGACGGCCTTAGGCGGGTTATTTTAGCATTGCAGCTCTCCTCTCTCTCCTCCCCGGGAGCTTGGTGGTCTGGCAGGTTGGAAAAAATTCAAAAAGGATAATAGTATATAGTATGTCGAAAAAAGTCATGAAAAAGTCATAGTATAGTATGATGAATAAAGAAATAGTCTAGTATCTTGAATAAAGTAATAGTACAGCGTGTCTAAAAAGGTAGAATGTGTCATCAAAAATGCCATAATATCAAATAGTATAGTATAACATTTCATAAAAAGTCAGAATAATGTCACAGAAAATCAATTATCAATTCTAATATAAAAAAATAGTATAGCTTGTCATAAAATGCCTAAAGTATTCCTTTTAAGAATAGTTTCACATTTGGGGAATGATGTGCATTGCAGAGTAAAATGAGAGGAATTGGGGTTTTTGTATGCATTAATCAAACAAGATGAGCTTAGTTTCCTTTCGGACAGACCCAGGCTCGCTGTTTCCCATCCATTTCCCAACTTTATGCTAAGCTAAGCTAACCAACTAGTAGCGGCAGCGACATAAGCTCCATACAAACGTGCGCTTCTCATCTAGCTGTGATAAGAAGAAAATCAAATGACGACACATTTCTTTTGAAGAGCTGACACCACCACGTGAACACCTAACATGTGCGCAACGATCACGCAGGTGGACAAAGAAGTGTACGTCCCCCTCATCATCGCTGCTGGGGGAGGGGGCCGGGGCTACAGCAGCCTATCAGAGACCCAGCTGGAGCAGATGGACTATGACCCCAGCCAACCGGGACGCAGCGGGAAATCCAACGCCGCAGGTACACGCCGCAACATACACGTGTGTTGTGCACATGCACAACACACGTGTATGTTGCGTGAGAATGCGAGGCACTGTGTGCGTGTGCGTGTGCGTGTGCGTGCGTGCGTGCGTGCGTGCGTGTGCGTGCGTGCGTGTGCGCGCTTCATACGCGGTCCACCCAGGGTGTGCCGCGGTGTTTTGGAGGCGTAAAAAAACAAATCACGACGTGGCCCTTTGCTCATGATTATTCATACAGAGCACTCGGTCCCCCGTCACGGCTCGGCAGAACCGCTCCATCCCTGGCCACTGCAGGCTGCATTATTCATGATGCTCGGCGTTGACGAACAGCCCGGAAAACAGAACTTATTGATTTTTGCATCGGGCACAAAGCCCAAGGTTTACTTTTGAGGAAGCTCGGTGAATGAAAAATGAAATATTTAGCAGGTCTGGTGGGTTTTGTTGCCGGTGTGGTGAGATGTGTAGGTTTTTTTTCTTCTTCTTCTTTCATTTGTTTCTATCTCTCAGGCGCCAGAGTAGCAGGGAAATTAAATTGGCTACTCTTCGGGAATATGGGAGGGAATAGTTTGAGCTTCGTTAGCTATAACTTTAATCTCCTGTTACCAGGTGTCTTTTAGGGTTTTTTATATTGTTGGTCTCTGCTCGAACCAGTGTTGTTATCACTAATAGGGCATTGGTGTGTGTGTGTGTGTGTGTGTGTGTGTGTGTGTGTGTGTGTGTGTGTGTGTGTGTGTGTGTGTGTGTGTGTGTGTGTGTGCACAATATATACATGCATTTCTGCAGTCTAGCATCTTTTTCCCATAACATTGACCCATTTAAAAGCTTACTCCCTATCATTCTCTCTCTCTCTCTCTCTCTCTCTCTCTCTCTCTCTCTCACACACACACACAACACAGTGTATAACTCCGCTTTACATCAAAGGTGTGTTGTGTTTGGTGACAGGTGGAGGCGGAGGTTGGAACGACAGGGCCCCTGTCAGTCAGGGGGGCCGGCCGCTGGTGCTCGGGGGCCAGGGAGGCCAGGCCTGTCAAAAGTTCTGGCAGACCAGCGGCGGCTTCGGGGGCGGCGGAGGTGGCTGCATGTCAGGGGGCGCCGGCGGAGGCTACAGAGGTCAGTCTGAGAGTTCGGCAGTGTTTTTGGAGTTTAATAAAAAAGGAATCGGGACGAGCTGCACAATGCACATCTTGTGTTTTATAATGAAAGGGGTGGCAGAGTTTATACAGGTCAGGGACACGGCTGGATCCCTGAAAAAGCTGCACGTCCCGTCCGGCTGCTCAATCCACTGTGAACCCCTCTGGGATTAGAACAAACACAGTATCAAAGTATCGACATCTTGTACTGCGTGTGTACCATTAAGTCGTGTGTTTGTCGTATGAGATCATCCTTAGTAGATAACTGGGTCATAACAACAGGGGGAAGTGCACAGCATACGGCATTAAGAGACGCATTTATACATAATAAGAAATATGAATATCAAAAAGGGTGGCAGGCAAAAGATGCAAATAACTGTTACATTAGAACGCATTGGGACACACAAGGACGAAAGATGTAAATGTGTTAATACAGAAAAGGCAATCCTCGTGTTTCTGTCCGTTTGAGATGTTTTTGTTCAGTCCCTGTGTTATTCTGGCACTGAGGTTTTGTCCCTGTGTTTGCCCACCTGGCCTCTTAGGGGGCAACACCTCGGCAGATAACAACCCCAAACACGACGGCGATGACGGCACCTCCTTCCTCGGGCCGGAGGGACAGCCCTTCGTCTACCCTCTGAAAGGTAAAGTGAGACGACAGAAGCTTCTGTTAAGCGTCTGATAAGAACACTACGTTCCTCTGTGAGAGTTAGTAGGCTCATTCGAGATGAGACAGTTCTGCGCAATGCATGCCGGTTGGATTTGTGTCCAACTTGCTCCCGACTTGCCCTGACATCATGCACACGTGGTCAACGATAATCTCACGAGATCAAGGCGGCCGTCAATTTTAGAGCCAGGCGCCGCAGTAGCTCTCCACCGCCAGCGTGGCCCCAGTGCATGATGGGAAACGCCTGGCTGTCGCCACATTAGAGAGCTGATTGGCTCTTAGATCTGACAGCAAACACCACGTGTTGTAGAAAATCTTTATTTTATGTGTAGTTGTAATACTTAACGCTCGTTTGTTGACTACATTTAATTGTTAATAATAATTTAGGATAGGAATATATAAGCATTTTTTGCTTCTACCTATACCTTTTCAGTCTTTCCGTTTTGTATATTATATAGAATATTGTATTGTAATGATTGACTGAATAAAACACACAAACAAACAAAAACATCTAAACCAGTAGTAATGTATTTCACAGGCAGACATAAAAAGAACAAAGGATGCAGCTTCACGCACATTTCTACGTAAATATATATTTATAAACACATATGAATAAATCCAAACGTGATCTGTAAACTACAAGTAGCCTAAAGTTCGGAACTAACAGGAAGTCATTTTTTCTGTGACTTTGAAGGCAGCTGAAAACTGTCCGACTTGATCGCAGTTTCTTGTGAACGCCTCATGCTGCGGCCGCCCGCTCTCGTCTGGATTCCAGGCGAGGCGCAGCTCTTACGAACGAGCCTTCTGTGTTTGGAAAACGTTCCGATTGATATTTAAAACGAGTTTTCGTCGTGGTGGTATGAGCGTTCACGGCACATAACCTCGACAGCAAGAGGAGAGTGAGTTGCCTCACCTTGTCAAATCAGAAAGAGGATATTGAAAGAAAAAATAAATTGTGTAGCAGCCGATATGGCCAGAGTCAGTAGGGATGAGAGTCAGGAGTTTTCCATTCTGACAGAAGACATGCCCAGATTATTTGATTAAAACGCCTCCAGATAGAGAGGAGGAAGTGCTCAATAAATCCATCAGGTGCAGACCTGTTACACACACACACACACTTGAACTTGACAGGTACTAGAAACACAATCTGACAGAAAATTTCAGCTGGAGCGGTGACCATCCATATATCATGTTAGACTCCCTCTTCAGTCAGCTGTATAGAAAAAAGGAAAGGAAAAAAATGGGAAATAGAAATTGAAGTGCTTTTTAGAATCGTCCTCCATCCATTGGGCTGAAGCAAAGTACGCACGGATCTCTCTCTCCCATTGAGCTGTAATCGGTGGCGCTGTCTGGTGAGCCACCGCTGCCACTCCTCACTTTGTCATCTAACTCGCTTCATTTCCTCCAGAGGAAAAAGACTTCAGACTGAATTCCAGCTGGAAATTAAACGGAAATTGCGATTGTTGGTTTCAAACACAAAATGTTTGTTCTTTTTATTTATTTATTTTAATACACGTTCCTCTCGTTCCTTCTCTACTGTGGCTGGTTAACACGATATGTTCTTGCTTCACTGGTCTATGTTGTGAATTAAAAAAGGTTAAAAAAAAAACATACATCAGAAATGTACAGGCCACATCCATCCATACATCTGTAGAAGGTTTTATGATTAATTTAGAGTGTTTTGAGTGTATACATTCAGAGGCCAGAATCATTATCATAGCACACAGGGTGTAATATCAAGTGGTAAGATCTGCACTTTGAGGTTAGGGTTAAAGGCATTTGGGGGTTTTGAAGTTGTAATCGCAAATGGCTCCGCCTGTAATTTCCTCCTCAGCTTGAAGTGCACCGGCAGGTTCTCCGGCTCAAATAAAAAAGCAGCAGGTGATGCCGGGACGACCCGGCTGTGCGCGCCGAGAGGCCGAAAAGAGGATCAGAAATCAGAGCGGTACTGTTTGACACCGGCAACCGGATTGCAACACAGTGCCCTAATCCACTGAACACAGGCTGCCTCTGAAGAATACAGATAGGAGAGTGCGCCTGTCATCCAGTCGCCGGGTGCTGGGAGGCACTGAGCTAAACCGTGATGTTACTCAAGGCCAGGAGGGATTCAACGAGTCCCACTCCGCCCGTACGGAGGAGAAAGATAGCGTCTACCATTCTGGAGAAACGGAACGACATGCCTTTAAAGGACATCAAAGCTCCGTCTGATTGGAACAAATGGCCCAGTTCACCTCCATCTATTCCCTGCTTTCATTCCTCTCAGGCGTCTCGTTTGACTTTTTAACTAATTATACTTGAGACACGGTACTAATTCTGGACTAATGTGTCGGAGCATGTAAACGTATAGCCTTGCATGGGTATGCATATATTAACCGTGTGTATTTTAGTGGAGAGGCGAGGCCTCTGTTTGTGTTAATATGGTTCAGGTTCTGTATATTCTGTTTATTCGTGTTGAGGACCCCCATGGAGTCGAGGGGGTTTATCCCTCTAATGCAATACAGTTCTTCATGTTCACGGCAATTCGAGCAATTCAACAAGCTTAAGAGGAGGAAAACACTTCATCTGTATACTTGTCAAGCTTCGATAGCTTAAACTGCTTCGCCGTTTACCATCATATGTTTAAGAAATATATGTAAAGTTCATCGGAGAAGACGCGATTCAAGATCCACAACGCGGAGAATCACACCCACGGCATTAGTATGCTGAAGACATCTGTGCTTGAGACATTTGTATTCTTCCTCGCATCCTTTCAACTGTTTTCAAGGTTAGATTTATGTATTTGCACTTATAAAGCTGATAACGGGAAGATGAGAGGAAATAGATTCTGCAGATGAGTGCGTTTGCTTTGCTTACTAAACAGCACAAGCCTTCACGGGCATCCCATAACTAATTCACGGTGGCCTGAATTTGCACTTGCACTTGCGCTTGCTGTAGTTTACAATTAGTAAAAATTGTTTCCTTCTCAACTAAATGAAGTGATGGATGAAAACATTTTGTGGTGGAGGGCAGAGCGTCTGCAGGTTTGGTTCCAGCCTAGACGCCGGCAGATCAATCCCTGACTAACAAGCCTTCAGCGCCGATCGTTTACTTTAAGGGAAGCCTCCAATGAGAAACTAAAGCCCCCCAACACGAGACGAGGTCGCACCCTGACTCCATTCATGTGGAGTAGAGCTCTGATGTGATGCGATCCAGTGTTGCTTTACAGATTGGAGGCTTTGGATGTTGATAGTCACAAAGACTTCAGCAGACCACAGTCGCACAAACTGACTTTTGTTTTCACGACTGGAATCACACACACACACAAAAAAACATCCGTTGGGTGTGAGGTCTTGAAAGTGTGTCAGTTGTGATTGAATTGTTATTACTGACGCTGTGACCTACTTTGTGTTTTTGATGGTGGCGAGTACAAATTGTGTGTGTGTGTGTGTGTGTGTGTGTGTGTGTGTGTGTGTGTGTGTGTGTGTGTGTGTGTGTGTGTGTGTGTGTGAAGGCATGGAAGGGGACGGCGAGGTGCTCATCAGTCCGGTGCAGAACTGCAGCCACTGCATCACCGACGAATGCTACGAGACCAAGGACGGCATCGTGTGCTACTGTGACGAAGACTTGATCCTGGCGCTGGACGGGGTGTCCTGCATCAACGCCACAGGTCTGACACGTAGCACTGCACACACACACACACACACGATGGAGGACCCTTCTCTATTTCCATTTCTTCCACACAAGTGTGTGGAATTAATCCATACGCAGAAAAAAAAAAAGGACTTCAGCTGAGTGTAATTGTACCTGTAATAGACTGTGACTCAGTGAGCGGTTGATGAATTAATCTGCAGAAGTAATTAAGCCTGGAAGGCTTTGCACTTAATGGCATCTTTATCTGAGGAAAGGCTATTTTTTGGGGGTAATTGTGCTATAATCATTCATAATAATAATCAATCCCTAGCATAAGTTAAGCCGTTAATAAAAACTCTCTGTGCTACAAGCAGACCAGAGCTCTTCCTCTCATCGTGCAAAGGATTCAGACCAAAAGGCCACACCTGGGTACTGTCGCGATATTGTACAATGGCTTTTCAACGCATTGCATAACGGGCTTTGTCAAGCTGCGACTGGCTCTGTGCATTAGAACATTTCAACCTTGACTATACAAAATACTATAAATCTGTATGCACACATGTGCCCAGTCTTCTGACTGGGTTAAACTGCAACAAAGGAGTGTAGACAACGGCGTTGCCCCTTCAATTATGATTTGTAATCTCCGATGAATCCCGAGTACACAAATGTAGATCTGAAAATGAATTACTGTGGCGGAATGTCACTTTATAATGTGAAGCCAAATAACGGGGCTATTACCATTTCAATGATATCTTTATGACCTAGAGTTTCTCCTTGCCCTATGATTTGCAAATCTGTTCTCAGTAATGACGAGCAATAGATAATGCTGTGATGCTAGGTCACATGAAAGGTCACAATCTCAATGTGGTGTCTCTCGCTCTCGCTCAGTGTGCAGATTTATTTATTTTCCCCCCTCGGCTCAGACGAGTGCAAGGAGAACCCCCTCCCTCCTCCCACCCCTGGAAAGGGAATTGACATGCACCGGCCGTCGCTGCTCTGTTGTGTCATCGCTTTCACATCATTAATTAAGTGGGGGATCAGAGTGGCGAAGTGAATGTTAATACTCCTCTGGGGGGAAGATACCGACTGTTGTTTCCCCTTTTGTCTTCGCAGAGGTGCACCTGCTGACCCCCCAGCCGTCTCTCTCCCACCTGGCGCTGGGTCTGTCCGTGGGCACCTCGGCCCTCATCGCCGCCCTGCTGCTTGCCGTGTCCGGAGTCATGATCAGTAAGTCAGGACCAGATGTGCCGCAGTGTTTGATTTTATTTATTGAAAAAGAAAAAGTTTGTTGTCCACTTGTTCATCCTTTCTTTTCAGACCTTCTTTGCGAGTGTGTGTAACTTTTGGTTCAAGCTAAATGCTCCATAATATAGTGAAATATGTGGATAAACTCAAAGTTAATGGCTATGATGATGCTGTGGTGATTTCTGTACTTTAAACCCATACAAGACCTTTCTTGAAGAAAGTGGGGAAAGTTAAAGTCGTACTGAGCCTAAAGAGCTGAACTGTGGCATTTGAATGTTCTGCTTCCGTCATCAGCTTGTTCAATAGACACATATTGTCACACACACACACACACACACACACAGTTCTCCAGTGGCTGGTCTCTCTCAGACGGCCCTCAGCAGGTTGTTGAAGTGAACCTCGCTGCCTACGCAGACACACGTCTGCTCGACTGCTTTCAGGCTATTACAGCCAGACATGAGCACTCATTGAGCCATCAGCTCTTCCACACACACACACACACACACACATACACACACACACACACACACACACACACACACACACACACACACACACACACAGACTCCCACCTATACAGTGTGCACATACATTAGCGAAGGCGGGCGCTGAGGAGGTGTGGGAATACCTCTGTGATGAATGAAATGTGCTAATGATGGATGGCTGCTTAGCCGGCGGCTGACAGCACTCCTACATTAGAAAGCACTTGGTAAATAAATAACTCCCCCCCCCCCCCCACACACACACACACACCCTGCGAATAATGTGTTTCCAAGCTCAGGTAGCGGCTCCCAGCACTATAAAGTGTTTGTGCATACTGCTCTACATGAAAGTGCATTTGTTTACAATATGGACGGGGCGACCCGTCTTGGTTTCATCTACACTGCACATGTGATTGTGTCTTTTTTTTTACGTGAACAAATCTACCAGACACATTTAAACGATGAGGACCTAATTCGGAAACATTATGTATGTGAATGATTTAGAAAGACAAATCTGGCATCAGATGGAGGGGAATCAGTATTTCACGGACACAAAGGAATTCTATTTCGTAAAGAAAACTGCTTGTGTACAAGCAAAAGGTCTTTTGAGAAATAATAACAGTAGAAGCTTTGTGTGCTTTGGCTGCCAGCATCCCTTTTCTACAAGACAATGGTTAAAGGTTTTATTTGCTTCTTCTTTTTTTTATATATGCAGATTTCTCAGTCGTTTAATTTTTCCCCTCACCAGTGTACAGACGTAAACACACCGAGCTGCAGTCTATCCAGCTGGAGCTGCAGAGTCCAGACTGCAAGCTCAGTAAGCTGCGGGCCTCCACCATCATGACCGACTACAACCCCAACTACTGCTTCGGCGGCAAGACGGCATCGGTCAACGACCTGAAGGAAGTACCGCGGCGCAACATCTCCCTCACCAGGTGAGAAAGACAGAGCCCAGATAAAAAAGTCCACACGCCACATTCGTGCTACTCCGACATGCGCCGTTTCCTGGAACATTATGACCTCATCGCGGGGGGGAAAGACAGCGTGAACCAATACGGTGCGAGTTGAATGCACCTCTGACTCGAGCACAACGGCTTCTGACCAAACATGACGAATCGAGCCGCTCACTTTAATTGTAATGGAAATCCACTCATACGAACTATTTAAATGGGGTGGACTCATGAATACAGCATGGTGTGTGAAGTCGCAGTTTAAATAAAGCCTGAAATATTAAAGCCTTCTAAAAGTATGGGTCCACTGTCGTCATCCAAGATGCCAGGGAATTATTTTTGCAGGGCTCTTTTTCAATTGTTAATGGATCTTTCATGTGTTTATAGTTCACCAGTTTATCATTCTGGTTCCTAATCTTTGCGATTAATTCATTTTCTTGTCGACCCCATGAATATTTACCAGCACTCAGATTTATTTAGAGCATGAATCAAGTTAAATGGCTGCAAAAGTTGAAGTTCATAATTTCACCATCAGCTCATCAGCCTGGTGAATGGCTCGTTTAGAAAAGAGACGAGCATGGATGCCGAGCTGTTGTTGAATGTATTTATGTATTTTATTTATTTCCCTAGTACTCCACAGGTGACCATTCTTTGGACATAGGTCTAACAAGGACATGTTTTACTGCTGGCTGCTGCCAATGTCGTCAGCTCAAAGTGAATGAAATTGTAAATAATAAATGTGTTTGCGTCTCCAGGGGCCTGGGGCATGGTGCTTTCGGTGAAGTCTATGAAGGACTGGCGGTGGGGATACCGGGCGAACCGAGCCCACTGCAAGTGGCCGTCAAGGTGAGGACCTTTTGGATCGATTGCATTTTTCTGTTTTTCAAAGTTCAAACTTTGACTGAATCAAATTAGAACCACGGGGACTTTATAACTTAATTATAAGCCACCATACTTTGGTACCAATAATTACTTTTATTAGGATAGGAGATTGTGATTTTTTGTCTTCTTTTTTTTGCAATTGAAGACATTATAGCACAAATAACAAAAGACACATAACTGCTTGCTGTATATCATGTTTTCTGGCGATAAAATGCTGCTGGAAAACGGTAGCTTGCCCCCTTTGGATTGGGCATGAAGGAGTTCAAGTTTCTCTGGAGCGGTGGAGGATACTGTGTATATCAAACTTATAGCCATTCATTGCACTGATAATCCATTTGTTCTGTATTTACAACAGACCCTTCCGGAGGTTTGCTCTGAGCAAGACGAATTGGACTTCCTCATGGAGGCCCTAATTATCAGGTAAGCCACTGAGACAATGAGCAGAATTCTGTCTCTCAAACAGTGCCAACAAAGCCATTTCTGACGCTGCGTTCATGTCCCCGCAGTAAGTTCAGCCACCAGAACATTGTGCGCTGTATCGGAGTCAGTCTACAGGCCATGCCACGGTTCATTCTGCTGGAGCTGATGGCCGGAGGAGACCTCAAATCTTTCCTGAGGGAGACCAGACCCCGGCTGGTGAGACACGCTGCTGCACGTCATCATTGAACATCATTTACATGTATTTTTAATAACTATTCTCGTCATTGAGCCCCAGAAGGGAACACACTTGCCTCTGATATAATCACTAACATTGCATTCTGGGTATTTCTCTGTTTCCTATCTATTTGATCAGGAGCACCCATCCAGCCTGACCATGGTGGATCTTCTCAATGTGGCCAGAGACATCGCTAAGGGCTGCCAGTACCTGGAGGAGAACCAATTCATACACAGGTACTGACCTCACATTTTGCATATCAATGTGCCAAACCAACAGTAGGGTTGGCATAAACAAGCACAGCACATGAGGATGAGAGGATGTGTTGTATCTTGCATGCCCTACATTCCTCCTACCTAAACAGATTACAGGGACAGAGAGAAAAACAAACAATATACGGCACATGTGATTATGCGTACACATATGGAATGCAAAATGTGTGAGGGACAACAAACACAGTCCAGATTCATTTTCCGACTTCTACTCTGAATGATGAGCTGACTGCATCTGTCCAAGTGTAACATATGGACTCTGCATGCCTTTTGCCTTTGGTATGATAGCAGAAAGGACAAGTGATGAGTTTAGCATCAGAGCAGCCAGATGGGGTAGCCGGCTTGCCTTTTTACGGTCTGTATCCAAGGCACAAGTCTCCTTCTATATCCATATTCACAGCTGTTGGTGAACCGGAGGGGAAAGAATACAAATAAAAAAATCCTTCTGTTGAATCCCAAAGACCTCCTTCATGGATTTCTTGTGTGGAAAGTCAGGTACGTGTCGAAAGGGGAGAAAAGGGTCAAAGTTGCTCCCATAATCACATCAAGACCATTCAAGTGCATCCCTCTTCCTTCACGTCTCTCTTTGACTTCAGAGGAATTGGCCAATGACAAACGAGGCCTATTAAACCGCGTTGGCCCTAACGTGGCACAGCGAAGCCCCATCAATCCATCTAATGGCCGACTCTCCTTCGGAGGCTCGGGAGCTTCTGTGCAGCCCACTTTTCTGCCTCTGAACCTGTATTAAAATTCATCCTAAGACTGTCCTTGAGACTAATTTCTGTTTTTATGGAGGTGTGTTTACCCGGGGTTGAGTAAAGGGCAGGTGAATGAAGTAGTGCGGAGTAGCCGCTCCTCAGAAAAAGCAGATTTTTTTTCTTCTGAGGGATCACAAGGCTGGATATACCAGGGTGTGTTCCAACAAGTGAAATGACATGTCTGAGAATAACTTGCTTTGGCTTTTGTGTGTTTCTATGCGTTTTCCTGTGGTGACATTTATTCAGCACGCCCTCCCTCCCAACTCGTCACATACGGCAGCTTTGTCAGGACCTTTGTGTCACTTTTCAACACACCGGGTACCCCCGCTGGGCCTGATACCATCCCTGGTCAGTGACTGTTAACCGTGTGCCAACCAGCTAACTGATAGCATCACTGACATTTTCAACATAGCGCTGTGGCGAGAGAGCGTTCCCATCTGCTACCTAAAACGTCTGCTGTGTTCCGACTCGAAAATGACTGGGCCCCCAATCAAGGGCGGCTGTAGCTCAGGGGGATGAGTGGTCGTCCCGCAACCACAAGGTAGACCCCAGTCCCCCCCATAGCCCACATGTCGAAGTGTCCCTGAGCAAGACACTGAACCCTAAATTGCTCCCTGGGCGCCGCTCAGGTCAGCCCACTGCTCCCTAAGATACCAAGGATGGGTTAAATGCAGAGAATACATTTCATGTATGTACTATGACAAATAAAAAGGATTTCTTCTTTTCTTATCTGCTGAAGTGCTTTGAGATACCCATCTACTAAGAGTCGAGGATATTGGTGAGAAGAGGTGCCTGCGAAGAGCCCTCTTATGTTGTGTTTTAATATTCTTTATAATAAAAGACAACACCTGCCCCAGCCACAGACTGTTCACCATGTTGCCGTCTGGCTGCTGCACCGCCGGACTACAGAGCAGCATCTGCCCTCCGGCTGTGAGACCGCTAAACTCCTCCTCTGCCCTCTGATATAGTTTGTTTTTGTGTGTGTTTTAATATTTTGCACGTAGCAAAATTGGACAAAATGCATTTCGTAAATAAATTAACCTTGGAGTCTGTAATCTTGTACTTCTTGAACAAAACACGAACAGAGCTAATACTACGTCACCTGACTTCCTCCTTTACTACAGTCAGACGTACAGGCAGTCCTATGGAGACGAGAGTGCCATCGTTTGACGCACAGTGCCACGGACTAAACTGCCGTATGTGCAGAGTTAGTGAGAAAGACCCTGAGCCAGATTTTCAATTGTTACTCTTCTGATACTTCATTTTTACAACAGACTCTGTACTCGCATTGGAAATTGAAGCCACCTGAAAAGAAGCACTGTGCCGAGGAGAGTCGGGTAGTTTCACGCAACCCGGGGGGGTTAAAACAGACTGGAGACAGAGATTGTTTCTCAAAGTGCTGCAGTGAAACGGCTCTTTAAAGCGTAGTTAAAATTAGCTGTAAATAAGGGCTGTGAGCCAGTTAATATAGTTTTAATATAATAACAGCCTGCTCTCACATCACTGAGCTGCATGTACAATAGCAATGTGTCCTTCCCTGCAGCCCTCAGCCAGTCTCTGATGCTCCGGCTGCATTTCAGGGCGTGTACTTGCCTACAAGCAAAAGCAAATCATTTGCATGATTTCTTCCGAGTCATTAAACAAGGACTGCTTGGATTCAGCTGCAGCACCTCGTGAGAAAGGGACTTGTCTTTGTGTGTACGCCTGCTGATTTCTATGCTATGATAGATTTTATTCCATTTCCTGAGAAGCCCCCTAATGGATTGATTCATACACTACTTGTTCCTCGAACAGCAAATGTTGCTTTGCGATACCACAATTTAGTAAACTCTGGTTTAACTGCTTCAATCTAAAATTGGACGGGGGAAGCAAATGGACGCCCTACTCACAAGGTAGTTTTTTTGTTTTATTGCATAATAAATAATTTCACATCAAAATGGAAGTAGTACTATAATATTATACGTGGAATGTTCCAAACACTTCTGGCACATTGAAGTGGGCCAACCATGCATAGTGTAGTCCCCTTTCTTAAAAAGCCCTCAGTTTAGATCAGTCTGAACTATTACTTTATCCTCATTGTGTCATTTCACATCCAGGTTCATCAGAGTATTGCTGTTTACTCACTCGCGGAGTCTGTTTCACAGCTAGGTTCCTCTTCCCCAGCCCTGCCCCCGTCTGTGATCCAGCTTGAGCGCAGTGTCACATGACGTTATTTTGATGTTGAATCGTGGGGTATATATTGTCCCGCAGTGTGTCTTCGTGTGATGAGGAGACGTGTTCTCGCGACGTCACTTCTTAGGATGTTACGGAAGTGGGGAGCAGAACCCCACCTCAAACACTAACCACACCAGCACAGTGCAAACATGAGACTTCTGCATTTTATCCTCTAAGCGACTCTGCCTCGTATACTGTGGAACATTTCCATCTTTTCCCTGGACGCGCCGTGTGTGCAGAGCTATAAAAGGCTCCGTAGGAGACGGTACACTTTGCCAGCTTGCCCGGGGCAACGCTGTCGTCACACTGAACCCCAGATCCAACGGGGGTGGGGGGGTTTCATACACAAAGCTCTCTTATAGACGCAAATCTATAAAGCTAGTGAAGACGAGACCAGGCATGAGCAGAGTTGTGTGAATGTTCAGTATCAAATACAGTATGCATTACGGCTTGATAATTAACCTACGGACCTGTATGTTGTTTTTTTGCTCATCTTTCAGGGACATTGCAGCTCGGAATTGCCTACTGACCTGCAAAGGGCCGGGCCGCGTCGCCAAGATTGGGGACTTTGGGATGGCTCGAGACATTTACAGGTACAATTGAATGACTGATGGAGGACAGCAGACTAGTTCGCCTGAGTCTAAATAAGGTCTGAAGATGGGGTTAGGCCAAGTGAGCTCACATCAAACTGAGAAATACGGAAGAAAAATGTATCTTTGGAAAACAAATAGGTGGGACATCGAGGAGTGAGCATGCAGTAGATGCCAGTTCCACGCAGTAATCCCCAGGCCGGGCTGAACGATGGCGGTTGTATACGAACAAAACATGTAAAGCTATAAATCAGAATCTAATTACTTTTATTCAACATTTCCTCTGAAGAAATACCCAGGATTGATTTTCTTGACTGTTGTTGCGGTGGTGTATCAACAGCTAATGGGCCTCATCGCTGCACTAAGGAAGATCTCACTGCCGTTACAGAGAGAACTATTCTAGCCCTCCGAACCAACACGTATTAATCACTGCATACAAGAAAAAGAAAAAACACCCATATGAATATATTTAACAAGCATTATCTAATCTAGAAACTTATGGTTAAAGTGCAATTTGACCGCAAGCTTTCACTGCCCTTTCTTGGTACGTGTCAAGTCAATGGAAACCACCCGGCATCACTACTGGATGTGTGTGAGGTCAGGATGTGTTGGGTTATGATGAGGCCTCCATCGAACACATGATGGAACGTCTCCAGGAACCGTCAAAGTCTTTGTTCCCCTCACAATTCCTGCAAGAGCACAAAATATCGATAGGTCCAGTGGCGGCTGGTGGATTTTTTTTTGGGTAGGGCCAGCCAATCAATTTCAGCAAACATCTCCGTATGATTCAATATATATATATATATATATATATATATATATATATATATATATATATGCCTTCAAATTAAAAGCATCTCATCTTCTCGATTTTACATAAATTCTTAAATTCACCTTTTTAAAGGCACTTGCATATGATAGATACCCATGTGTTTTACATCTAAAATTGCAGAACAATCTCAGCTCTCTATATAATGAGGCACCATTGACATAAGACACAAGTGTAAAGTGATAATATGGCCCTAAAGCTGAAACATTGACACTTGATTTTTGAAATTCGTCATATCTCTTGTGAAAACATACCTTTACTCATGTGGACGAACTGTGTTGGTGCTAGAAATTGTTTTACCAAAGGTCTTAGGTTCACAAAAGCAGTGGAATATATGAATAAAAGGGAAGATACAGGTAAATAAAGGTCTAAAACCAAATGTATTATTATAATATGGTGGAGATGTGCTCTGTCGCTGCCGTTGTGGCCGGTGGTGGTGATCGGTTTGCAGGGAGAGACGGACTGGGAGTCTGCATGTTGTCCACTGGACCCTGGCTGCTGTGACTCCTCTCTGTAAAATAAATTCACTACTAGTCAGTATATAGTGACAATATTTGATTTGCCCCGTTCAGTCTAGACAGTAAAACGACATCTGGCACGATTTACGTGTTAACGTTGCTAAGCTAAGCTAACGTCAACAAACTAAGTTAGTTACAGTCTTACAAACACATAATGGAGATCCAACACTACTAGTGGTACTAAGTTCACTGAAAGAAAGTTAACGGTGTTAGTGACAATATTTGATTATGCACCGTTCAGTCTTAGATACGTAAAACAACATCCAACACTGCAGGAGCTACCTCCCGCTAGCTTCCTGTTAGCAGCAGCGACAGCTTGCTACAGTAGGGTGACCAGATTTGAGTTTGTGAAAAAGAGGACACTTCGTTCCGGGGGGGGGGGGAGGAGAGAGAGGAGGAGGAGGACACTTCGTCGCGGGGGGGGGGGGGGGGGGGTAGCAGTAGTGTGTAGCATGCCGTGAACTTACATTTAAGTTGAGATCGGTCGACCAATGACAGTTCTCTCTACAGTCAGAGCTTGCGCAAGAAGGTGGAACGTGAGGGAGATACCATTTCCAAAACTTGTAAGGGGGTAATAACTATTTTCCCCGACGTAGCAAAATCCCGGACGTTTTTGGAATCCCTGCCGGACGCTTTTTTTAGGTCTCGAAAAGAGGACATGTCCGGGAAAAAGAGCTACAGGTCACGTTACTAACATAAATATGCTATTGCAAAGTTCAGTAAATACACTTACCCATCCCAAATGGATCCTTTTGCTTGGCGTTGTCCTCTTTATCGCAGGGATCGACTCCTTCAGGCTCTATCTATGGATCAGCTGATGCACGTAGCAGTGGACACGTAGTGAGCGCCACCGTAAGATCGGTTTGTCCGTGTGGGAGAACGGTGCTCAGCCTCTCCATAAGCACTGTAGCGACTGATCTAGGACCAGTTGTTTCACCAGGAGTTTCTCCGCTATAGTTATTCTCTCAAACAGGTCTTGGGGGAGAGATTTGATCTTGTTAGGGTTGAGTCTTCTTGAAGAGCAGTGCTGGTGCTGGGCTGACTCATGACGTTAAAATGTCGCTGCTAGACAAGAGAAGCCAGAGAGAACACAAGAGACCGGCGTGACAAGAACATGCAAGATGAGGACGAGACACGAGCCCTGAAGAGAACAGACACATGGGAACGCACACCGTGGGGCAAGATGAGAATAGCCCTCCCGGAAGTCTTTTTTAGGGCGCTGATTGGATAAATTGTCATTCATTTATTTCTTTAATCAGTGATTGGCTAATCTGCGTATTAGACCTGTCTTCCTTGGGCAGAATCGATTGAGCTCCATGACGTGCACTAGCAGCAGAGACATGCACGTGAGCAGCTCATAGGTGCATGAGCAGAGGAGGACAAGCAGGAAAAGCATTCATTTGGCGCAGATATCATATTTTACAAATATTACTGGGTATATTCCATAGCTCAAAAACACAAATATTGACAATTTGTATAATTTATGAATATTTTTATAATTAGTTTTTTGGTGGCTCAAGGTGGGTGGGGCCAAGCCCCGTTGCCCTCTATTGGCCGGCCGCCACTGACTAGGTCATCTTATTGTTGCTGTTTTGTCACCAGTCACACACCTTAACTGAGACAAATAGTTTTGAGAGTGAATTTCTAGGGTGTGGATAATTCTTCAACCACAGGACCTGACAAATCAAAATGCAAGAGCCAAACCACCTGTTTCCCAGCCGTGAGAGGACACAGTGCAGGGAGAGATCTCATTCCTCCTTATTCCCTGTAGTGCATGCACATACAGTGCATCCGGAAAGTATTCACAGCGCTTCACTTTTTCCACATTTTGTAATGTTACAGCCTTATTCCAAAATGGATTAAATTATTTTTTTTCCTCAACATTCTACACACAACACCCCATAATGACAAAGTGAAAAAGGTTTGGGGGAAAATTTTGCAAATCTATTCAAAATAAAGAATGAAAATATAACATGTACATAAGTATTCACAGCCTTTGCTCAATACTTTGTTGAAGCACCTTTGGCAGCAATTACAGCCTCAAGTCTTGTATGATGCTACAAGCTTGGCAAACTGCCCAGAAACCTATTTCTGGGCAGTTTCTCCCATTATTCTTTGCAGAACCTCTCAAATTCCATCAGGTTGGATGGGGAGCGTCGGTGCACAGCCATTTTCAGATCTCTCCAGAGATATTCAATCGGGTTCAAGTCAGGGCTCTGGCTGGGTCACTCAAGGACATTCAGAAAGTTGTCCCGAAGACACTCCTTTGTTGTCTTGGCTGTGTGCTTCAGGTCGTTGTCCTGTTGAAAGATGAACCGTCGCCCCGGTCTGAGGTCCAGAGCGCTCTGGAGCAGGTTTTCATCCAGGATGTCTCTGTACATTGCTGCATTCATCTTGCCCTCAATCCTGACTAGTCTCCCAGTTCCTCCCGCTGAAAAACATCCCCACAGCATGATGCTGCCACCACCATGCTTCACTGTAGGGATGGCATTAGACAGGTGATGAGCAGTGCCTGTTTCCTCCAGACATGACGCTTGGCATTCAGGCCAAAGAGTTCAATCTTTCTTTCAGACCAGAGAATTGTGTTTCTCATGGTCTGAGAGTCCTTCAGGTGTCTTTTGGCAAACTCCAGGCGGGCTGTCGTGTGCTTTTTACCGAGGAGTGGCTTCCGTCTGGCCGCTCTACCAAACAGGCCTGATTTGTGGAGTGCTGCAGAGATGGTTGTTCTTCTGGAAGGTTCTCCTCTCTTCATAGAGCAACGCTGGAGCTCTGTCAGAGGGACCATCAGGTTCTTGGTCACCTCCCTGACGAAGGCTCTTCTACCCCGATCGCTCAGTTTGGCTGGGCGGCCGACTCTAGGAAGAGTCCTGGTGGTTCCAAACTTCTTCCGTGTCCGGATGATGGAGGCCACTGTGCTCATTGGGACCTTCAATGCTGCAGACATTTTTCTGTACCCTTCGCCAGATCTGTGCCTCGATACAATTCTGTCTCGGAGGTCTACAGACGATTCCTTGGACTTCATGGCTTGGTTTGTGCTCTGACATGCACTGTCAACTGTGGGACCTGATAGACACATGCCTGTGTCTTTCTAAATCATGTCAAATCAACTGGATTTAGCACAAGTGGACTCCAATCAAGTTGTAGAAACATCTCAAGGATGAATAGTGGAAACAGGATGCACCTGAGCTAAATTGTTGAGTGTCATGGCACAGGCTGTGAATACTTATGTACATGTTATATTTTCGTTCTTTATTTTTAATAGCTTTGCAAAAATGTCCACCAAACTTTTTTCACTTTGTCATTATGGGGTGTTGTGTGTAGAATGTTGAGGGAAAAAAATTAATTTAATCCATTTTGGAATAAGGCTGTAATGTAACAAAATGTGGAAAAAGTGAAGCGCTTTCCGGATGCACAGTATAACCTACAATATATAAGAAAAATAATCAGATTCAAACCATTTCTGTGAAGTACCAGCTCGATTGAAAAGGAACTAGCACGTGAGCGCGTGTCTCTCCTCCATCACGGTGTCATGCGGTGCCGTCTTCTCATCAGCATGAGCCCCGGCCCTCTGACGGGCAACTCATTTTTCTCTCAAACTTTTTAATATAGCCACCACAATTTTCACGTGACACCGTTTCAATGGCGGCACAATCCAGCGGGGAAAAATGTCCCTAGCCCTTTCATCTGGTGAGAAATTAGAGCAGGGGAAATGTGTCACAACATCCAGCTGCATCAGCGCATCTCTTTCGAATCATCCGACGGAGAGAGAGAGAGAGAGAGAGTCACACGAGAGCAGAGTCACTCTCAGAGCAGCCGGAAATTGTTGTTGCGCAATACCCCCGGGGAGCCGCATCAGGACCGCTTGATTTAATTGCTGATGTCAGTTTCCCAGGTGCCTGGATGTGAATTTTCTTTTCATCTCTCAGCCCGAAGCCGGGGACCTTTCTCTTTTATCATCGTCGTTACTGTTGCGACGGGGGGGGGGGGGGGGGGGGTTGGTGCGCCACGCCGTAGATGTGTGTGTGTGTGCTTTTTGTTGTTGCCGTTTCATGATGTGGCCCTGCTGCGACGTGACGTGGGACACGAGGAGTTGTTTTGAGGCGAGGGACCAGGACGAGGCTTAATGTCATCTTTTTATATTCTGGGAGCCGAGCCACAGGCAGACTGGCACGTGGCGGCCCACGGACTCCCTCTCAAATTCCCTCAAAGCCTTGCACGCATGCCTGCACACCGGTGATGCGGCGGTAAATAAAAAAAAAAGCTGGGTAAACAAAAGCTGCCGGTGAGTAATCATCCCGAGGTAAACAGCCGCCATGAAGAGGAATTCACTGAGCTTTGAGAAAAGAGTTGCATCAAATGACCCTATATCCTCAAAGGAACTATTAACCACGATGCATGACTTTAGGTCTTATTTAATAATGCCGGCCTGGTGCGCACTCTTGCGCACGTTAAAGGTGGAAGAAAAACATCCGACCCAATGAACAGACACAAATATTAGGCTGCACATCGTGTCCTCGCGTGTTTTCCATCTTACTCTCCGTTCAAACAAAGCCTGCTCTGTCTCTTACTATAAGTTTCTGCCTCTCATGCGTCTGTCTTCCTGCTTTCCTTCTGTTTACACAAGAAAAAAAGCAGGCGTACACAAACAGCACTGTGTGTGCTATAGATTATAGGGACTGTATTTAAGCTTTCCTAATCTGTTCCTAGTAAGTGTTGGTGCTGTTAGCAGTAGTAATAAATATGTCCATAAACCCCATGCTTTTATATAAAAAAAATAATAAAAAAAGAGGCCGATCCACCGATAGTCTAATCCTCTACATTTTACCATCCCTCAATCTTTTCAAAAGGTTCCATCACTTAATAAAGAGGCAGATAACCGACTATATAGCGATGTATCGCAGTGTTTCATACCATCTGGTAATCTCAGGGGACATATCATGAGAAACTGGATGCTTAGCAACCTGCAAACTGAAATAAGAAAATCCAGTCTATATCAGAAAACATGTGATTCAATAAAACTGATTATGGCTCCCCTTCCTGCAGGCTCATTAGAAGATAAAGTTCAATGTGCCATGTTGTAAGGAAGTAGTATGTCCCAATTGATTTCCTGCATGCAACAGTACGTGCTTTGCAGTGGAAGCTGCAGTATGTCATAAAAGTATGCAATTTGGAAAGCAGCTTCGAGAACTACCTTTGCAAAGGTGCACCATGTTTTACTCGCACGCAAATAGGAGCAGGGTCTCAAAGAGACGGGCGCTAAAACGGAGCGCTTCAAACGGAGGGCTAATACAGCTACAAGAGACATGTTATGTTTTTGAACATTCAAATGTAGAAACCTAAAGTTCAAACCCACTGAATTGATCGTGTCATTCTAAGTGATAGATGAAGGCGTTGAAGGCGGGAATCTGTGCGCCGGCCCTGCGGCGGGTCACGGCTAATCCGCCAAGCAAACAAGCTCAACTAGTGAGTGTTTTCTCTGCTCCACTGGATGTGTGTAATTCTTTCTTCAAGGCTAGCTCGTTATGCCAATACTTTGCTAAGTAAATATACCTCCCTTTCAGCTGCTCTAGCTTGACAGCATGTCATCTGTAATCATCTCTGCTTACTGCTCCCTGAAGCCACACAGCTGTAGCTACCAGTTCACACAGTCAGTCAGCGCTGGCTCCGGTTATTGGCCTCCAGGTGATCCGGTGGAAAAACGCAGTTGGTTTCTTATCCGTTTGACCTTTAAACCTGAAGTCCCGTCACGGTAAACATCGCGCCTAATCGATGGTTCGAGCGAGTGACACCGTAAATCGGCAGAACGGATCAGTTGTTGGGTTAATCAGCCGAGGCTCGGTCTACATCTGTCTCGGCATCCCGGCTCGAGCTGCGGGAGTTATTTCTGGGTTCACTTTCACAGATCACGTTTAGGTCATGCTTTTTTTTAAACGGCCGGCCAGACACTTTGCCCCTGGTGAGCAGCTGGAGCACAGCTTGAAAATCCTCCTCAAGCAATAAAGAGCAAACTCATGACGAAATGTGACGGGTCATGTAGCCCGAGCCCAGAGGCTTTGATGCCATATCTGAGGAGCTCAAGCTGCCAAAACCCTATTTTACCCAAGCTGTTCTATTCTTTGCCGTCCTGTTTTTATTTGATGCATTGGCAATTCTTTTACTTTTCTGTATTTTTTTAGCTTTATTTTTTAGCTTTTATTCGCCCAGGGAACGCCGACTGAGCATAATGCCCTCTTCTCATCCTGCTTCACACTCACACCTGGGAGCTGCCCACTGTAATTACAGTCCTTATTCCTGTGCAGCCATGTGCAGCAGTTGGTGCTTCTAGTTGAGTTTTTGAAGGTGGAGAGGAAGAGACTGTTACTGCTGCTTCTTTACTTCGCCCTAAAGGCCCACGGATGTGAACTAAGCGACCTTCCAGTCACAAACCTGCGTCTGTCGGCTATCGTAGAGTCCTATTCATCATGAAGCACTGGCCATGTTTGCAAACAACTGCTTAGGGAGAAGAAAAGTGCCACTTTTATGACAAAATCACTCGGGGCCGAACAGATTTACTCCTCTGCAGCAGCAGCAAGCGATGCCAAATGGGGCTTCTTCTTTTTTTTTTCTTTTTACAAAACACAGCTGACGCCGCTTAACTGGAAGCTTAATGTGTGTCCATTTGTATTGCTGGGACGGGGAGCTGAGCGGCGCCCGGCTCATGTCGGTCCTCGCTGGGTGCCAGGAGCGTTGCGAGGTGACCTCCATCACCATCAACGATCAGATAGAGCGCGTCAGATTATTTCTTTTGACATGGCGAAAGCACCAGGCGGCATTGAAAATGGCTCAGCCGAGGCTCGGACTGGAGGAAAGAAATCTCCCTCTTCCCTCTCGGTCGAGATAAGGAGTTCTTAAAGTGTCTCACGCCGACGCGGCGGGAAGCTGGAAATGCGATCGGATCGCAGTGCCGATACGGCCGCTGACATACAGTCCGTGATTTAATTGGTGGATGTCAGATTTATTTATTTATTTTTGTACTCTCTGCTATTGAGGCCAGTGGTGTTGCCATGGTGACGGCGCTGCAAACTGCAGATGCCGGCTTTCATTTTTCAAATATTTTCCTTTCTTTTTTTTTTATTATTAGTGGACAACAAAAATAGTCACATAGTCATTGAGCGTCGCACTCTTCAAAGTGTGTGTCTCTGTGTTCGCAGGGCGAGCTACTACAGGAAGGGGGGGCGCGCCATGCTGCCAGTGAAGTGGATGCCACCGGAAGCCTTCATGGAGGGCATCTTCACATCCAAAACAGACACGTGGTGAGCATCCCTACTCAACAGGCCTCAGTGATAGCGAAGCTCACCCTCACTGTGATTTATCCTCCTCCCCCTTCTGTTTTTTCTTTTCCTTCCTCACCTTCCTCTGTCCTTTAACCCCCCTGAGCCATGTGTTTTTGGGTTTTTTTCTCCCGAATTCCTCGTCTAGCCTCTATCTCATTCTCGTCCTCTGCTCTCATCCTTCACAGCTTCGGCTCCGACGATACTTTCGAATTTATGGCCCGGTCATCCTTCGTCTCGCTCCTTCGTCTTTCTCTCCCTGCAGCTCATCTCTCCTCTCTCGTCCTCTGCAGGTCATTCGGGGTGCTGCTGTGGGAGATCTTCTCTTTGGGCTACATGCCGTATCCAAGTCGCAGTAACCAGGAAGTGTTGGAGTTCGTAACCAACGGCGGAAGGATGGACCCACCGAAAAACTGCCCTGGTCCGGTGTAAGTGCAGATCTGCCTTTGCATGTGCCGCACGACCACAAGCGAAAACGTGATCCCACGAGGTCTAATTAAGCTTCTGCACAGGGTAGAAAAAAGATGCTTGGTTGCACGTGATGCATGCACAGTATGGGCTCTGAAAACAAACACAAAAGGTAAAGATGAAAGCCTGCGATGGCTGGCTGATACTCACACGTAAGACGAGTTGTGACCCAGAAGGCGTGGGGAAAATGTGACGGGCGATGGATGGCTCTTCGTGCCGTCAGTCTGGAAAACACATCAACAGTTTTCTTTCATGTCCGCCTCCCAATTTGGAAGAAGTCGTGGGAGGCCGATGAAGAGCTTAAAAACCATTTCCACATAACACTGTAGTTCTCACTCACTGCCGCTCATGCCAACTCTATTATAAAACGCACATTTCCACACCTGTCGGCAGCTTACTCATCTCATTTAGCATCTCCTGCGTATTTCTCTCTCTGGAAAAAATACAAATAAAATAAGCATGGCCCTGTGGTTCAATTTGAAGTTGCGAAACAGTCTCACAACATGACACACACACACACACACACACTCACAGAGCCCTAAAAACGGTAGCCGCGGTTGGAATCAGCCCATCAATTAAAAATGCGTTATCTAAGGATGTCACTTCACTGGTAGTTTGTCCTCCTCTCTGCGTCTCCCATTTAACACAAATCACTCAAACTGGTGGGAGCCAATTATTAGGAGTATTTTGTCAAGAGAGGTAAATCTGACATTTGTTAAAGCAGCGAGGGAGATGGTGCTGGTTAGCCAATTCTCATTAAATGTGTTGTGCTGGTGTGTCTCCAGGTACCGCATAATGACCCAGAGCTGGCAGCATCAGCCCGAAGACAGGCCCAACTTCTCCACGATCCTGGAGAGAATCGACTACTGCTTACAGGTGACTAAACACAGGATTCTGCTGCAGCTCAAGCAGGGAACGAGGGCCGAGCGATTTGAAGGACACGAATGGCCAATATTGCTAGATTTTAATTGTGATTATTTTCTAGATAAAGCTCCAAGTTTGTACCAGTTGTCTATAAAGATTTTTACACTGGATTGCCAGAGACATTTATACAAAAGAATACTGGGGAAATGTCTGAAAAAGATGCAATCAACTAATGCTAGATTTCTCAATCATAAAAATAAAAAAAACATAGTTCACTTTCTTGTCAAACAGAGATAGATGTTTGATCGAGCATGTTTACTACAGATATAGACATAAAGAATACTATTATTTCATGTTGTATTCTAGTATGCTCACATAATATATCTAATTAGCTACAGCTGACTGTTCACCTCACTCTTGCAGCTTAGTTATTGATTATGTTTTCTGAGTGAAATGGTGGCGCCTAAAACATGAAGATTGCCCTTTTTTCTAATTACGGATTTGATAAAATTTCTAACATGAATGACAATACTGGAACCGCAAAAAATACAACTCTGATCTCTTGATGGTCTTCATCATTTCAGGACCCTGACGTGGTGACCATGCCCCTGCCGATAGAGTACGGGCCCGTCCCCGAAGAGGAGGAGCGAGTCCCCATGCGCCCAGATGACCCCTCAGCGCCAACCGTACAGGTGAACGCCCAGGTGCCTGATGGGGAGGTTCTGCAGCCGCCCCCATCCTATCCCACTGAGGACAGCCGGAGGGGTGGGGAGCACGCGGTCGAGACCGGCACAGCATCCGAGGCCAAAGCGCAGGCGGCGGCGGCTGCGGCCCAGTCCCAGCCGTACCTCCACCAGCACCCTCACACGCAGACCTCCATCACCATGACGACCACCAACACAGTCACCTCCACAGCCAACTCTACACTCACTGCCAAGGGACCTCACGTCGCCACCCAGCCCAGCCCTGAGGGGGGCCACGTCAACCTGGCCTTCACCCAGGGCCACGCGCCAGAGAAGGAGGGACACAACGGGAAGAACACCAGTCTCTGGAACCCAACGTACGGCTCGTGGTTCCTGCAGCAGAGGAAGCAGCAGCAGCAGCTACAACAGCAGCAGCAGCAGCAGAGGCAGGGAGGGGTGGGGGGAGCAGGCGGGAGCGGTGGCAGGGTGCCTGGCGAGGGGCAGGAGCATGTGGGCCGGACTGTGGCCGAGGTGGCGGGGGCGCTGGGCCTCCAGCACCAGCACAAGCAGTTCCAGCACCAGCTCCAGCAGCAGCAGCATCAGCACCAGCTACAGCAGCAGCACCAGCTCCAGCTGCTGCACCATCAGCAGCAGCAGCAGCAGCAGCAGCAGCAGGGTCTCTGCAGACCTCTGTTACCCCCACCGCCGCCTCCCGCTGCCCAGTTGCCTCTGCTTTTAGATTCCGCCACCTTGCCCCCGGTTCCCCTCTACAGACTGAGACGGTTCCCCTGTGGGAACATCGGCTATGGCTACCAAGAGCAGGGCCTGCCCCTGGAGGCCGCTCACGGTAACCCCGCTCCTCCACCTCCTCCGCCCCAGCAGGGCATCTCCTTGCCCTCCTCAGCAGCCCACCAGAGGGGGGTCTCCATCCCCGCCTCGGTGTCCCTGGGTCGGTCGGGTCTGTCCGAGGACAGCCGTCCACTGCTAGTCACCATGGGGACCGTACAGGACCCCAGGCTGCCCAGGATGGAGGGCCACAACGCCACCGTGCTTTAGCCCGAATGCCTGTACCGCCCCCGTCTTTGGCGACCGCGTGTTCAGGACACATGGGAGGAAACACTGCGTCAGGACCGAGACGGTTTTCCCATCACCCCGACCATCCAGCCATTTTGGTTTCTTCCTCCAGTTCTCACTGAAACTGAGCTGAATGAGTCCATCCGGCTTTTTCCCCATGAGGACCCTGGAGGTGTGTTAAGAATCCCCAATGGATGCTAAAGCACATCGGAAAAACTAGAAAAAAAATTAAAAATAAAGCTTTGGGAGGAAAAATGTAGTGTAAAGGCTGGTTTAAAGAGTTTAAAAATATGTATTTTTTCAATGCTGGAGGGATCACGTGAGTGAGAATGAATCAGATGGAGAGTTTATGGCACAGGAGGACAACTTTCCATCTGCTCGTGCCCGGGGGCGAGGACATTCATGTGTTCATTGACAGCGGAGGACGTCTCCGGACCGTTAGGAGGCGTCGAATCCGTATATTTTGCCAAACTTAAGTCACATACTTTGGTGACCAGTTTGACTGGAGCAACTGGGAAGTTGTGTACAGCCACAAGACACACGTGCCACTGTTCCTGATCCATGTCCTTTTGGGAAACAACTTGTATCAGACTGATTTTACACTGAATTGCCAGAGACATTTATACAACAACAAAAAAAAATACTGGGAAAAATGTGTTTGTTGATGTTTGCTTGCCTGCTTATTTATTTATTCATTTGTTTATTTATTATTTGGACGTGGCTCTATAAATTATTCATGAACATGCTTCTTCAAATTCAAACAAATTCATTTTGACATTAACTGGTTTTCACTATTTTTAGTTTTATTTTTAGGCTGAAGAAATTTGGATTTGGTCATAAGAAAGACGGGAGAGATGGAAAGGATCCGACCCCGACACCTGAATGTTTTGCCAACACTGATGCAGAAGAGGAGTTGTGTGTCTTTTCAGGCGACCTTTAAAGTGGAATAGTTGGATGAATAGAGCACAGGTTGGGGAGGTTAGTTTGACGTTAGTTTTGTTCACAACCCCATCCTGTTGAAAGAGTGCTTTGCGGCAGTGAAAGTTGAGGATTTTTCTTTTCTTATGGCTTTTTCAGTAACCTTTTATCAATTAATTTATTGTTAAAGAAACAGTTTCCTTGCTCTTTTTGTCTGGATATAGAAACACAGTGCATATTGCTGAATCAATCTTAACCTTCAAATTGCCATCTCAAAGCACTCTACATTCCTACATTTGCATATTTGATCTTTTCTATTATAGGATGAATGTTGTGGAATACAGATGAATCCGGGTGAAAAAGTCTGAATGCTTTTACTCCAGGGACTACAGATGCGAATTAGCTGTAGCTAAAATCTGGTACAGTGCATCAAATGGTGACATTTATGTTTTAACTGTACATGGTCCCTTTTAAATAAAGATATATATATATAATAATAATAATAACTCCACATGTGAGTGAAAGCCGGTTTCTCTTTGGGACAGCGGCGAGAGTGGGCGGTGTTGATATTTAGGTTGACTGAATGTCAGGTTTTTTTGGCGTGTTGTTTTTATGCTTTTGCGTGTCCGTATTTGGCAATCCTGTCAGTGTTTTCTGCTGTGAAGCGACGACGCGCTGCCACGACGCTCGCTGACGGATGCCGACGAGTGCATTCCTGTGGGCCAAATCAATGAGCGAGTTAAAAACTGGCAACATGAAAAGTATTTTTTGCTTCGTCAAACGCATTCATTCTGTCTCCCCCTCCCCTCCCCCTCCATTGTTTGATGTAATAAGGCAACCTGAACTGCACCTGTAAATGTTGTAATTATAAAGTATTGTACTATGGCTCTGGTAAAAGCTGTAAATTGCCCTTCAGAAGACATTCGCCAAAATTAATAAATTACTATATAATAACCGCTTTGCATTCATCTGTCTGCTGCACTTTTTGGGATCGGGGCCAAGTTAATTAGATTAATTGAAATAGGACATTATAATTCGGTGATTACATTTTGTTTTAAACGCTCATCAAACACAGACATGGAGCGGCTCGTCTAGTATAACATCCCTTAACGGCACACATTAGCCCTGTTCATCTTAAAATTGTAACATAATAGCGCCGTAAAAGGCCAGATCACGTCTTTATTTGCCACGTCTGTATTACTTTGGGACCCGTCGCGTGACGCCGGTGGCCTGAGAAGTTACTGGCAGCACAAACGCTTGTTGACACAAAGCAGCGTTGGTAGAAGCTGGCCGTAATGGATTCCAGATGCAGGGCTCATTTAAACGGTGATTCTTCTGTGCACCTATTTAAACTCCAGGTCCCACGAACCCAATGAGATATTAAACCTCGCAGTCCGCCGGAGTGTTCATCAGCGAGATCCAACGAGTTAAGCTCAGCAGACAAATACTTCAGGAGGACGTCCCATTCTCCCTGAAGTCATCAAATTGCCTCATTCACACCGTCACTAAAGTATGTTATTTGGCCTTGTGTTACAAATGAGAAAATGGGACTCCACTAATCAGGAAGATTAGTTCTACACATTTTGATTGAGCGATGACCAACAGCATTCGTTCACTGAAGCCTATTTCTTTCCTCTTGACATAATAAGGACCCAACATGTCTTCCGGTCCCCTGGTGAGACAGTGGTGTTTTTAAACGTATTCTCTCAGCATGCCTCGTCGTCTTCTATGTAGCGTACGTGGCAGATTAAGTCTTTTTGAGACTTATGTAAGCCACCCCACCGCGCTCCACTGCAGATTTGATTCATTATAGCCTTAGTTTTCCTTTTTAATAAGCATGTGTTTTACTACCTTGACTTCCCCTCACAGAAATAAGGTAAGAACTACATGACATTAAAAAAAGATGTATATAAATGAATTATTTTACAAATACAAACGCAGAGCCGTGGCTCAACGAGACCCCGGGTTGCTGCGAGAGAGAAAGAGAGCTTCAAAACGTCTCGAGACATTCGTGAGGAAATCAAACGGTGCTTATAAAGATGCAAGGCTGGTTTTCACTAGAGACGGGCAAATTGCACGTTTCTGAAGTTCTGAATATGAGATGTGAGCTTACTGAACATACTCAACTGTCCCACAATGCATTGCGCTTGGGTGCCTCGAGACGGCTGTAAATCGAGTGAAGTTGAGCCGGGCTAAAAGCTTTGAATTTGTCAAATTTTTGTATATGTTTTCAGGCAAGAAAGTATCGATTTAGATTCCGTGGTTCAGTTTGTGATTATGAACTAAGATCGGACCCACAAGTGTAAGAATGTATGATTCCATCCATTAAAAACATTGCACGCGCTTTTCAAATCCTCACGACCAAAGACAACTTGTCCCTAATGGTCTCTGTGTCCCTCTCATAACGAAGAGTCAAGCATTGACTTTACTCACATTTCAACTTTAACGGTCACATCAAATCGGTCACTTTGTCTGCTTGCTACCATCTAGAAAACCTACGCTGTCCAAGGGCATCTGGGACTATCTGGGTTCTCCCAAAGGTTAGAACAAAACACGATGAAGCAGCATTTAGAACAGACCTGGGCATCTTACGGCCCGCGGGCCAGATGTGGCCCGCGGGCTCTCCCAGTCTGGCCCGCGTGAGGTCAATCAAAAATGAAAAATAAATAAATAAGGTGCACGCCATGAATGCAATACAAACGGCACTGCTTTTACTTTGAAGGCGATTTATTTATGTGTGCGCGCGCTTATGCAGCCTCACGACGGGCAGTGTCGCCGACTTGGAGACTGAAGTGAAAGCGTATTGTTCTGCAGTTTCTGTTCTCAGAGCAGCGGGTGCTGCCGCGAGACCCCGCCTCCCGAGGAGCCTCGCTGCAGGCTCCGCCTCCACATTGAAAATTAATCGCGCAAAACCCGCCGCGGATCTGACCTGCGGTCTGATCAGTGGATCAGACCGCACATTTGGCAGAGCACTTTAAGTCAGGATCACTTCTGGATCTTTACTCTTCTCTCAAAGAGGAGAACTTTCCTCACATGAGGAGGCCTGCTCAGAAGATGTTGGTTCTCTTTGGATCTACCGACATGAGAACAAACATTCTCAGTGATGAAGTTCAACAGATCAGATCCTCTCACTGATACCTCTCAGCTGTCCTTCATCTCCACCTCATCCAACCAGACTTCATGCTCTTGTTCAAGCCAACACAGACTGGACTGTTCTTACTGAGTAAGAAAAACTGAACTGGAAAACATCAAAAGCACTTATTGCTTTTGTTTAAAGTTAATAAATTGCTGGTCTTTAAAATACATATTTAAGGTAAGGTTTGAAAAAATCTTAAAAAATGAAATTACATTGTTTTACTTATTTTCATAGCCTTATTGTAACATGTAATCTTACCAGTAGCAGCTCAAAACCATATAATTTACAGTTTTTTAATAAAGTAATAACATTAATATTGAGTTAATTGAATTAAGTTCAGACTTTTGGTTCGGCCCTACACAACGGTCTAAATTTCTCATGTGGCCCCTTGGGAAAATTAATTGCCCACCCCTGCTTTAGAACAACCTCCCAGATCATTTAACTGCATCTAAATGTTGGAGTAATCTTTTCACTTGTACTCGATTTAAACTACACTGGTTAACTTTAAATGTTGCATCTCTTGTGACACTCACGGTGTACGTAGAGTGCAACACAAAGAAAGTTGCCCTACCTTCAAATAAAGGCATGAAATGTCGCCTCGATTTTAGAGACTTGAGAAATGTTGGCAAAACAGCGCGAGCGTAAGAAGCTCCCTCTGCACTTAACAAAAATGGCCAATCAAGGGGAACTACTTTCTGTGTTTACAATTGCAATCACTTTCAAGTAAATCAGATCGCTCCATCAGACAATGTTTTGTGTAAGTTCTATCTGTGCAAAAAATAACTAATATTTAGTTACTACTAAATAGCTCATTGTGGAAAACAATAAGCTTTTAATGTTTGTTGCCAAACAAAACAGAATGAGTGAGATGTGTGAGCATCAGGTTGTGTCAGTATTAGTGGAGCAGTGAGCTGCTTTCCTCTACACATCTTTTATAAACGGGGTTGTAGATTTGATACGGCCTCTCTCAATTCATGCTCAATATTGAGCTTAGATCTGTTTTTTTATTTTGAGAAACGCAACAGCAGGAAAAGACGAGGTCACGGAGACTTCTGGCAAAACGGCAACAAAAAAACGCGTCGAGTCGCGCATGCGCAAGCGTAACCTGTTAACGGCGTACTGTGACCATTTACCCGAAAGTACAGGCATTTCTCCATGTATTTATTAATGACTGAGTTTTATTTAAATGTAGGGAGTAGAAAGTACAGATATTTGCGTGAAAATGTAAGGAGTAGAAGTAAAAAGTCATCTGAAAAATAAATACTCCAGTAAAGTATAGATACCCAACATTTCTACTTAAGTAAAGTAACAAAGTATTTGTTCTTCGTTACTTGACACCTCTGCTTTCTAAGCCTGAGAAAAAGGCTGACTGGTAGGACAGACTTGACCGTAGGTACACAAACAAAATAGTCACAAACAGTCAACAACAGCAGGAAAGCTGGGATGGAACCGGGGGGCCTTGCTGTCATGTGATGCCGTCACCATCCCCTTTTTTAGAGACGTTGTAAAGACCGCATAGGCCTGCCTTTGGTACAGCCCTACTAAAAGAGGAAACCTGGTGGTTTATTTTCTTTTATACATAAGCGCTGTGCCTGGAATGTTATCGGTGGCCTGAACAGGGACACGGGTTTAAATGGGACCGTTTATTATTTGTTATTGTTATTACTTTTATTTTGGCGTGGGTATTTAAGGTGCGCGAGGGGAAGTGTCGCGAGAGCTTTTTGTTTTCTGGTCTGAGTTCAGACGCGCCGGCAGACAGCGCTCAGTGGATGCAGGACGGCACTACGGCGACTGCCCTGTGGGATTGTACGAACCCAGCGGGGGGTGGAATTGTTACAGAGGACTGCGCCGAAAGCCGAAGCACTGGGCCCAGCTGCTGGAAGGACTGCCGTAAGGTAGCGCGGGGCAGGCGGACGCGGCGACTTTCTCTCGCCACGTCTCCGCCCGACGCGGAGCTGTGCGCGCCGACTTTGGGGGGGGGGGGATTTCTTTCGTCTCTGGACGCATCTTCCAGGACGCTGAATCGCTGCGGGACTGTTGGGAGCTGGGGATTAAGTTGTGTTTTGGGGGAGGGGGGTAATTGTTTGTGTTATGTGTCTTGCTTTGTGGCATTGAATTTAATTTGGTGAATAATACCCAGACTGACAACTGACTGTTGGTTTTCGTGTGTTTTTGTTGCGCAATCCGGTGGCAGCTTTTGACAGGTATTAGCAACAGATCCGCCCATGTCCTTTTAATTTAGCGTTGTGCTTTTCCCCCTCTATCTAAAGCTGAGGGCGAATTGTTACAGAGTGGTGGCCAGTATGGGGACCTGGAGGATTAGTTAGTTGTGATATTTGTGTTAATTGTTTGCTGCTTAACCTATTTTTAGTTTGAGTGTTTTTGTTTTACACCAAGCCAGTTACTGTGCGAATAATATAAGTATGGCCCTGGTGAGGTGTGCATTCTAACAAAATTGCATTTAATTGTTCCACAACAATTGTTTTTTTTGATGAATGTGGTTAGATGTTTAGTGCGTAGACTGTAGTACCCGTCACACAGCCAACACAATACACGTAGCATAACAAACACCCTACATCCATATTGTCCCTGATAGCATAGCCACATCTCCACATACATGTACGGCATGAGCCACCGGGCGGCAGCCATGGATGGTGGGACACCTGAAGAAGATGCATCCCCCTTCTCAGAGTCAGACCAAGATGCTAGCCCGCTTGCTGGTGCTGAGGCTGATCTGGAGGCTGACCCTTACCGTCACATCACCTCTAGACACAATCAAAGTGGCGTCTTAGAGTTGACCAGCCGGTTGGAGTCTATGTATCTTGAGCCGTCGGAGCAGGAGCTTCAACGGCCTGAGGAGGAGGATGATGAGGTTGTGGCACTCAGAGAGCAGCTTCAAGACCTCCACTTAAGGGTTGACACCCTAGAGAATCGACTCAAAGAAGCAGGTGACAGCACACTCAATCGGGAAGAGGGGCTCAGGTCGGCCATTGGGACCATGGCAGAGGCGGCTAAAGGCTATGTCGACGCACGGCTGCAGTGCTTGGACCGAACCATAGTGGCATGTCTGGAACGGAGGGATACCCGATGGGAACAAGAGCTGAAGAAAGCCCTTAAGAAGAATAGTCTCTCTTGGAGGCCAGCCAGCTTTTCCACTCCTGCAGGGGCGCCGCTCGACAGCCGGCAGAGGGCTGGGGACAGTACAGGTCTCACATCCCTGCCTGCGGCGATGGGCAGGTTACCCGTCAGAATGGATTTTCCCCAGTTCGGTGTGTCAAGAAGTTCTACAGATGTCACAGACTTTATTGAGCAGTGCGAGAATTTTCTCACCCTTAGACCCTTAAGTGATGTTGAACTCGTAGGCACGCTCAATGCAGTGCTAAAGGGCCCAGCACGGAGCTGGTGGCTGGCAGCCCGCGGGCAGATATCCAATTGGGCAAAGTTCAAAGGGGCTTTCCTTGAAGCTTTCCTGCCCACCGACTATCAGTCGGAAATTGAGGAGCAACTACGCGCAAATGTGCAAGCACACACCCAGTGCCTGAGGGACTTTGCTTATGATCATCGGGCGCTCTGCCTGAAATGGAGACCCGAGATGTCTGAGGAGGAGATGGTGCGGCGTATCCTCAGGGCCTGTAATCCGAGGTTGGCAAGTGGCCTACGCGGCATCGTCACTACGGTGGACCAAGTGGTCAAGGTGGGCTCCCTGATTGAAAAGGACTGGAGTAACTCTAAAGATTACTGGAGCAGAACACAGCAGGCAACCCCTTCAGAGCACCCTGCCAAGAAACCCAGCAAGAAATCTGAACATGGGCAAGGCCGGGGGCACGGCGCAGAGGTAGCCTCGGTGCTAGGGGTTCCCACTCTCCTAGTGGTGCCAATAGAGATCCGAGGCTTACGAGGTGACGCGGTACTCGACTCAGGTTGCACTTACTCCTTAATGAGTAGAACGCTGTGGGGCAGCATTAGGACGGCGGGGGAGACATTAGGTGCAAGTGAGATCCCTAAGTTTATTATGGCCAATGGGCAAGAGAGCCAGGCATTAGGTAGAACCGTCTTGCTCCTTAACATCCATGATACCCCCATAACTGTTAGCGTACATGTGCTCGGCGACGACCAGTTATGCATGCCATTGCTGCTCGGCCTGGACTTTATGTGTGCAAGCCAGATTATTTTAAAGCCCCACCGGAGAAAATATAGCATGCCCGGGGGAAGGGAGTATACATTCTTACCCAAGACCCGTGAGGCACTGAAATGGAGTCATGCAGAGCCTGCAGTCAACTTCTACATGGCAGTGATGGAAGACGCCAACGTGAAACCGCCGGCAGTTCCGCTGTGGGAGGCTCAACCGGAGGTGGTCAGGCCGCTGTTGCAGAAGTGGTCTACGGTGTGGACAGAGGCTACTGGTGCCACCGACGTTGCAAGGCATACAATCTGGACGGCGGACGAGGTGCCAATACGAAGGAGAGCCTACCGAGTGTCGCCACAGAAGCAAGCCATTATAGAGGGACTACTTAACAAGATGCTAAGTGGTGGCGTCATTGAACCATCCTCTTCTGCATGGGCCTCCCCGGTGGTTTTGACCCCGAGGAAAGATGGGACACCACGTTTCTGTGTGGACTACAGGGGAGTTAACGCCAAAACCCACCATGATGCCTACCCAGTGCCGCTGGTGCATGAAATTTTGGAGTCCTTGCAGGGGGCTCAGTACTTCAGCTCCCTAGACCTCCGGAGTGGATACTGGCAGGTGGCGATGGATGCGGAGAGCAAGCAGAAGACCGCCATGATCACCCATCTCGGCCTATTCCAGTTCAAGGTCATGCCATTCGGTTTGCGGAATGCAGGCGCCACCTTTCAGAGGCTGATGGAAAGAGTCCTGGGGGAGTTGAAAGGCAAGATCTGCTTTGTCTATATAGACGATATTATTGTCTTTTCTCCGACGCAAGATCAGCACCTGCGAGACCTCGAGGCAGTGTTCCAGAAACTCCATCAGGCTCACCTGACCCTCAATGTAAAAAAATGCCATCTTCTCCAGACGCAACTCACCTTTCTTGGGCACGTAGTCTCCGGGAAAGGGGTGGAAGTTGACCGCTCAAAAGTGGATGCCATCGCAGCCTACCCAGCTCCCACGGACTTGAAAAGTCTCCAGAGGTTCCTAGGTCTAGTGGGCTGGTACCACAAGTTCATCCCAAGGCTGGCTGACATTGTGGCCCCACTCAACAACTTGAAGAGAAAAGGGGTATTGTTGGAGTGGACCGCAACCTGTCAGGCCGCCTTTGAACAGCTGAAGGATCGGCTACAGACATCACCGGTGCTGGCTCAGCCAAGGCCCCACCTTCCTTTCCAAGTTCACTGTGACGCTAGTGGGGTGGGTCTTGGAGCCGTACTGATGCAGACCATTGAGGGCGACGAAAGAGTCATCGCCTTCGCGTCACGGGCTCTTCAGGGTGCTGAATTGAGGTATTGCACCTCGGAGCAGGAATGCCTGGCGGCTGTGTGGGCGGTGGAAAAGTGGCGTCATTTCCTTGAAGGAGAGACCTTTGATGTGTTCACAGACCACAGTGCTCTGGCCTGGGCCTTCAACTGTCCCAAAGCGACATCACGGCTCACCAGATGGACTCTGCGCCTGCAGGCATTCTCTTTCCGAGTTCAGTACAAGAAGGGTTGCTGCAACGTTGTTCCGGATGCGCTGTCCCGTGCACCACCTCCACCACAAGAAGGTAGTGTGTGTGTGGCTGTTGCCAAAACTCGCTGGTCCGATCTACCCAGTTCCATGCAGGTCATTGAAGAGGCCCAGCAAACTGACGCGTTATGCCAAGAGCTTAATCCGACAGTTTGCCAGCCCACACCCGGCCGTATTCACTATGACCTACAACAAGGAGTGTTGTATCGGGGTGTACCGTCCAAATACGGAGGATTCAACTATCAACTAGTTGTTCCGGCCGTGCTAGCCCCGGAGTTTCTGGCCTACTTCCATGATAGCCCCTTTGGAGGGCATTTAGGAAGGATGAAGACACTCTTAAGAATCCTAGAGGTGGCATGGTGGCCAACGGTCCGTAAGGATGTGTGGGGGCATGTTCGGGCCTGTCTCACGTGTCAGCAGTATAAGGCCTCTAACACCAAGCCGGCTGGACAGCTTCAGACGACTGAGGTCGACCAACCCGGGGAGATGTTAGGCGTGGACTTCATGGGGCCCTTCCCACTCAGCAAGTCCCGGAATTCAGTCCTGATGGTGGTGGTGGACTACTACACTAAGTGGGTAGAGCTTTTTGCTCTGAAAGATGCCAAAACGCCAAAGGTCTGTCAGGTTTTGAAAAATGACATCTTCACCCGCTGGGGGGTACCGGCGTACCTGGTCTCGGATCGGGGACCCCAATTCACGAGCCATCTAATGTCCAGCCTGTGTGAGACCTGGGGCGTGACGCAAAAGCTCACTACGGCTTACCATCCCCAGACGAATCTGACGGAGAGGGTCAACAGGACGCTGAAGACCATGATCGCCTCCTTTGTAGGGGACCACCACCAAGACTGGGACCGGTGGTTGCCGGAGTTCCGACTGGCTATCAACACGGCGGTACATGAGACTACGGGCGTGACCCCTGCAGTGTTGGCTCTGGGCCGCAACGTCAGGGGCCCGCTGGAGCGTCTCTTGCACCAGACCCCTGCACCCAACACGTCCACATACAACATGCTACACACGCACACACAAATGTTAAAGGAGGTCGAAAGACATGTTGGTGTGGCCAAGGCCAGACAAGCCAGGTACTACAATGCGCGCCGCAGAGATGTACACTTTGGGGTGGGCGATCTGGTCTGGGTTAGGTCACATCCACTGTCTAAAGCCTCAGACAAATTCTCTGCCAAATTTGCACCCAAATGGTTAGGGCCTGTCAGGGTAGAGAAGAAGTTAGGTCCTGTAAACTACCGTGTTCAATGGTTGACTGGTAAGATGAAGGTGGACAGTGTAAATGTGGTTGACATGAAACCTTATTATGGCCCCGATAAGCCGCTGGCTGGGGGGGGGGGGAATGTAAAGACCGCATAGGCCTGCCTTTGGTACAGCCCTACTAAAAGAGGAAACCTGGTGGTTTATTTTCTTTTATACATAAGCGCTGTGCCTGGAATGTTATCGGTGGCCTGAACAGGGACACGGGTTTAAATGGGACCGTTTATTATTTGTTATTGTTATTACTTTTATTTTGGCGTGGGTATTTAAGGTGCGCGAGGGGAAGTGTCGCGAGAGCTTTTTGTTTTCTGGTCTGAGTTCAGACGCGCCGGCAGACAGCGCTCAGTGGATGCAGGACGGCACTACGGCGACTGCCCTGTGGGATTGTACGAACCCAGCGGGGGGTGGAATTGTTACAGAGGACTGCGCCGAAAGCCGAAGCACTGGGCCCAGCTGCTGGAAGGACTGCCGTAAGGTAGCGCGGGGCAGGCGGACGCGGCGACTTTCTCTCGCCACGTCTCCGCCCGACGCGGAGCTGTGCGCGCCGACTTTGGGGGGGGGGGGATTTCTTTCGTCTCTGGACGCATCTTCCAGGACGCTGAATCGCTGCGGGACTGTTGGGAGCTGGGGATTAAGTTGTGTTTTGGGGGAGGGGGGTAATTGTTTGTGTTATGTGTCTTGCTTTGTGGCATTGAATTTAATTTGGTGAATAATACCCAGACTGACAACTGACTGTTGGTTTTCGTGTGTTTTTGTTGCGCAATCCGGTGGCAGCTTTTGACAGGTATTAGCAACAGATCCGCCCATGTCCTTTTAATTTAGCGTTGTGCTTTTCCCCCTCTATCTAAAGCTGAGGGCGAATTGTTACAACGTGGACAATGAATTTAGTTTTTTGTGCACTTTAATGCAACCGCTTCCCTTCTCATCTGCAAGCAGAAAGCTTCTGCTCTCCAGCAATGAAGTCTCAAGCTGCCCCAAACAAACAGATTAGCATTCTGGGGGATGAGAGAGGAGCGCACGCTGGAGTTCATTTCAGCGATCGGGCCAGTGCCCCCCTGGTAATGTAGAGTTCGAGACCCCTGGATTAGTGAGCTTCTTAACATGCAGTGTGTTTGTTTTGATTTTAGCGATTCTGCACAGCCACTACACTCGTGTTTTGGATCTTGCTAATAAGTGGGGAGAAGTTCTGAACGCTGCGTTTTAGCAATACAAATCACTTTAAATCAATATTGTGTGTCAAACCATTACGGCTCACTCTGGTAAAGTCGTCGTGTGATAAGGAGGATTACGTACAGTGAGCGGGTCATTACGG